>JZKD02S1660257.1:47573-73651 GCA_000966675.3 Picea glauca | reverse complement strand
GGGTAAAAGGAGGTTTCCCCCTTGAAGAGGCTTATTATCTGAAATTATCTCTTTTTCAAGGCGTTGAGTACTTATTCTGAGGTTTTTCTATGCTATATTGATATTTGGTTCTTAATAGGCATGGATACATTATTGTAGTTGTGGATTATTTCACTAAATGGGCCGAGGCGATGCCTACATTTGATAATACCGGGAAAATTGCAGCTTTGTTCATATTCAATCATATCATTACTAGATTTGGTGTCCCTCAAGCCATCATTACTGATCACGGTAGTCATTTTAGGAATTTCATGATCTCTGAACTTGATCAGAAGTTGGGTCTTCGCCATGAAAACTCAACCCCCTATTATCTGCAAGCCAGTGGCCAGGTTGAAGCAATTAACAAAGTTCTCATTACTATGCTTCAACAGATGGTAGGAATTCACAAGTAAAATTGGCACACGATGTTGTTCTCATCATCATGGGCCTATTGGACATCCGTTAAGTCTACCACGGGATTCGCACATTTTCAGTTATTTTATGGTATTGAATCAATTTTGTCGATTGAATGTGAAATACCATATTTAAAACTAGCCGTCGAATTTTCTCCCTAACACCTCTATTGAACAGGAACGTCTTTTATATTTGATGCAATTAGATGAAACCCTTCGTGATGTTTCCTTAGTCATTGAAGCAAAGAAAAAACGTGTTAAATCCTAATATGACAAGCATGTCAAACCACGTGTTTTTTCTGAAGGTGATCCAGTTCTTCTTTACGTGCAAGATCGTGATTTGCTAGGGGCTGGTAAATTTGAGACCATGTGGCAGGGTCCTTATATTGTGAAATGAGTGTTGGATAAGGTAGCTTATGAGATGGTATATTATGATGGATTCCCTTTCAGTGAACCCAAAAATGGGATTTACTTGAAGAAGTACTATGCCTAAATCATTTTTGCATGAGTACTGTGTATTTTTAGTGTATCATACTCTTGCGTGATTTTTTGTTTTTTGGTTCTGCCTTTCGATTTCTTACCTTGAATTGTTCTTGGTTTTCAAATGTCGGTGTCTTCGCTACCCTACATTAGCTTCATTGATGGCACTAGTCATAGTACTCAAAACTTAGCATGTGTTGCTTGGGCAATCTATGCACCTACAGATGAACGAATCAGTCTACATGGTGTCTGCCTTGGTCGTGCAACCAACAATATCGTTGAATACAGTGCAGTTATCGAATTATTGATTGAAGTTGTTTCACTTGGAATCTTCCATCTTATTGTATGACTGGATTCACATTTATTATTCTTACAGTTGAGTAATGTTTATTCTATCCGGAGCCCTACTATGTTAAGGGTATATTTACGAATTTGCCTCTTGGAACGTCATTTTGATTACATTGAATATCAACACATTCCTAGATGTCTAAATACATTAATAGATGCATTGGATAATTATTTTTTAGACAGACATTTGAGACATTTATAAAATCCAATCACATTTTTTGTACATAAAACAAGTAAGCCGATAGGAGCCTCATATTAATAAAGATAAAAGTTTACAAAAAGTGTTTTTTTCCGAAGACCAAAATATAAAAAATGTGAAGCACATGGCTTCATATGCAATAGATCATCAAGGATACTACTCTCTATAACACACGACTTCCTGTTCTACTCTACGGAGTAGTCGACCGATGGATGCAGACACGCCCACTGTGTGGTGTTGATAATGCCTAGGAATATCATCTATAGAGGCATCTGGGATATTAATTGTGAGTCCTTCCATATTTTTTTCTATTGTATTGAAGTCAGCAGCAACTACTCCTACTATGACACCTCTCTCCCCTCGCCTCTGGATAGGGGATGAACCTAGAGGATGATAAGGTTTCACATCTGCATCATTGAAGAGAACTCTATTAGTCATCGGATTAATAACATAAAAAACATTTCATATCATTAAAAATAACAAAAACATGATATAAACAAAATTTCCTTCTTACCTGTGTCCCCCCATTGGGAACTAGGGATGATTTTAAGGATGAAAATTTATATTAAAATGTAGAAACCTGGGCTAATCTTACTAGTCCTTAATATGCAAAATGTAAAATGTTTGGCGATAGTTATGTAAAAATATTCAAATTTCTAAAGATTTTATATAGTTTCTATAAATTTTTGGCTATTTTGAAGGTAAAATAATTTTATTATATGGAATTTGGGCGAATCGATTTTAGAAAAAATGGAAATTGGTGAATCTTTTTTTAGCAAAAACCATGGAAAATTAGCCCATTTGTGAACTTTAGCCCCTAAAATCATCTATGTTGGGAACCTTCGGGAAGATCTAGGTCTGGATCTCCACAGAAGTCTAACCCATCATATGCATAATCGTCGACCATGAGCATTTGAGTTCTCAACCATTCAAAGAATACATGGTTATACTTAACGATGGGACCAACTGCATGTCAGGCCATGAGGTCTACCCACCTTTTCATTCTCGGATCCTGTGGAGAAGGTATACCCCACTCTACCTGCAAGTGTAAAACTAGGACCCTCTCTAGGAAGAAGGATACCAAAATCGACCTATATCTGAATTTTTTCAACCCACCACTTCTTCACTTGGTAAGTTGTTTTTTCATACTTTTAAGGACCCCTTCACAAAATTTGAAGACTCGGGGCTCCATACACTCAAGTGCATAATGAAAATAGCTCTGGAGAGCCATGTGGAGAGTTTCACTCCTTGCCATGCGCCTAATAGTATAGAGGATAGTTCAGAGAGACAAGTCTCGAACATCCCTGATAGCGACCTTACCGCTATGTTTCTGAGTACCCAACACACAATATCACTAATGTAGTGGTTCATAGGCTCATTGCCACCCCTGCTACCTATAAGTGTCACCTGTGAACCACGACGAGAGAGTCCTATTAGGAAGTAGATATCCTCGATATCTATGGTGAGTGTGTGGGCACCCACATGAAATGATTTCTCATTCACATCCCACATGTGAACTAAATACTCAAGTAGTCTCAGTTGGGCCCTCGTGCCCTGAATCTTGAATAATTTCAACAACTCGCACTGTCGGAGGCCATCACTGTTCCTGGATCATTCTCGATGAAGTAAGCTTCTTCTTCATATTCTCTCTCATGCCATTCCAACATCTTGACCATGGAAGACCTGCCAAGGAACCATAAAAAGAAATTAGAATCATAATTTTCTTTCTTGGAGGGTTTTTCTTGTTGGATTCATCTTTTAAAACTTTTGGGCTCCGGTTGTCACAAGCCTGTGCATTCGCACTGTGCAGTGTTGTCGCAGGCTGGTTATAGGGCTTCCTTCAGCGATCCTAGATCATTGCAGGTCCCAATATAGGACACTTGCGAAGACTGCAACACATGGGTAACCTCAAAAAATCAACCCAAAAGCACATTTTCAACCAATGAAAAACAGTTTTTAATCCATGAAAAGATGGACGAGATGAAGATTACCTTTTCTGCGGAGATGATTCGTGATATGATTAGCCATGCACTCCGCAATCCACAGTGGAAAATCGAGTTAAAAAGAGGGTTTGGAGCAATTTTTGGGTAAAGTTACAAATGAAATAGTGAAATGTGGGTTTTTACCTATTTTATTGATTTCTATTACTTTTCATTTGTATATTATATTATTTTTTATACTTCGCCCAAGCCCTAAAGTCCTAACAACTTTACAAGTGATTGATTTTTGCAGATAGAAAAGTCTAGGGGTGAGACGTTGGAACAAAGGTCCTCTTTTTTGGTTAGTTTTTATATATTTATCATATGTACAGATCCTTTTAGGGTTTTTCAGGAAAAACTCCAAGCAGAGTCTTGATTCTTTCTCATGCTCATGAAACCATGAGAATGTAATCGAGTAGTATTTTGTCATTTTTTCGAACTCATAATGGTAACACGAAAAATGAAGCCTGTGGAGTATCCTTTAATCTCTTTTCACGCTCCTTAAACATGAAAAGATGGTTGAGCGACCTTGTTCTTTTCACGCTCGTAAAAGTATTTGAAGAAAACATATGATGAGCGGTAGGTTCTCACTTTTTTAGTCTCTTCAGATTAATTTATGAAAAAGGACCTGATGGAGTTCTCTTTAAGTGCTTTTCAGACTCTCTAAAATTGAAAAACCCCTAAGTTTTCTCTCTTTGGACTCATTAAACAAACATTGAAAGACCCATATGGGATCGAACCACTCCTTCTTAGGGTTCGTTAAATATACTCCAAGGGACTCGTCCGAAGGATGAGCTTACATCAACAAGCATATGTTATCCTCCTCAAGCTTGTGTAAAGATAAAAAGTTACTCGCCAGAAATTGGGAAAGAAATGTGTCTCTGTATCTGTGTTAGTGGCAGTAATAGTCTCTTGAACATGACAACCCCTTTAATCATTGTATCCGGGTTGGGAAATCCATCTGTCTTTCGTTTGACCATCCACAAATTCATATGTTGGGTCCTCCTTGAGTCAATGTTTCCAAGACCATTGTCGTGTCATTCATATGTTCAAGAGAAGTCCAACCTAAACAAGCCTTCTATTGAGTCGGCCATCTGCAGTTATAAATCTTCTACCATGTCAACCTTCCCTATGTCAGTTTCGAATCACTTCATACTCTGATCTACCTCAAATATGTTACATATTTCATTTCATTGATGGGGGATACATCAAGGACCTCCTGTGACGAGTCTTTTGTTGTCGACTTCAACACATCATCCGGGAACAAGACTTAGAAATCATTTAGTACCTTAGAGCCTGCATGCCTCAATGGCAGGTCTCTTTGCTTTCAACAGTGGGTTCACATCATTGACCCATGATTGGGAAATTCCATCGAGTGTTCGACTTCAACTCATTTATTCATATTTGTTGGATTGTACTAGGGTGCCTTGGGAGTCATTGACATCAATGTTGATTTCCCTCGCACTTGTTAACGATTTTCATTAATGACCAGTAATCAAGTGGTTTCTACCATGTTTGACTTCGACACCTGTAATCATATGGTTAGATTCATACTTAAAGGCGATGGAAATGAAGACCCTGGATCTTATAATTTTGGTCCAGGCTGTGACAGATTATTCATGATATGTATTGACACATAGATCCACTTTGTATGTCTCATGGATATGTCCAATTTTGAGTCATTTTAGAGCATAGATCCACAGTGTATTCCTGGTGGCTATGTTGATTCATAATGACATGGATCCACAATGTATATTTAGTGGCCATGAATCACTTGACATTTTATAATCTGAGTATGGGAATTCCTACCTCAGACGATGGTATATTATTATGCAGATGCTTGATTGTTTGCAGGTTCCCGATCGGTGCGCTTCTTGTTCGACACACACATTCTACAAAGTATTTCAGTTGTCATGAGTTCTAGCTTCATACTTTGGGGGGCATTATGTTACACATTATTTTGGTCACCCTAGTGATCCACTGACAACATGTGTTCATGTTCCCTGAAAATATAAAAGAGTGTTTCTCCATGAAGAGAGTGATTTGTTTTCCTTTCTCAAAAACCTTATTAACGAAGGTCGTCACACCCTGCAATATGCATGGGGTGCAATGATGCCTGGTCATCGCATCCTGCTCTAGATCTAGACTAGGATGTCTCCATGAGTTGTCATATGCCTAGGGTGCGACAATGCTAAAAGATAAGGAAAAGACAAACTTCACAAATGTTCCAGAAGGGGATCTTCTAGAAGGTGAGGTGGCCTCCGAACGGTTTGGATCTTACTCGATTTTATGATTTGGTGGGATCATCCTAATCTCCTCATCTATATCTCTGTCACACTATATAAAGACGGATCTCTCATGGAAAAGGCTAAGGTTGAATAGGCTAAGATTTGTATGGAGAGTTCTACTTCTTCTTGATAGCTTTGTTTTAGTTCTACAAGCTATATGGTGGATCTTCTTCATTCAAAGGATTTGGATCAAAGGTTTGTGTGTTGGAGAGAAGGGCCATCGAAAGGGGACCTTGTGACATCAAGTCTTTGGTTGTAATCTCCACTTTTTGTTTAATATGATACAACAATATGTTTCTTTCCCATAAAACTAGTCTTGTTTTATTGTATGATTCCTTGATCACATACATAGGTTCTTGTTGAGTATATTGTGTTGCTTTCACTTTGGTTGGCTTGTGTTCCCTTGTAGGTTAAATATCACAGGAGCATTGGAATGGAGCTAGGATGGAAATGGAAAGAGGAAACGACATTTAAAAGGTATGTTGTCTATCTCTTGTTAGCTAATAAACTCAATAATTAGAGCTTAGGGAAAGTCTTATATTTTGTTTTGTTTTGTTCTAGTTTCCAGTGGTATCTAGGGAGATCTGTTTATGTCCAAATTTACCGATTAATACAATAACATGGGGGTATGTTGGCACCCAAATTTTTGGGTAAATATCATGTGCGTGCACAAACGAAGTTGTGTTCGCCTATTCTAGTTTTACGCACACTCAAGCAGTTGCACAAGGGGTGACAGGAGGCATGCACACCGGATTAAGTTTTCTTATTGCGCACCAATTCTCATTCTTCCAAATGGATATCGGTCTAGGTTTTGTGATGCATGAAAAAAATAAAGAAGACATTGCATGCATGTCGGAATCAAGAAAAGAATCTTCGGGAAATCTCCTCGAATGATTACTGCAAGCATTACGAGGGAACGTGGAGAAGAAAGAAGATGATATGGAATGGTAGTTGATATTGCCATGATTCCAAAGAGGCTATGTGGAATGCATGTGGGTGACAAAAGCATATGGGACTATCAGTCAAAGGAATTAGTGGGGCAGAACAGAAAGTGATAGAGTGCTAGAGCCAAGAATTAAATAAAAGGGAGAAACGACAATAGAAAGAGAGTTAGCTCATTAGTCACTTGGTTGTTGTTTTTATAGTTGTGGGTATTGTTTCCATTGATATCGAGCCTATGTTTTTTAATGTATTTGGTTGTAATTTCAATTCAGACACATTTACGTATTCTAAAAGAAAGTGCATGGTGTTGTCTAATGTAACATTGGGTAGATGTATAAAATAGCAAGGCTCTATTGTTGTCAATTAATGAGTTGCTTAATGTATGTTTGTGATGGAGGAATGAAGATAATAAAGTTGCAATGATTCTGGTCTTATGATATGTTACTCATGTGTCAATTAAATGTGTGTGTTGATGTTTCATACTCTTAGTTGTTAAGTAGTTTTCAATGGGTTTTATGAATTCCAACTTGGATGGAATTTCATGAAATTAGTCCTTAATCATCATCGACATAAGACCATATGGTCTCTATCATCCTCATGGCTTCTTGAATGAGACCTTCTTCAATCTTTGGCTGAGGATTTATATGTTGATGCCTTGGGGTTTTTTTTGGTCAACTATGTAGGAAAATTGGGTCTTCAACCCCCTAGCATTAAGAAAGATGCACGCAAGTGTGAATGAGCCATCAGGAAGCAATGATGGAAGCGAATCTCTGAACACGACAATGGGTCTCCTTGAGTGGTGACTCAGATCATTTCCCTATATTGTTGGAACTTTCCCCCTTATGGATAAAACAAATAGCCCCTTCAATATCAACCCGTCTTCGTTGGAGGATTCCTCCTTTATATAATAAATCAAGGATTGTTGGAGACCCTTCAAAACCTATTCATTGGAATCCCATCTTCTACAATTCCTTGAAAACCTAAAGAGAAAAAAAGATACAACAATATCTTGGTCCAAAAAGAAATGTGAAAGAGACAAACGAACTTTGGAGAAAATAGAAACAAATATGCAACAATATCTTCAAGGAGATGGGCAAGGACTCCAATCTGAATAGAAGGAAAATTATTCGAGAAATGGAACAAGAATGGAGGATAAAGAGCAGATCTATTTGGTTGCAAGCTAGTGATTATAACACAAATTTCTTCCACCAATTTGCAAATAAAAAGAAGTCAATAAACACTATTTGGGAAATGGATAGAGAAAACATGACAAAATCAACCTCATTTGCAGATCTGGCTAAAGAAGGGACTCTACACTTCAGCAACTTATTCAAGTCTAATTCTCGAGCAACAATATACACCATTCTAAATGTGGCTTCTAATTTCCCCAATTTTATAGACCATGAGGTAAACACATAGTTAATGGAAAAGGTATCAATGTAGGAGCTTTAGGGGTTCTTGCACAACTTCAAGAAGGATAAAATCCCTAGACCGGATGGACTCCCGACTAAATTTTACACTGTCTTTTTTGACATCCTGGACAATGATATTTTAAAGGTAGTGGAGTACTCTAGATCCACTATACAAATGTTGGTAGCATATAAATCTACCTTCATCTCTCTTATCCCAAAATTAGACAACACATCCACCTTTGAACAGTTTGGGCCTATCTTTTTATGCAACAACATATATAAAATCATCTCGAAGCTAATAGAAAGAAGGTTAAAATACATTCTCTCCACACACATCTCACCTAATGATCCATAATATTTTGAGAACGACATGAAGGAAGAAATATAAAAAAGATATGATAAGTAAATACACTGAGATGTTGAAAGGAAAACAGTAATGCAGTAAAACTTATATTCTATTAATGATCGTCTGGAATACACAAGATTGTAAAATGCAAAGCACATAAGCTAGCTAGAAGGGTGCTAGCTTATCTCTTAAGAAAGATGTGTTGGCTACACTCATTCACAAGAAGTTGATTACAATGAGGTTCCAAAGGCCTTTTTTAACATAAATCATCAATGAGAAAATCCTAAACATATGAAACCCTAACCCTAGAATATGAAACGCCAAAAGGTTTGTGGGCCTCGAGGGGGGTAGTTGATACGTCAACTTCCATAGGGTGTAACTTTTGCATACAATATCCATTTGAGGTGCTTGATACCTTGTTGGAAAGTTATAACCAAGGAGTACACATTCAAAATGGCCCAATAATCCCAATAAGGATCTATTGGGAGTTTCCATGTCAAAAGAACGTCGTTTAGGGCCTCAAAATGGCTTTGAAAGTTTGGGACCCAAAAAACTATAGAAAACCTACCAGGATGGAAACTGTAATTTGAGCTAGTGGAATAGGTGGGCGGCCACCGATGTCAACCTGGATCAATACTCCTCCCTTAGGAAGAAATGGTATACACTATGTCAAGTTCCTCCATCAAACAAGGAAACTTCTATTGAATCTGACTCTTGGTGAGCCACTTTCCCTAATGAAGAAATTTCCCTTCTTTGACGACCCGATAGAGTTGGATGTTCTGCTGGTGGGTGCCCTTCATCTTGGTGTCCATGATCTAATCAAATTTCACCTATTCATTGCAATCATGATTGATTTCTATAGGGTCCAAGTCCTCAACCACATCCAAAGTGTCCAAGAGAGGTGGAAAATAGGGTCAAAGCAGTTTCACATTAAATACCGGGTGCATGCCAAGGAAAGGAGGAATACTTAATTCAAAAGAATTCTCCCACAACCTTGGTGATGGTGTAAGGCTCATATTGGAGTGGGAGTAGCTTTTGATGGGGTCCTATGAGGCACTCTTTATATAAATGCAACCATACGTTGGGACTTGAAAAACTATAGAAAAACTACCAAGATGGAAACTGTAATTTGAGCCAGTGGAATAGGTGAGTAGCCACCAATGTCAACATGGATAAATCCTCCCCCATTAGGAAGCAAAAATATCCATTGCATCAAATTTCTCCATCAAACAAGGAAAATGTGTTTTAATCTGAGTCATGGTGAGTCACTTGCCTGATGAAGAAACTGCCCTGCTTTGACGACCCGTTAGAGTTGGATGTTCTATTGGTGGGTGCCCTTCGTCTTGGTGTCCATGATTTGATCAACTGTCACCTATTAAATGCATTCAAGATTGATTTCTATAGGGGCCAAGAGCTCGACCGCATATGAAGTGTCTAGGAGAGGTGTAAAATAGGGTCGAAGCAATTCCACATTAAATATCGGCTACAAGCCAAGGAAAGGAGGAATACTTAATTCAAAATCATTCTCACCCATAGCCTTGGTGATAGTCTAAGGATTTTATCATAGTGGGAATAGATTTTGATGGGGTCCTGTGAGGTGATATTTCTACAAATGCAAACATACCTTATCTACCACATGAAACTTGTGTGGTACCCGATGTTGATTGTGGTTCTTCTTGTACTTTGCATTGGATTTCTACAAAATATCATGAAATTGTTGTTGGATGTGTCATATTCTCTCAACAAATTTCAATGCTCTATCAACCTCAGTCTGATCATGGGAGGAATCTTCTTATGCAGTTGCAATGAGAATATCTATGTGAATGGGGGCCAATGGTCAGAACCCCAAGCTCACCTGAAAAGGGTTGTGGCCAATAGAGTTGTGGAGGGATTTTTTGTAGCTATGTTGAACATAAGGAAGGATTTCATCCCATGTGCCTAGATGTTTGGAATTGTAGATCCTCAAGATATGGGCAATCATCATGTTTACTACCTTAGTTTGTCCATCGGTTTGTGGGTGGAAGGTAGATGATTTGGTCAACTTGGTGTCCATCATTGACCATAGGCTAGACCAAAAAGTGCTCAGGAACCTACTATCTCGATCTAAGATAATGGTTTTTGGGAGCCCAAAATGAACCCAAACATATTCAAAGAAGAGCTTAGTGGTGGCCTCAGTTGTGATGCTCTTCTTGCACAGTGCAAAAACCGCCATCTTAGAGAATCGATCAACGACCATGAAGAAACAGTCATTTCCATGCTTGGTTGAAGGTAGACTGGACATGTAATCCATACATATGGACTCCCAAGGCCTCTCTAAAGTAAGTAAAGTGGTGTATAGACCTTGTTTCTTGATGGTAGGCTTGTAAATGGTGCAGGCAGTTCAAGATCTTATGTACTTTCGGACATCTTGTCAAATATTTGGCCAATAAAAATTCTTTTGCAGTACTACCATTATTTTTTCCACGCCAAAATATCATGTTGCCCGTCTGTAATGAGATTCCCAAATTCACTTTACACGCTCACTTGAGGAACACAAAGATGGCTCAGATGGCATAGTAATTCATCATAGAGATGAAAGCCTGGAATTGTTTTTCTTGTGCTCAATGTCTGATAGGTAGCAAAAAATTTAGATTCATTATTGTATAATTGTGGCCACCCAGACATCTCATACCCACAAGAGTTGATAAATATGGTTAGTTCCACAACTGGGGGTCGACTGAGGAAATTTGCGACATGGTTGGTGCTACCCTTCTTGTACTTGATGTTCAAGTGGAATTGTTGGAGGTATGTGGACTACTTCTAATGGTGGCCATTTTTTAACTTTCTTTGTGTCTGCATGAATTGCAAAGGCTTTTGATCAGGGGGATAATGGTTTCCTTCCCCATAATGTAATGATTCCACTGTCGAAATTCTTATACAATGAATTACATCTCTTTGTCGTAGGTGGGGTATCTGCGAGAAACATCATATAGTGTTTCACTCTTATAGGCCACTTCATGCCCATGATAAGTGAGGATTTCACCATAATCTAAATCATACGTCTCAATCTCAAATGGTTGTTACAAGACTAGAAGAATAAGGACTAGTGTTGAGAAAAAGTGGGATTTCAAATCCTCGAATGCTTTGTGTTGGGATGCATACCACACAATATTGGCCTTCACTCCACCGTTGTTCACTTGGCTTAGGGCTCAAATGATATGAGAGAACCCCAACATAAACCTACGGTACAAGTTATTAATGCCCAAGAAACTGTGGAGCTCGATCATTGTCTTCGGGGCCAACCAATCGCAGATGACTTGGATATTGGATAGATCCACATGCACACCCTGCTCATCCATAATGTATTCCAAATATTGGATTCTCTGCATGTCGAAGGAACACTTCTCCAAAATGGCGTATAACTTGTGTTGTCACAAGGTGCCCAATACCTGTTCAATTTGCTTCAAATGTTCCTCCTAGGTTTTGTTGAAGATGAGGATGTCATCTAGATATAAGACCATAAAGGAGTTTGTCAATGGTCACAATATCTCATCCATCATCTGCATGAATGTGGTCGGGGCATTAGTCAAGACGAAATGCATGACTAGCCACTCGAATATACCTTCTTTAGACTTGAAGGTTGTCTCCATACATCAATTTTCTCAATCGACACCTGGTGGTAGCCTAACTTCAGATCAATCTTACTGAAAAACTTGGCTCCCTTGAGTTGATCATGAATATCATCAATATAGGGGATTGGGTACTGGTTCTTTACTATGACCTTATTTACAGATCTGCAATCAATACAAAGACTCCATGTCCCTTCCTTCATTGTACCAAAAAAATTGGGCTCCCGCAAGGTGAGGAGCTTGGTATGATGTGGCCCTTCAGAAATAGCTCTTGGATCTAGTATTTGATTTCTTCATTCTCCATAGAAAAATTCTTATACATGAGGTCATTAGGCAGAGGAGAATTGAGTGTCAAATCAATTGAGTGCTTTACCTGACAGTGCATAGGCACCCCAGTAGGCAAGGAAAATATGTCTTTGTGCTCTTCTACTATTTTGTCCACATGTTGTTGATGTGCAGAGAGACCTCGTTCAAAGGTTTTGGTGGTTGCAATGACCTTCTGTTCACCTTCCTACCGAACCATAAAGAGGACAAATATCTCAGTCTGAGAAACCATCTCTTTGCACTACTTCGCGGAGATCAAAGAGACTGCAATAGTTGGGACTGCCTCCAGTACCCTGTAGATTTGATATCCCAAAGTAATAATGACACTACGGGGCCTAGATTCATAAACAACATGATGCTTCCACATATATGGTTTTCCTAATGAAACATCACATAATACCTCGTCTTTGAAGGGTTTGATGTCATAGTGCAGGTGACATTGTTGGTTGACACAGACGTCTTGCCCTTGGATGATCCAACCGATGGTGTATGGTTGAGGATGTGGCATTGTTGTCAGGTTCAATCTCTTGATGACCTTTACTGAGATTAGATTCTTCTTTCTACCTTTTTTAACAATGAAATGGGGTGGGGTCCCCTTCACCCACATCTGTGAGTGGAAGAGGTGCTCCCCTTTTTCAATCTCATCTGGTCCCTCTAGATGGAATTTTGTGGTAGTGATGGTGGCATTGGGTCCTCTTTCAATGATTTTTTTTCCCTTTTCCGGTTCTGAATCAGAGTTTGAGTCAGCATCCGACCCTAAGGATTTTGTCTCAGCCAACAATGACTATTTGGAGCAACATTCATCGGTATTGTGCCAAGGAATTTTGTGGAACTCACACCAATTTCCAATGTCCTTCTTCAACTTCCCATTACCCTTCTTTGTTGTTGGCTTGGACTGCTTGTCTTGGGACTAACCATCATTTATCTGTCCTTTGTCTTGGGATATAGGGACACCCTTAATGGGATTCTACTGTGATGAGTTTGCAAAACCAAAATATCGCTTATTATTTTGCTAGAAATTATGCTCAATCTTGACAACAAAGTGGTAAACAACTCCTAGTGAGGAGATATCCAATAACTCCATATCTATTTGGATGTATATGTGTAGGACACTACAGTACTTCCAAAACCATGTGCCACTCAGATTATTTAATACCAATATTTGTGCGCAAGGTATGGAAGATGTTGGTGTACTCTGACACCATCTGGTCTCTTTCTTGACATAGAGTTGTCAATCTCGTGTACCAGTCACCATAGTTTCCAACATGGTAGTATTTCTCCTTGAGGGCATCAAAAAAATTCGTCCAAGTGGATCCTGGCCCAAAAATTGCAGACTCATCTTCAACATGTTGCTCACAGTAAATCTCCCACCAATCTCTAACATGGGGAAGGGCCTTAAGGAGCATGAAGGTGATTTTCTCACTATTGGAAAAATTTTGGATAGAGAAATAACCCTCTAGCATACTTAACCATTTTTCCAAAGTGTCAATGTCTATCTGCCCTTGAAATAAAGGAATATCAAACTTAACTTACAAGTACCTTAAAGGGAATCGCACCTCCGAATTGATCGTTGGTTGAATGTGCCTCTGTTTTTTTTGGTAGTCGTCGAAGGATTTGGGAAAAATTATCCATCATCTCGTTCCTTTGTCGTGCGAGAGATTCCTCATGCAACAATTTGATAGGATCTCCTACTCTGTTGTTCCACTTTTATTCCTCCATGGGAGGTTTCTTGGGCATGCAAGAGCGGTTGTCCTCAAGAGAAACAAGATCGAGACCCGACTCTCTATACCCTAACCTCGTTGGGGACATGCACTAAGAACAACAAGGAGCATATTTCTCTGATACCACTGATCTAGATTATTTTGAGAATGATATGAAGGTAGTCATATAACAAAGATATAACAAGGAAATACACATATATATAGCAAGGAACACTGTAATATAGTAAAAATTAGATTCTATTAATGATTATCTGGAATACAAAATACTGTAAAATGAAAAGTATACAAGCTACATAGAATGGTGGTAGCTTATCTCTGAAGAGAGATGTGTTGACTACGCTCATTCGCAAGAAGTTGATTACAATGAGGCTCTAAAGTCCTTTCTTTAACATAAAGCATAAATGAGAAAACCCTAAACATCCAAAACCATAACCCCGGAAGATGAAACACCAAAAGGTTTTTGGGCCCTGATGGGGGTAGTTGATATGTCAACTTCCCTAGGCGATAACTTTTCATATGATCTCTGTTTGGAGTGCTTGATACCTCGTCGAAAAGGTCTAGTCGAGGAGTACACATTCTAAATGTCCCAATATGTCACAATAGGGATATAATGGGCACTGCCATGTCAAAAATATGTCATTTAGGGCCTCAAAAAAGCCCCAGAAGTTTGGGACCTGAAAAATTGTAGAAAATTTGTCAAGATGGAAATTGTAATTTGAGCCAGTGGAATAGGTGGGCGGACACCAATGTCCACCTGGATCATCTAAACAATTTGAATTTTTACGAGGGATACAAATACATGAGGCAATTGGACTTGCTCAAGAGGGGTTGCACTCCATTCACACCAGCAATAAGAGGCCCTTTAATTTCGAGGTTGACTTATCCAAGGCTTTTGATAGATTAAGTTGGTTGTATATCAAATTACTACTTATTCATTTGGGATTTTGTCACTCATTTTTCACTTGGATCATGAACTGTGTTAGCACTAAATCCTTTGTCCTACTCATAAATGGTTCTGCAACACCTTTCTTTAAAGTGAAAAGAGGTCTAAGACAGGGGTCCCCACTCTCTACCCTTCTTTTCCTTTTAGTTGTAGAAGGCCTCAGCAAGCTACTGAAGGATGCCTTAGTTGGAAGTCGACTAAAAGGTATCTCTATAAGTCCCATGTGCACCATTTCCCATTTACGTTTTGTTGATGATATACTATTTTTTTTTTAAGAGAACATCAAATTTGTAGAGCATCTTGAAGAGTTGTTGAACATTTTGCAAAGGCATTGGGATGCTCATCAATAAAGAAAACCCATCTATGTATACTTGGGGAATCTTTGAGCAAGAAAATAATACAATATCCCAAATTCTCTCTCTACAGGAAAAGACTTAGGGACAGGTTTTAAGTACTTGGGATTCATACTCAAAGCAAATGACTACCACAAAAATGATTGGTTATGGATTTTTCCGAAGTTGGAAAGTAAATTTCATGCTTGGTGCAACAAATGGATATCTAAAGCAAGTTGCTTGGTTCTGGTCAATGTTGTTTTAGAATCCATCCCAATCTACTAGAACTCTCTTGCTTGCATCCCAAAAGGTATCATAGGCAAAATCCAATGGTTATCTTTCCACTTTCTTTGGCATAAAATTGAAGACAAAAAACCAATGGTTCTAGCCTTGCAGAGGAAATTAGAAACCCAAAAGCCTTAGGGGGATGGGGACTAAAAACCATCTTCCTCTTCTCTAAAGATTTGAATGCAAAAATTATATGGGGGATAATACAAGGAACAAGGCTATCAACACATATCAAAAAGGATAAATATTTTCCCCAAGATACCATAGTAAAGTGGAGTCGAAAACCTATTAAGAAGATTCATAATGGATCTATTATATGGAAAGCCATTATAAATGCATTTCCACTAATAGGAAAATGGTTGATTTGGAGAATAGGAAGTGGAGCCCAAGTCCTCATTGGAAAAGACCTTTGGATATGGAGTTGAATTAACCATCTCCTTCCTAAACACCTTATTATGGATCTTAATATGGGTGATTTTTACTACCTCAACCAAATTATGACAAGGGACTATGTAAATAGACAGGCCCAATGGATGATCTCGAGGGAATTAGGAATTGAGGGTGACCATGCATCTTGGTGGAACAATTACATCAGAACACTCCAAAACACATTTGTATTTCCCGCAAAATAGGAACATCATCTACTACGGTCCCTAAACCCCTCAAGCAAATGTGTTATGTGACTTGGATACTCAACATTGGTCAAGGAATCTAGAGAATATCCTCCACCATGGTGAAGGGAAAAACTTTGGAAATTAAAATTCTCTTCAAAGGCAAAACTATCCATGTGGCTCATGCTACATAACAAATCCCCCACATGGGACAAATTAAAAGAAAATGAACTTTCAAGGCCCACAAAGATGTTTCCTTTGTCGAAAATATGTAGAGACTAATCATCACCTCTTTCTGAAATGAAAATTCACTATGAAGGTTTGGACAAAGATTCATAGAACCATAGGGTCCTCTTGTGAGTGGAATGGAGTCATTATTGAGGAAGCTTTGAAAACTTTGTTCAACAATCAACACACTAACAAGTTCAAAGAACTCCCTTTGATAATGACCGGGGTTATATGGATAGCTAGGAACCACACACTTTTCGAAGATAAGGTTCCATCTCCTCAGATTTGTGCTACAACTTAGCCATTCTCTCAACTTATCCTCAAGGTAACAAGACCAAGCATATCAAAGTGCAACAAGAAACTCGTATGCAAAATGATAAGCCTTGGGATTTATTTGATGGGGCAACCCAAGGGGAACCCTCTATGGGAGGGGCAAGTGATATCCTTCATATTTCAAGCAATCAATCCATTTCTTTCTCAGTGGGGCTCAGGAAAACCACAAATAATTTCAGCAAAGGCATGGCACCAAAACTTACCATACATCTAGCCTAGAAAAGAGGAATATATAAGCTTCACATATATGGGGATTGCCAACTAGTTATAAAATGGATGAATGGGGATTTCTCCATGCAAAATTGCACACTTATGTCATTATTCCAAAATATCAAAAGAAACCTTCAAGACTACACTTTTCTCAATTTTGATCATGTTTATAGGGACTAGAACCAGGGAGTCGATCGTTTCTCAAATGTTGGCTTGGAAATGGACAAAGATTCATGGAAGATATATGAAAAGTCCCAGGATGATAATCTTCATGATTCTGGGCTCTAACTAGCATAATTTTTTTTTTAACTTTTTGAATTGTTTATACTTTGTACCGATTTTATAGGACCTGCTTAGTTGATGATACAGAGGAAAATTCTCATAATCATTTTTTATAGTTTTATGCACAATGAATGGAATCTCAAAAAGTTGGAATTTTTGGGAGGCTAATACCTTGGATTATGGTATATGTATAAAGTTTAGATTATACTATGTAAGTGAAAATTGGGTCTTTGGAGATCTCCAACTATAATTTTGTTCTATCTCATAAATAAAATTACTAAATTATATATATAATTATATTTAATTGATAAAAAAATAAAATAGTCAATTCCTGCTACTTCAATCCATTAAGGTGTGGGTTTAGTTTGCTGGGCTATCCTAGTTCAATACTCTTACGGTGAGTTTAATGAGAAGGAGACATAAAAAAATTCTAATCATATTACAAAAAAAACAATGATGTTAATAGTTAGTGGTGATTTTGATACCCCTTATTGTGATTTCTTAACCAATGATTAAAAATGTTAACCCAACAGATTCTAAACACATTTTTAACAAACACTTAAAAAAAATAATCAAGTATAAAATTTCATTTATTTTAAAACCACTCAAATTACTACAATTTAAAAATAGAGTATACCCAAAAACAAAATGGATATTTTTCAACCTAAGCAACCAAAATAGTGTGTAGGCATGAACATATCAATTCACCACTAAAATAATTGCAAATCCCTCGAGAGGTCAACAAATTGCTCAGATTTGTGGAACATTCCAATTTCCAATTCAACTTGACGGTGTTTGTATTCCGCTGCAAGCTCTAACAGTCGTGCGGCCGACAAATTCGCCGCTGATTTTATTTATGTTTAATGGTTTGTTTAAAATTGTAGAGGTCGTTTATTCTATGTGACCGGATTTAGATGACTTTTTGTGTAGCCACGTCAGTAAATTCCCACGTGTACATACTTCCATAAATGTGGAGAAGAGACTAGATGACGTGGACGAGGAATAGTAGCTGGGGTCGTGTTGACGGTGCCGGTTTAGAAGACGAAAAGGTTGCATGTCTGCCATGTCAGTAAATTCCCAAGTATAGATTATTCTAGAGATGTGGAGAAGCGAGTCGATGACGTGGGCAGGGAGTGGTAAGTTGGGTTCGTGTTGATGGCGTCGGCATAGAAGAAGATGGGGCATCAGGATCACACCAAAATGGTAGAGCAAATGGGATCACAAAGAAATGATAGAGACTTTGAATTTTACTTTTTTGTGTTCAAAAAGATTAGAGAAATTTCCTAAATTTTCATAGTTATGATGAGTTAACGAAAAATTGTATTTTTATAAATATTTTGAAATTGAAATTGAATGTGGATATATGCAAGACATTTATGAGAAAGTGATTTTTATCCTTCACTTTTTTAATATCATAAAGATGATAAATTTTTGCATCTCACTACATTTTAATTATCCAATGTCCTATTTCACTACATAACTCGTGAGAGTACATTTTTATTTTAACAATTTTGATTTGATCTAATAGGTTATAATTAATGACCTTTTTATATTATCTTAATTTTCTCTTATCCTCTAATTTTTTCACTTTATAATTTCTCTATAAATTTAAATATGATTATGTTTTTAATGGTATCAATATTCTATAGAGTTATCCCCTCCTTTATTTTCTAATAATTTAGTTAAGACTTGGCATCTTTATGTCAATCCCTCTTAAGTTGTAGGTGGCTTTGATTGGAGTTTGAGGCAATCTTAGGAAGCCTCTTGTTTTTTATGTTAATTGTCTCATGTTTGTACATTAGGTACCTAGTCATATTATCAATAAGGGAAAGACTAGCTTCTACAATGATAGGATAGAGTGCTTTAATTTAAAGATTATAAATTATAAAAAGTTTATGGATTGGCTTGACCTTTCTCCATGATTCTCTAGAGGTGTTGCTCATATAAGATAATAGAGGTGACAAGAGTTTCAAAGAGGAATTTCATTTTTTCCCACAACTAGAAATCCACTAATTTACAATTGTTTTTTAAGACAAAATAGGTAGTTCCACCCTCTATTAATCATTTTCACAATGCTATAGTTCTAATTAAGATTGTGATAAAATGATATTTTTGAATTTGATTATCAAAACTTTTTTTTGTTATTATTTATTATTATACATATGTTAAAAAAAAAATCCTAAAACAATCTCAATCTTAATTACTTGTTAGAATCAAAGGGACACCATACCAAAAGAAAAAATATTATTATTAATATAGAAAATTATATTTAAAATAAAATCACATATTATAATTAATCCTCACTAATATCAAATATTTATTGTGAAAAAACTAAATATTAAAATTTAAATATAAATTTAAAATAAAAAAATATAAAAATAATAAAAATAAATTATAATAATAAAATTAAAAAAATATTTTTTCTTTGATTTTATAAATAATAAGTGATTTTATATTTTTTTTTTTTTTAATAAGAAAATTAAATGATTATAATCTAACAAATATTTAGATATAATTAAATCAATTTTCATTGAAATTGGAACTATCATATTGACAAGAGAATTATCAACGTTGAAAAGCTTAGTATGGTCTTGAAATAAATGTAGAAAGGTTGAACTTTGACTTTGTGATAAGAAAAAAATAATTTTTAACACTTTTCTTATTTATGTTATGAGTGCAATGTCTCTAATAAGACTTGGAATAAAATTGAGCAAATTCAAAAAAAAATTCAAAACATGTAATTTCAAAATTAAATGCAACACTTCTTACCACATTTTATTGATTGATTTTGGGTGTACTTTTGTGTAATCTAAAGTTATTATTAGATATCTAGAATATAAACATAATTGTCAAAGTTGAGCAAGATAACTTTTAATATCATTGATAAGAAACACAAAATCAAAAGAGGCCGAGCTAGAGATTTTGAGGCTTGGCTTAACAATTGGAATATAAAAAAGACAATCAAACTAATAATATCAATAATAGTAAATCTTATAACCCTATGCAATTTATTAATATTAAATCGTACACTGCTATGCAATTAAAAGATAACCCCCGTAATGACAAGGAAATCATTAATAAGTGGAAGTTGAAATGTTGCACATGTTTTATAAAACCTAATGTGGTTGATCAAAACTATTTTTCAAAGATCATGAACTTAAAGAACAAAATCAATATTGTCAAACTTGTGACCAATGTTCATGGCTCCACAATGAAAATGATCCTTGGACTAACTGAAAAACACTTTGGGATCAATGAATTTATAAAATTTGTTGTAAAAGGAGGTTGAGGAATAACATTATTTCTTTTTAGCGGACCACACATTTAATAATATAAGGCGTAACTTTACCCAATTTCATAACTTAATTAATTACTCTTGAGGTCATCCTAAGTATAAAAATCATAAAGAATTTAGTACATATTTAAATATAGAAGTGATATTTTGAATTAAAAAAAAATCAGTCTAAATCCTTTTATTTGTCTCATAAATTTAACTTATCATAGGTGGCGATAAACATCATCATCATAAAACTATAATTGCAATATTATTTTATTAAAAAATAAATAAAAAATTCAACATACAAAAATATATAACATGTTTACAAATTAAAAAGAATAATTGATTAAATTGAATGAATTTTACCATATTTTTTATAATACTAAACAAATATGATATATATAGATAGATAGATTGTCAAGTGAGTTTAGCTCAAGTTGTTGATAGGAAAAAAAATTATCCTCCCCACTCAATCTCAAATCCCATGTTGTGTGACCTCGAATGGATCACTATATAATTTGTCATCTATTTTGGTACTTTATGGGTGGAAAAATTGGAGGAAAGTGGCTTACAGGCCCCATTTTAGGGGTAAGTTCTAGTTTGGTGATTTTAGGTCTAGAAACTTCTAGATCCAATTTGAGGCACCAAATGGCACATTTTGGAGTCAAAAATTTGTGAGCATATCTCTCAACCCATGGACGTTGCTATACACACCAAAATATTTCCAATGGTGTGAAAATCACCTCAATCGGAGTTCACAAACTGAAGTTATGCCTCCTGGAAGTTGACCTACCCTGTTGACCACCACGGTACCAAGTGGATGCCACGTCAACCCCCATTTCTCACACATTGATATAGTGGGAAAACCCCCCTATGGACTACACTAGGGTTCAATCGTGCAGGCATAGCTAACCGTCTAAAGTCTCCTAATTTTAACAACTATCCCGACAATACCCCACATTCATGCATAAAATACAAAGTATAAGGATTCGGTGGTCCTACCTTAAACTATGTGTCCAGTGTCGATCCTTTTGCATTCGGTCACTTCTCGACTGCAAGTCTCCTCCCAAGGTTGACCTACATTCACCAAAAGACAAACAAGAAACTACGAACATGCATTTTATATATGAATTAGTGGGTTAGATGTCATAACAAAATGTAAATAAAACATAAATATTGAACACATCATATGGCGGGATGAAAAAAACACTTCTTTATATTAATCTCACAAAGTCACTTACAAACTGAGATCGATGACTGCTCCTCGAACCCGGTCCTAGGCTCCTCTTCACCAAGCTCCAACCACTTCCATGTATCCTTCTTCTCTCACACTTCTCTCTAGAGAATGGGCATAGGCTTAACAATAAGGGAAAAGGCAAGAATAGGGAATTCTGGCTCAAAACTCACAATGTGGCTGCAAATTCTTAGGGAAAGGGGGGAAAATGAAATGGGCAGAGCTTCACTCTTGCTATGTTTCTCCTTGGAATGAGACCCCAACACCTCCTTTTATATGACAAAAGGATGGTTATTCGATTGGGTGACGTGCTATAGGCGGTGGATTAGTTGGGAAACTACCCAATAGCCCGTAATCTCAATGAATCCCTTGAAACTTTTTATTTTTTGCAACTTTTGTGGGTATATGCGGGTTGTAATGGTACAACTAGCGTACGCATATGGGCAATAGTGGTGCAGGTCATGTACATCTTCAAAAATAGTGTTCTTAAGAAGAGTTGTTCATTGTTGGTTTGGAAAAAATAGTAAGTAAGATGGCCTGATGCCAGGTATGCATGTATAGTGCAATTTAGGGTTATAACACACATGTGGGGCGGGTCATGTGTAGACTTTCAAGAAGATTCTGGAGGGTCCAAAACCCTAACACTAACTGATGGTTGAGACATGCAAAAAACACTAGTACAAAATGAGAGATAAGTCACCACAAGACCAAAAAAATTGGTCACCACATTTTTTTTCAAGGGATAAATTACCAAAATTGATAAATTTAAGTGAGCTAACTAAAAAGGACCAAGATAAATGACCACTTTTGGTCATGGGATAAAACTAAACTAAAAAAGACCAAGATAAATGACCAAATTTGGTCACGGGATATCTAGACTAAAAATGACCACATAACAATTGGTCATTTATTTGGTCATTTTTAGTTGTGGATCACTCTCACAATGGAAAATTCCAATTTTGGCAATGAATTTGTACAACTTACTAAATTCTAACACTGCAAATGGATTCAAAGACCACCTTTTAAATTGTAATTCATTCACAAGACGATGATTACAATGAGGCTCTGAAGACCTTTTTATGATAAACATGAATGCCAAAACCCTAGATATCCAAAAACCTAACCCTAGGAGATGAAGCGCCAAATGTCATGTGGGCCCTATTGAGGTAAGTTAGCACAATAACTTCTCGGGGTCATAAATTTTGCATACGATCTCCGTTTTAGGCATGTGATAGCTCGTTGGAAAAGTATTTTCGAGAACTATGCATTATGCCATCAATCTTTGACTCTGTCTACAATTTGAATGTGGCAAGCCAAGAAAACACTGTTTAGAGCCCCAAAACAGCCCTGAAAGTACAAAAAGATGTACTGACATGAAAACTTCCAAAATAATCCAGTTGGAATAGGTGGGCAGCCACCAATATCCACCTAGATGTTATGTAGGGATTCATGACAACCCCATAAGTGAAGAACCCGCAATTACAAAGAAATTTCCCCATTACAGAGAAAGGTGTTGAACTGAAAACTGTCTAGATGAGCCAGTTGGAATTTGGAACAGGTGGGTGGCCACCAATATCCACCTGGATCAATCCTCCTCCCTTAGGAATCAATGGTCTCCATTGTGTTCAGTTCACGGGGAAGAGGGGAGAGCATTTTCTGAATCTAAATCTTGGTGAGTTGCGTTCCTTGTTGGAGAGGTTGTGTTGCTTGGTCCGTGTAAGGTTGTCACGAACTTGTTTCTCGCGGGGTTGAATCTGTTCCACCAACCTAATGTCTATGGGCTTGACAGGGAATTTTGTAGGCACCATTGTAGGTGAAGAAACATCATTAGTTTCTCTTCTGCAATATGATTTTGCTGGATAGAAGGTGTTGAGGCTGCAGTGGTTGTAGTGGCCTTATGTGCATCCTTTGAACAGACTGTGAAGAGGATGAATTTTGCAGTATGAGAGATTACCTTGCGACATTGTTTTGGTGGAACGATAGTTGGAACTACCTTTGGTATCCTTTAGAGATGACACCCCAGAGTAATAATGGCACTACATGACGCTTCCACATATATGGTTGGCTAAAAACAACATCACATACATCAAGAGGGGAAGCATCACACACTACCTCATCCTTGAAGGGATAGATGCCATAAGACAGGCAACATTGCTCGCTGACACGGAGATCTCGTCCTTGGTGAAGACATTCGATGTTGTATGGTTCCAAGTGTGGTGTTGTCAAAAACCCCAACTGTTTGATGATCTCAGGTGAGATGAGGTTCTTCTAGCTGTCGCTATCAACAATGAAATGTAATGGGGTTCCCTTCACCCAAATATCTGAATGGAAGAGGTTCTCCCCCTCTTAAGGATCTATTGGTTCTTCTTATGGAATTGTTGTGGTCGCAACAGTGGAAGTAGGGTCTTCGTCGATGATCTGTGCATTTTCAATATTTTCTGTATCAGATTTTAAATCAAGGTTCGGCTCCTTTTCTTTGACCTCGGCCACCAATGACTGTTTCGAGTGACATTCATTGATGTTTTTTCTAGGGGATTTTTTGGAAGTCGCACCACTTCCCAATGTCCTTCTTCATCTTTCCTTTACCCTTTGTTTCATGTTTCTTGGACTAGTTTTCGAGAGGCTATTGGTTAGGGCTATCTTTACCATACTTTGGTTTTTTCGGATTTGCAGACCGAAACTCCCATTTGTTCTGGTTCCTAAATTTATGCTCGGTTTTGACAACATATCGATAGGAAGATCCCAATGATGACATGTTTAGGAAATCCATTTCAGATTGGATGTACCTATGCAGATCCCCATGGTATTTCATAACCAGATGTCGCTTGAAGTCTTTGATACCCATCTTGGTGCGCAAGGTATGGAAAGTATTTGTGAACTCTAGCACTTTTTAGCTCTTCTCTTGTTGTAGTGTGGTCCATCTCATGTACTGGTCTTCATAGTTATCATTAGGGTAGTATTGTTCCTTGATCGCATTCACAAAAAAATACCAAGTGGGTTTGGCCCCATATATTCTAGATTCCTCTATGTAAATTTTCTCCCAGTAAGTTTCCCACCAATGTTGGACATGGGGGATAGTCTTGAGGACTGAAAAGTTGATCTTTTCCCTGTCGGAAAAATTTTGAACTGTGAAATAACCTTCTAGCAGATTCAACCATTTTTCTAAGGCATCTGCATCTATCTGACCTTCAAATATAAGAATATCAAAATTAACTTGTACCTCGAAGGAAGAGGTTCCTCCAAAGTGGTCGCTTGATGAAGATGTGCCTATTATTATCAACAGGCCTTAAAGGATGTGGGAAAAAATTCTCCATCATTTCGTCCCTCTATCACACAAGAGCTTGCTCAAGCAACAGATTAATAGAATATTCTACTCCATCGTTTTTATTTTCCGTCGCCATAGAGGGTTTCTTGGGCATGCGAGAGTGATTTTCCTCAAGAGAGACAAGCTGAAGACCCAACTTGTTATACTCGTACCTCATCAGGGACATGCACTAAAAAACGATCAAGAGCATTCTGCTCTGATACCACTGATCCAAATTATTTTTAGAATGAAATGAAAGAAGATATATTATAATGAAAAACACATAAAATTTTCCAAAAACAGAGAAATACAACAATACATGATTTCTATTAATGAAAGAAATGTACAAAGACTATAAAAATACAGAGTGCAAGAATCACTAGAATGGTGGCAACTTTATCTCTAATAAGAGATGTGACGGCTACGCTTATTCGCAAGAAGATAATTGCAATGAGGCTCTGAAGGCCTTTTTATGATAAAAATGAATGCCAAAACCTTAGACATCCAAAAACCTAATCCTAGGAGATGAAGATCCAAAAGTCATGTGGGCCTCGTTGGGGTAAGTTAGTACATTAACTTCCTAGGGTCATAAGTTTTGCATACGATATTCGTTTCAAGCGTGTGATAGGCTGTTGGAAAGGTATTTTCGAGAACTACACATTATTTCATCAAACTTTGACTTCATCTATAGTTTGACTATGTCAATACAAGAAAACACTATTTAGAGCCCCAAAATGTTAAGCCCTAATATTGACTCATTACCCCTTAATTGGGGCATATTATATTAGTAATGTTATTTTATTTATGTCAGTTTTAGGCCATTAGTTGTAATTATACCTCCTGGTCTCCTATATATACCAAGGAGACATTTTCATTTTGAATCATCTTGTACTTGAACATTTAAGTGGGATAAAAGGAGGTTGCCCCCTCAAAGAGGCTTATTATCTGAAATTATCTC
>JZKD02S1660257.1:10222-33087 GCA_000966675.3 Picea glauca | reverse complement strand
AAGTATATTGTAATTTCATTGTAAATCTGGACCATTCATTATAAGGTCGCATATCTAACGATAGAGATTATGTTAGGGTTTTTTGCCCTAGAAGGAAACCCTCTTTTATGAGGGAAATGTATTGCAGCTATGTAGGTTGGCCAGTATTGTATTCTAAGAGAGGAAACTGTGAGAGAAAGAAGAGGAAGTTACAACGGGTTTTGCTGTAGGTTGTATCCCTTCATTTTGTTGGATAATAATAAAGAAAGGACCTGGCAATTTCTCTGGTGGACATATCCCACACTGGGTGAACCACATAAATCTGTGTCTCTCTTGTATTATGTATCTTCTGTGTTTTATTTCCGCATTTGTTTTATTTTATTGCTCCGCGGTCCTGTTTTTCTAACAATTTATGGAGGATGCTTCAAAACCTGTGTATGGTACTTGCATGTTAATTCATTTGAAAACAGTCGTTCTAATTCTTAATTTGCAAACAATGCATGGTTGTATAGATGAGAGTGTTGATGAGTTATTGGCATTGTTATATCGGTTGTTACCACCTGACTCCACATTGCCAAAAAAATGGAGTGCATGTAAAGCGCAAATCACTAAGATAGGCTTAGGGTATGAGAACATCCACACATGTGTGAATGGTTGTGTATTATTTCACAAAAATCATGCAAGTGAGACTAAATGTATGAAATGTAAAGAATTGAGGTATAGACCAGGGTTGAAATCAAATTCAACGCCTAGAAAGATTCAACGCCACTTTCCTGTAATCCCACGGTTACTTTGAATGTATAGATGTTGAGACATTGTTGAGCTTATGCAATGGCATGACCAAAATAAGAGCATCGATGGAAAACAACGATTTGTGGTTGATTCTAAGATGTGGATGGAATTTGACAACAAATGGCCCGATTTTTCCCAAGATCCTCTTAATATAAGGTTGGGTTTAGCTCTAGATGGGGTGAAGCCATTCTCAGGTCAAAGTACTAAATGATCAACTTGGCCAATGTTTTTGATAAATTATAACTTGCCTCCATGGTTAGCAACCAAATCATTTTTCTTGATGTTGTCATTGATTATACCAGGAAATAAAAGTGTGACTTCAGATACAATTGATGTTTATTTAGAGCCATTATTTGATGAGATAGAAGAATTGTGGAAAGGAATTGAAGCAATTCAAATTTTAAGAGACAATGATTCAATCCAGTTCACTTTAAGAGCTTCTTTATTGCTTATGATACATGATCTTCCTACATATGGCACATTGACTAGTCTCAATGTTCATGGATACCATGGATGTCCATCTTGCATCTTTAATCCTTTTGTGAGGCACTCAAGTAGTTTTCATAAGTGTATTTATTGTGGACATCATGTTTAACTTAAAATGGAGCATCCATATCATCGACAAAAGTCACGTTTCAATGGTCAAGAAGAGAATCGTGAAGCACCATTGAAAATAACAAGTGATTACATTATTGATAATGCAGAGAAAAGAATGTAGTTTATTGAAAATGGTGGCATTGTTGGTAGTAAAAGTGATCCACTCAATGATAGTGGTGTAAAACGATTGTGCATATTCTATAAGTTGCCATACTTTAAGCATATAACCATTAGGCATACTATTGACTTTATGAATACTAAGAAAAACATAGCTTTTTCTATTATAGAAACTCTTTTTGGTGCATATGATATAGTGTCATCACGCCTGGACCTTCAATAACTAAAGATTCTTCGAAATCTTTGGGTTGAAAAATATGGTGATGGAAAATTTAGAAAACCTATTGCTCCTTATGTGTGGACAAAGGAATAACGTGCACAATTCTTAACGTTGATGTCTCAAACTTGCTTTCCTACTGGATATGTGAGTAGTAATGTTAGAAGGCAAACTGGCAATAATGGCTTAAGAGGCCTCAAGACCCATGACTATCATGTCACAATTGAGGATATTTTACCTATTGTAGTCATATCAAGTTTGGAAAAGGGGCCAATATTGGCAATTATAAGGTTGTGCCTAGTATTGAAGAGAATGAGTAAGCATGTGTTAGATCCTTCAAACTTTGTTAATTTTAGGGAAGATGTTTGTTGGCCTTTAACCAAGTTTTGAGGAACACTTGGTCATATTTGACCGTTTTTGGGACTTCCACAGCTGGTCAAAGATGGAGAGCAACGCGAAGTGGAAATCATGGAAGCTAGACCCCTTTTTGGGTCTTTTTAGGGTTTTGGGTTAATGTAATGTGGAAGGGATGTCGGCCCATGGGTTCACCCATGCTTAGGCCCACTTTTGTAATGTATAAATAGATAGGAAATGTAAGAAGTAGTAGAAGTTGTTGCTTAGTGAACTTGGTGATTGCTTAGTGCAAGTTGGATAAAGTGCTAAGAGTTGGATCTGTGTGATCAAGTATTGTAAGGTTTTGTGCAATTTTTGTAAGACTTGCAAAGCTGAGTGCAAGTCCATGTGAGAGACTGTAGAAGGCTTTGTGATGTAAGGCAAGGAAGAACGATCTAGCGGGCTGCACAGATCTTCTGTCCCATGCACAGTAGGGTTTGGAGGCTTTGTGTTGTAACCGATTGAAGACATTAATAAAGAAGAAGACTTTGTGGACATAGCCCTAGGGAGGGGGTGAACCACGGTAAATCTGTGTGTTGTGCTCTGTGCCTCAACTTGATGTGTGTGTCTCTTCCTTTGATAAGTGATTTGATGTGATAGATATATTTATTCTTTGTGCTTATGATCTATGAATGAATGTTAGCTTTGATATGTATCAATATGCTTAGTGTTGATCTACATGATCTAATCTGTTTTACTATTACTAAGTGCTGAAATATCTTAGATCTAAGTAAATGTTGTGATGCTCTGTGCTCTCTGTGAAGTATAATAAGAGTGAATATTGATGAAGATTAACTGCTAAAGTGCTCTGTTAAGTGTTAGAATCACAGGTCTGTGTCCTAGCTAGGGTTGTAGACATCTGAGTCTTGCAACCACCCCTGCCTCTACCTCAGGTGAGACTTCATCTTCTTCACAGGTGTTGCCGAAAGGGCCGGTAGTTAGGGTTTTTTTGGTGCGTTGTTGTAGCATTGAACCATGGGTCTGCCCCTATGCCAACAAATGGTTCCATTGTCGGGACCTGAAACTGTGATTGTTGGGAACTGAACAGAAGCAGCTTTGTGCAAAGATTCATCCTGAAATTGTAAAATCTCTATGGTGAAGAAGGAAGGACAGATCTAAAGGAAAGAAGTTAGATCTGTAAGAAAAGAGGTTGATATTGAAGAAAAGAAGTAAGATCTGTAAGCTCTGTTCTCCGATAAAGGAAAGAATAGTTAAAAGTTCTTAGATCTGGAAGATTTATGCCCTATAGAAGTAAAAGAGGTGAAAAGTTTTGTTTCTAAAGTATGGATTTAGGTATGCTTGATAGATTTTGTCCTAGCTTGAAAACTAGGGCATTATTAGATGAAATAATGTTTGATATGAATAGATCTAATAAGAATAATGATAGATATGTTATATCTATGCACATAAAGAATTTTTGGACTAACCAATGGATGCAGGATCCTAGAAAGAATCTTTTGTAGGTTCGCCATTATGATCCTAGCGCGTATTATAAGAAAAGTTGGGGATCATTGAAGAGAAAGAGAGGATTAACGATTTGTTACAGTTGCAGAAGACCAGGACATCTTTCTAAGGAATGCCCTGGGAGAAACCCTAGTTGTCTATATTGTAAGTCTATGGACCATGAAGTACTGGATTGCCCTAGAATGATTGCTAGACTTGAAAAGTTGAATAGGGAGCAAGAAAACCTTGAAGGAGATCAAGAGACTAAGATTATAGAAGAACCCCAGAAAGAATCAAAGATTATGTTGCTAAAAATAAAAGAAACCCTGGATGAACATAAAGATACCAATTTGTCAGAGATCTTCAAAGAAAAGAAGAAAATTGAAGTAAGAATAGGAGACTTTGACATTGACTGTGCTCTAGATGAGGGAACACAGATGGAATTATGACATAAAGTACTTGGGGAACCCTAGGAAGGCCTTCTATGGTCCCTTCACTAGGAAAAATAGGATTGTTTAAAGGAAAAATGGTAACCCTATGTGGCAGGATTACTCAGATAGCTATGAGTACCCATGGAGCTTTGACGGAGGAAGAATTCAAAGTTATTAAATTTATTGAGGACTATGACCCATTTCCATCTTTGTTAGGAAAGATCTGGATTGAAAAATATCAGATCCAAAGAAAAGAAGAAAAGAAATCCCTAGAACAAAAGAAGCAAGAACTCATGGAATTTATGACTAGAAAGATCGCCTACTTGATGGAAGAACAAGAGAACATATATAAGCTATTAAACACCAGGGACTTGGATGTCGAAGCTATAAGAGCATTAGAGAAACCACAAAAGAATGAAATACCCAATCCATATGATGAAGGTGTATTACCCTTGGATCTGAAGAAAGAATCTCAGCATCGCGAAGTGACTATGTCAAGAGAAGATAAGGATCAGAATGGAAAAAGGATGACCGAGACGAATCTCACTGGGAAGAAGGCTAGGAAGATCAGTAAAAAGAGAGAAAAGATCGAAAAGTTACAGAAGATTCCACAGGAAACTTCGCAGAAGGAAAAATCACAAGAATTGAGCTTCGTCGGGATACCAGAACAACGACATATGGCACTTCGTCGTGGCAAAGAAATATAGTTGTTGGACCGATATACCTGTTCGACTTCCACCCCGAATGGGAAGAAAATCATTAAAAGATCGCTACCAGACCATTGGACCACGCTATAACAAATGGATTAACGTTCATGAAAGCTTCATACCCTTTGCAAGAAGACCATTGACGAATTTCCTACTTAGCTCGCCGCGCCATGCCCGAAGAACACTTTTTCCAACTGAGAAATCGAAGCCCACATAACTAGTGATTGTCTACAGTGATCATTTCAGGCAGATTGTTCATCCTAGTGCAACATTTTGAGATCATCGTGACCCCGATTATCTTTCCTGAGTGCGTATGTCCAACGAGCTCACCGAACTTGAGGAATCTGTCACAAATGTCCTTCTTGAGTTAATGACTAAGAGAACCATGTCAGAAAGAAGAATGTCCACTAGATTCCAAGCATCATCGACATGAGGAGTGCAAGCCTCCCTGTCGACTACTCAAGAAGGAACATCTCAAGCCAGAGCAGAAAGAAGAACTAAGCATAAGGACGACATAGCCAATGCGAAGTTAGTTCCATCCATCCTACCAGCTTACATAACCCCTCTGAGCAGTGAGATTAACAGGGACAGTGTTCCTAGATACTTTGAATACACCCTAGTCATTGCATATCTACCGAAAGGAGTGCGCACCTACTGCGCAGATCAAGACAAGGTTACAGCGTTGAAGTTTTGCAACTTCAACCTAGGGGACCGTAAATCTTACAACATGTTCACCCCATATAAGTATTTGACGATAAATAAGGGAAATAATTCGAAGCTCATCCTTCAACAATGGATGATGAACCTCGTGTAGTCTACTTTGTTCAATGTTATGAAAGTACCACACTTCAGCAAACACAAGGTGGTGAATGCTTGTGTAAAACTATTTCTAGCAAGTTACCATGGAGGATACATGTGGTTAGATTGTCACATAACTATTGATCTGGTGATGATCAATAGGATCATCGGGCTTGGCATGCAGGGCCCTAATCCCCATGAGTACTATCCTAGAAAGACCGCAGACTGTGCTCTTGCGTAGACGATCAAAGAAGCCTATGGAGATGTTGAGAAAGGCGGGAGAGGCTACAAGGTAGCTTCCATTGAAAGTGGCGCAGTGTGCCTCGCATGCCAACTAATCACAGGGAAGTTGGTATGCAAGAATTGACCAACATAAGTATCTGGCTTTGTAGTTGACCTCGTAGGAAAGTGCGTCGAGGGACTACAGATGAACTGGGTGAAGTACATGGTGAATCAACTGGAGATTGACTGCAGAGAAGCCCAGGATTAGGGGCATGAATTCCATTTTATTTGGCTCCTGATACTGATCGCTTTTGTTGCATGGGAGCTACCGGAAGGTGCAACCTTCCCGAACCTGGACCCCTTTGAGCCACTAGCCATGAATTTTAGTACATTATGGTACTCGAACGACATGACTTGCAATGGAAATCGAATGAATTTTTCCACACGTACTATAACCAATTGAAAGCATCCATAAGGAGAAAACCACGCATAACCCCGAACACTTTACAGATATTTCGACCTCTGATAAATTTCAGCGCGGAACGCCACTTTATATACCTAACCCCATGCGTTGATGAGCACCAGGAATAGCTTCATTCCTATTATAAGCTGACAGAAGAAGAACTTGAAGAGATCACCAAAGAATGGTCGGTGGACCTCCTTGTTCCAACAGACCCCGCAGAAATGTCTGACATCGACAGCCCCAGAACTACGCAGAATACACCTGGGCCTTGTAAGACAAAGAAAGCAAAGTCGACGAAGAATACTGAATAAGTCCAGGATGTTGACAGCCTATCTGTAAGTACAACTTCCATTACACCAGAAGAAGCAGGTGATGATGAAGAAGGTACAGAAACCCAAAGATTCGAAGTACCACCGCTTCGGGATGAAGAAGACTCATCGAAGAAAAGGAAGGTCTCACCTCTAAAATCTTCCTCCAGAAAGAAACCAAGAATCCTTGTAACCAAGATGCGAACTTCCCTCACGTTGGATGATTTTTATTTCATTGCTGCAGCGGTCAATGATGCTTCAAAGGAAATCCTAGAGAAGCAGGAGGCGAAGCAGGAACAAATGTATAGCCAGATGGATATCGCACTCCAGGGAGTACAAAAATCACTCTAGTCTAGTCGAGCAACCTCTACTGCACCTCTGCCAAAAGGAACAACAGAAGCGGGAGATGAATCAGTTCAGCTCCGCAAGATTGTTGATGCAGTCAAAGTACGCCTTTGAGGTTCTTAGGAAGAAAACGCGCAGGCCACCCAAGCCCTAAAGAAATCACAGGAGGAACTTACTGAACAACGCCAAGCCACACAACAAGAGAAGAATGCTCTCCAAGCAAAATTTGAAGAAGACAAGGTGAAGATCCAAAAAGAGAAAGAGCAGTTGCTCGCAAAGTAGATAGGAATTGAAGAAGCAGTCAATAGATCATTTCTCCTTATGAACGGCTTAGAGCAGAAGGTTGAAGAGCCCATGGAGTGCCAAGTGACGAAGTTGGCTGAAGTTATTCAACAACTTCAACAAAGGGTCATGGAATTAGAGATTCATACCATACCACAGACTCCACAAGAATTGCGCGACCAACGAGAATTGAATGCTCAGAATACAGTTGAGAGGATTAAAACACTTTCCACAAAATGTAAACAGCTAAGTAGTAGAAGCACGCAGATATATGAACAACTATCTGAAGATCCAGAGTTGAAGAAACTAGAGTCTCAACTCCAGGAAGTAAAGCAACAATCCGATACAGTACAGGTGTATCTCAAACTCCTATCACCCATCGAGAGGATGAAGAGATCCTAGGAACAGCGCACTGCCCAACAACTTATTCTTACCATGCAAAACAGAGTGATGGAAGTCACCCAGAAACTCCAGCCGAGCCAGGAGGCGGCCTACCTATTGTTTGAAGAAATTAAAGGCCAAGGAACACTACTTGAACAAGTAGTTGCTACAGTCGAGCAACAACTGGAAGGACCTATCAGTGAAGAAGTTGTTCAGAAGTTTGTTGAGCAAGAAGCAGTAGCACAGAGACAAGTCGAAGCAGCTCGAGCCAAGCTCGAGACCTTTGAGGCAAAGTTACCCAGACCTGAGTGACTCAGGATGAGTCACAGGTTAGTGTTGGGGGCCTATTGGCCCTTAACCAAGTTTTGCGGAACACTTGGTCATATTTGACCGTTTTTGGGACTTCAATAGCTTGTCAAAGATGGAGCACAATGCGAAGTGGAAATCGTGGAATCTAGACCCCTTTTTGGGTCCTTTTAGGGTTTTGGGTTAATGTAATGGGGAAGGGTTGTTGGCCCGTGGGTTCACCCACGCTTAGGCCCACTTTTGTAATGTATAAATAGATAGGTAATGTAATAAGTAGTAGAAGTTGTTTCTTAGTGCACTTGGTGATTGTTGAGTGCAAGTTGGATAAAGTGCTAAGAGTTGGATCTGTGTGATCAAGTATTGTAAGGTTTTGTGCAATTTGTGTAATATTTGCAGAGTTGAGTGTAAGTCCCTGTGAGAGACTGTAGAAGGATTTGTGTTGTAAGGCAAGGAAGAAGGATCTAGCGGGCTGCACAGATCTTTTGTCCTGTGCACAGTAGGGTTTGGAGGCTTTGTGTTGTAACTGATTGAAGACATTAATAAAGAATAAGACTTTGTGGACGTAGCCCTGGGGAGGGGGTGAACCATGGTAAATCTGTGTGTTGTGCTCTGTGCCTCGGCTTAATGTGCTTGTCTCTTCCTTTGCTAAGTGCTTTGATGTGTTTAGATAGATATATTTATGTTTTTTGCTTATGAGCTATGAATGAATGTTATCTCTGATATGTATCAATATGCTTAGTGTTGATCTACAGGATCTGATCTGTTTTACTGTTACTAAGTGTTGAAAGATATTAGATCTAAGTAAATGTTTTGATGCTCTGTGCTCTCTGTGAAGTATAATAAGACTGAATATTGATGAAGATTAACTTCTAAAGTGCTCTATTAAGTGTTAGAATCACAGGTCTGTGTCCCAGCTAGGGTTGCATACATATGAGTCCTGCAACCACCCCTGTCTCTACCTCAGGTGAGACTTCATCTTCTTCGCAGGTGTTGTTGAAAGGATCGGTAGTTAGGGTTTTGTTGGTGTGTTGAACCCTGGGTCTGCCCCTGTGCCAACAATGTTGTTGAATTCCTTTGCTTATTGGAACGATAATTGGCGCCAACAATATTCAATATTTCTATGCATATTCTTGTACATATATAACATGAACTAGAATATCGTGGCCTGATAAGAACTAGATGGATGTACCCTATTGAACGATATATGAAGGTTCTAAAAAAGTTTGTTTGTAATAAGGAAAAACCAGGAGGTAGCATGTGTGAATGATATTCAATGCAGGAGGCCATAGGATTTTGAATAGAATATATGAAGGATTGTACTAATGTCAATCGACATCTATGGGATGATGATGAAGATGAGAGAGTTGCAGAAGAAGTGTTAGAAGGAAATGGATGTCGCTTCCATCTATCAAATGAGGAAAGAACTATGATACATGCCTATGTTCTTCAAAACACATCCTCATTTGATAAGTGGCGCAGGTGAAATTTTATTTACATGATAATTTATTTATTTATTTTCATTTAATAGTTAAATTATAATCATTCTTACTATATTGTATATTGTTCATATTCTATCTAGAAAATATGGAGAAGATATTTGAATAGGGATGCACCCATATCGAAATTGTACACTTCAGGATTTGAATATTGGAGATGGTTCTTTTCCAAAATTTGATGATTGGATTGTTGGTGCAATTAGTGATGCACAACAAGAAGGACATGATATAACGATAGAGGAAATTGAGCTTTCACGATCTTGGATTCATACATGAAATTATTCAAGTTGATTATGGTGAGAATAGTCCCATATTATTAAAATTTAAATGGATCAAACCATCTACAACACAACGTGATGAGTATGTATTTGTACGTGAAAATACACTCCAAGTTTTATCAAATACTGATGAGTTGTATGTTTCCCCTCTTCAAATTACCCAATCATTTATAATTGATGATGTAACAAGTCTAGGATGGTCATATGTCATTCAAAGAGAGTGTCACTCAAAAAGGAAATTCATGCAATATGTTGATATAATGGTCAATGAGAAATGTACTAATTTGCAAGAAACATTGGAAGAAGAAGTTGAAGATGACAATAGAGTTGTATTTGAAGAAGAAACTTTGATTCCCAATGAATATACTGAGATAGAGAATGTAATGCATGGTCAGGAAAATCAATTGGATGAGGATGATGGATAAAATGAAGCAGATGCATACACGAGTGATCACGATTGTGATCTTGATGGCAATGCAAATCATGATGATGATGAGTTGTCACCTTAAATTTATGGAATAAATTTTCACTATGCAAATTGGATTTATTGTTTTGGCCATGGGATTAGCCAATGGTTGTACTAAACTCTATACTAAGATTTGTATGGATTTTATTGTTTTGGCCATGGGATTATCCAAATACTTGTTTTCAGTACTATGCAATGTTTCAAATATGATTTCCTTATGTTCCTTACTATCAAATTATGTTTGAGAAATGCTATGAATTGATGTTTTTGAGTTTAAATGTTAACAAAAGATGGAAGAATTATTCTTTGAATGTATTCCATCATGATGGAAACACACACACACACACACACACACACACATATAGGTTGTATATTAAACAAGACTTTTAGATACATGATTTCACAGATTTCAAAGGGTATTGACCAATATATGTATATGCTTGAAATATGTTCAATGACTTAGAGTTTCAATAAAGAAATCATGAGTAAAATTTGTATATTTGATCAACCTTTGCTTTACCAAATGTCATCCAAATTATTCTCAAACTTGTGATACCTAACATAAATCTATAAGGATGAAATCACCCTCAGAACTTAGTGAATTACAATCGGCCTTCAAATAATGATTATCAACAATAGTAGATACCCTTTTGATCAAACTCTTGAACTGTTGTATCAACATAGAACACATATTGGTGAGTTTATGTTTCAAATATCAAGTATGACAATAAACTTAAAGACTGCATGTCAAAATGGAACCTTGTCAATTTATTTAACACATGATGGAGATGAATATGGTAGAGAGCAAAGAGATGCCATCTACTTTCCTGTTGGAATTTTTTTAAGGCATTAGGCATGGATGTTCTTCAGATTATCTGTTGATATTCTAGATCCATGTTATTTTTAACTAAAAAATAGGGCATTACAATGAATCTTTGTACATGGAGCTAACCATAGAGGTAGGATAATATATATGACTACCATGTTTAAAATCCATGGCTTATAACTTTTTCAGGATAACCTATTTTTTTCTTTGTACATGTATTGATAATGTTTTTTATGGGAAATTTTTGACAAGGCTATGAAGAATAAGGGGGGGGATGTAAAATTGGTGAAAGCAATGATGAAAATGTTGTAGATTATGAGTCTATTCATAAAGAACGGATTGCAAGAAATGAAGAATATATGTCAGATATTGGTTTGGGAAATAAGTAAGTATTTATTCCTTGTACCTTTTCACTTCTATGCATATTTCATGAAAGTTGTTTATAATCTATTTCATGACGTAGCCTATATATGTGTTTGATTCTCATTTGATAAATTTTCTTCTTTATAGGGAAAAGTTGGATTCTAGAGAAAGAGAGCAAAACCAAAAGGCAAGCAAAGGCATATCGTTGCCAGCTCATGGTTCGACAAATTAGTAAGTAGTTATTCCTCGTACTTTTTCACTTCTATGCACATTTTATGATAGTTGTATATAATCTATTTGATTATTTAGTTTGTCTATGCTTTTGATTCTAATTTAATAAGATTTTTATTTTATAGGGAAAAGGTCGATTGTACACAAATTGAGTGAAAACAAAAGGCAAGCAAAGGCACATTGTCGGTAGCTCGCAGAAGCCTATGCCTTGGTGGATTAGTACATGGAGAAGATGTTGACAATACTAATGATCATATTCCTAATATATCACATGATGATGATCATGTCCAAGTTGATATTGTTGAAGGCATGGTATATTATGAATCAGAATCAAGTTTGAGAGACTTATTTTTTAAATTAAAACAAAGATTTGAAGGCATATCTGAGAAAATTGGTGAGAATATAGCTAGTGACACACCTAATGTGGCCAATAAGGAACCAATTAGGCCTTCAAATGCCAAAGAAAAAACACATGTTGTGTCCACAAACTTTAGTGTCCGTTCAACATCACCCAATCTTAATTCGACTGAAGATATATCAACTTTCATAAAGAAACATAGAATGAGTCAAGGCATGTTTAGGTCCACAGAAAGAGAAGCCAAAGAAACAAAATAAGAAGGGAAGAAGGCTTATTTGCTTGAGATAAAAGATGGTGAAGTTGTTGGACCAAATGCTGCAAGGTGGGCCTCAGAGTTGGGCACGAGAGTAAGGTCTCATTTGGATGTCACCAAAGCCAATTTTGCAGATCAAGATGAAAGAAGTGTGGATCTAGTGATTCTACAAATGGAAAATGCCTTTGAGACTTTTGGTGGAAGGATTTCCACCAAATATTACAAGAACAAAATGAGAAAATTGATTAGCAATTTTAGGCATAAATGTAGAAAATCAATCTTGGATGGAAAAGAAAGGGCCAATAGCTTGACTCCCAAACAATGGGAGGATTTGAAGGAAAGTGTGTACAGAAGAGTATGTGAAAAAGAGTACAAAATGGAAGATAGCAAGAGAAAATTTGAGGGATCGATTTATTTTGGGTCATAGTGGGTGGTGAGCCAATCAAAACATGTTTGTAAGTATAAGGATTTTTTTATGAATACATTATGTATGGCATTTTTGTAAGTACATTTTGTTATATTTCATTTTTATTTGTATATACATCCAACTAATTATGTGTTGATAATGATTTGTAGGTTCAAGAAGCTAATAGATCAAAAATTGATGTGAGTGAAATGACTGACCATAAAATAACAAATATAGACAATTCTAAACATAAGCATATATCAAAACATCCAATAGAAAGATCATTTCCATCTAATGAAGTTGATAAAATCCTTAACACATCTATGTCTATTCAAATCCATAGTGAGAGCTATAAACATGTAATGGATTGCATAAATGGGTTGACAAAGGCAATGTTAACCATAGCCACCTCCATTGAACCAATCATCACTTCATGGAACAAAAAGGGACATCATAGTGATTTTGATGAGGTAAGATAATTATTATTCCACTGCAAACATTTATTGACTTGAATTCATAATATGATTTAATTGGTTTAGGTCTGATTTTTAGTGTTGTACTATTATATTTACTATTATTCTACTATATTATTGTGTCCTTATAATGTTATATTTTATGTGTGCATGATGTAATCACATGCAGGATAAAAATAAATGATCTCCCAACATTGATGCACCTCATCATTCTCGATCAGTGTGTACTACTCATATTGGAAAGGGATATCATAGTGGTTTTGATGAGGTAAGCTAATTATCATTTCCCTACAAACTTTTCTTGAATTGAATTCATAATCTGATTTAATTGGTTTAGGTTTGATTTTTAGTGTTTTACTGTTATATTTACTATTCTTCTACTATATTATTGTGTCCTTGTAATGTTATATTTGATTTGTGCATGATGTAATCACATGCAGGATAAAATTAAACGATCTCTCAAAATTCATGCACCTCATCATTCTCGATTAGTGTGTGCAACTCTTGCTGGACGTTTTTCAAATATTGACTTGGTCGTGAGTGCATTTAATTTTGTTCTATCAATAATTATGCATGTTTTTGGAATTTAATTGTGTTTTTTTTCTTATATTTGTATACTTTATTTTGTTTTTTATAGTGCCCATTAACTCCAACAGAGTGTGAAGTATTCCAGGTAGGATATGAAGTAAACATACTAGATCCATATGATGGTGTATTGTAGGGATTGGACGAATTCAATCACTTGCTATGATTCATAGAGCACCACTTGGTCCTGAAGAGGCCAATATAATTGTCATTAATGTCACAAGTAACATCCTCATTGCCTATGAAGATAAAATTGATGGATGTGAACATTTTAAGGAGACAGAAATGAGTTTCATTTGGTGGCCAAAGAAGTATTTGAGAAAATCATTAACCTAGTTGATCATGTTTTAAGAATCAGTTGCAAACATTATGTTTACTTTACATAGTCTTCAGACCATTTAAACTTACTTTACATAGTCTTCAGACCATTTAAACTTACTTTACATAGTCTTCAAACCATTTAAACTTACTTTACATAGTGTTCAAACCTTTTTTCTTTAAGGGCATGTGACCTGAGATATAAGGACATTTTTTAATGCATCTATTCACTGGTTCATTTCATTTAATGTTGGTTGTGGTGCGATTAGAAATGTTGTTTCTGTCATGCCTACAAGGAGTGATATAAGGGCATGTTTTAATGAATCTATTCACTGGCTCATTTTATTTAATGTTTCTTGTGGTGCCATTAGAAATGTTGTTTCTACCATGCCTACAAGGACTGATATGAGATTGCAAGAGTGTGTGTTTACATGCCATTATTTCTATGATCTGCCTTTGGATTTGATTTTTGTTTATTTACCTTATTTACTCTATCTTTAAGAATGAACAAATTGTGTGACTATAAATAGATTGGGGTTACCCACATTCTATTGTTTTTCCTACATTTGTTTATCATCTCATAATGTGTTATTCTATTTAAGGCAAGTGAATGGAACAACAAACTGTGTCAATCGCTAAGGCTGGGATCATAACACTCTTTATAATGTCAGGACATCTGTGTTAGCTTGTGCCAACCCTAGTTATCTTATATGCATGTGTTTAGTGATGAAGATATTGTTATCTTCTGTAAATAGTTTTAAACTAATATAGATAATGTGTCGTTGGTTGATGAATTTTTCCCTTAATGATGAAATAATATTGTATCTTTTTAGTTTTTAAATTTGTTAAATTTTTTATGGACTCGTGTCTCGTTTCCAAGGAGTTACAATATTTTATACAAATCATTTCCTTCTTAGTTAAGATTCAATTGACTATAGATTGTATTTTCCCTTCCTCATTCTGGGAGTATTACAATGGAATGTGGATGTTTGGGTGAATTTTGTGAGGCTGCTTATCGATGCAATTAATATTTGTTTGTTTGTCAACGAGGGAACTTGTGAGTTTTAATTGTGGATGCAACCTGGTTGTTGTGTGGCATATTATGTGAATCAAAATATCGGAGTTAAGAAGAGTATATTTCCATACTTGTACAGATATCTCTATAAGAATTATGGGACAACCATGGTTGGACTCAAGGTATGTGTTAAATTTCTTTTGTTTGATTAAATTTGGCACTGTATTTCAACCTTTAAGGTTAAAATGACTAATTTTAGATTTGTAAAGATGACCTTTTTTCTTCTCTGAATCGGTTCATGCTGGGACATGAGTTCTGAATGTGGCTTATATATTGTCATATTTGACAATGAAAAGTTCTGTTTTTCTTATTCAATACTTGAGTCTATGAAATTTTCCTTGTTTTAAAGTCATGCTGTGTGGAAGGACTTTACTAAGTCTATGAAATATTTCCTGTTTTAGACCTGTGTGGAAGACCTTTACTAAGATCAATCTCCTCACAGACTTGATAACAAGTAAAATACTTAGCTTGAGGACAAGTAAAAGACTTATGTTTACATTTCCATTATCTAACTGTAAGTATTTGCCTAGAAAATTTCCAATATCTTTAAAAATTGAAATATGCTAAAGATGAAGTGGCAGATTTGGAAGCTGAAACTAGACTGGAATTTTGTTCACAACCATAGTGGAGGATATTATGTAGGATATTCAACCCCTTTTTTCCATCATATTTTTGGTTATTTAAATCGAATTTTCGCTCCTTATATAGTAAACCCAGTTCTATCATACACTAAAAATATATGGTTTTGAATTTCGAGTTCTATGTGATAATTGTAGTGTATGAACTTTTTTTCCATTCACCTTGACCAAAATTGATCAAATTAATGATTAAAAACGCATAATCTTATAGAAATTTAGAATTTAGACCCATCTCCTAATATACATGTCAAACTTTACTTGGAATAATCCTTTGTATTGTATAATATTGAGGGTCTTTTGACTCTCCTCCTTTTTCTTAGTATGAGTTATATTTTTGGGATTGAATGTTATTTATGGACTTATGCCTCTATTATGTTGTTCTTAGTCCCATTTTTCAATGTAATGGTTACTTATACATCTGATTAGTTTTTGTAAGGTTCTATATTTTGGAAATAATATCCTCATTTCTAACAACGTTTATAGAAAGTGTTTAGATCCATACAACTCATGTCCATCTATTGGTTGTTCTATCCTTTGTAAAAATATGTTTGTGTCATATAATATATATCAAAAGGTTTAGGTAGATAACAAGGGACAATTAATCTATTTTCGTTCTTATACCTTTTGCAAGTAAAATTCACATCAGTTAATTTTAATCCTGAAGTGTTTAGGTTACTAGCAAGTGATACCACAACATTTATCTCAATATTGTGAGACAAAAATCAGACTATTCGATAAGTTCGAGATATGTGGTACAAAAGTATTCCCAAGTTATGCAAACAAGAAAAACGTTGATTTTGAGTTCTAAATCTATCCAATCAGAACAAAATTATGCCATTTTCAAATCCCAATGGTCAATGTTATTTCTGGCCTTGTTCAACTCAATTAGGAATAATTAATCAATCTCATTAGGATTTTTTCTTTAGCTGGTGTTTCTAAGTTATAAATTTAGGCACACTGATATATCATTTAGGTGAAGTGATTATTCATTCAAAATTCTTCATTTCATCAAAATGCATCTACCTGAGTTTCTGAGTAGTCTTTGGGAACTCTTTATAGGAATTTTTCAGGAGAAAATAGAAGAATGTTTTTAGTGCCTAGTGTCAGAAATTTCTATTCTGGAAAAATTAATTTGGGTTGTTTCCCTAAAAATATTCAGGAAATTTTTAAGGCCATTCAAGGGCAATTTCAATATTATTTTTGGAAAACTTGAATGCAGCTAAAATAAATTCTTCCAATTTGTTCAAAATATTCCAACACCATATATGAGTGAATTGACAAAACTAGATATTTGGAAACACTTAAATTTCACCTCATTTATTCTATGATTGGAAATTCCCTAAGATGCAAACATGTAGAATTAAGGAAGTATACTTGCCTGTCCAAGAAAAACTTTCAGTTTATAAATAGTGATATAAGTATCCTTGTATACATGCCCGAGACCATGTTTTGGTCACAAATAATGAAATAGAACTCCTTGGAGATATAACAAATAAAGTAGAAATGCAAGAGACTATCTATATTTCAACAAATATTCTAACAAGCATAAATATTTATACAGTCGTATAGAGACTATCTATATTTCAACAAATATTCTAACAAGCATAAATATCTATACAGTCGTATAAAGATGTCACCACACCAAAAATAAAATTAAAAATATAAACAAGTTTAGATCATTATGGTTACTCTAACAAAATGCTAAACATGATCAATATGTTAATATGGTAAATATTGTAGTTAATTATGATTTCTTAATCCCGGGGGGTTAGATCAACTGGATGTCACTAATGTTGTTTAGTATTTGGCTAGTTCCATGATGGTAGGTGCCCAATTCGAAACCCTTGGGTGAGGTGCACTAGTCAATGCCAACAAGTTTACTAGGAATGTCACCCATGAATGTGGAAAAGCATCCCTTAGGTTTCCCCATAGACTTTTTCTTGGAAAGAAAAATAAAAGGATTTCCTAAAGAGAGATTTTGAGATGTATACACTTGGTAAAATAAATTCTATATTAGAAACTAACCATAAAAGAAGGAATAGTACAGATACTTTTACATATATGTTCCCTTATGAGCATGTTATTCATCTAAGATTTTACCATGGAGATCACATTATCCTTTGTACCTTCAACTCTTCAGCATCCATTTTATGAGGTTTTTTACTAAAAGAGGTGTCATTGTTTAGCTGATGATGTGATATGTTACTTCTTTCAGATAATCTTATACCTGATATCCCATTAGAAACACTAGGTACTGGCAGTGTATTATTTCCAATCCATACATGAGATATCCTTTGTTATCCTTTCTATATTTTCCAAATAGTTAACAGTTGCAAAACTATGTCTATATTGACTATTGCTTATTCTTAATCGTACAAGAGTTAAGATGATTTCCACTCACAACCTATTAGTTTGGGTGGTTTTGTTGCATGTTGAGACCTATATCAAAGAAATGATGATCCCTAGTCTGCCTCAAGGCCTTGGGACAAAGACCGAGATGGTTTTGTCATGGGTGAAGGTGTAGGAGCGTTGGTAGGTTTAGAATGAAAAACGTTTTTTTGTTAGTGTTATGTGTGTTCAATGTTCATAAAGTTATGGCCACTTGTTCTACATTAGGCCTTGTTATTGATGTCATATACCTCTAATTAACTTGAGGAAAATAGACTATCCTTTAGGGTAGCCAAAACAAATTTTTTATATGTTTGTGTTGGAATCAACCATATTTTAACAAAGCGCTCTTCTGGATTTGTTAATTACACAGGAGAAGGATGAGAAACTTAGTGGTGAACATGTGAGGGAAGGGTTGACATGCATAGTTTCAATCAAAGTTCCAAAACTGGATTTTGAGGGGAAAACAAAAGTAAGTGAGGTTAGCTTGATGTCTTTAACTTATGTAGAAACTATGTTGATATATATATTGTTTTGTATTGTTTAGCACTTCTCTTCTCAAGTTATTAATTGAATTTTATCTTGTGTAAACTACATTGTTTTAATCTGGCAGCTTTATATGAATTGACATTTTTCTTTGATGGAAAACTATTCCTGGAAATATCCTAATATTTTATATCTTAGATGTTTATAGACAAGGTTAGGAAATCCATAGGTGAGGAGGATTGTGGACCGGGTTATTCAAGATTATTTTATATCTTGGATGTTGATAGACAAGGTTAGGAAATCCATTCTCTCAAAGGCTTTGAATGCATACAAGGTACTATAAAGCAAAAATTGTTTGTATTTAAAAGTATTCATAATTTTTTGTAAGTTTAGTTGTTTTCCAATTAATGATCAACTCTTATTTCTTGTTGATTTTGGGCAATGGAATATCTAAGCACACCCAATTATATCCATCTATATGTTTATAAATGCATGCATGATATATATATTCAAATATTTTAGACAAGTATTTTGAATATCAAGTAATTTCAGTTGGATTTCTTTGTGAGAGTTTTAGCATTTTCATTATCATTTTTCGTTATTATGTTCCATATATCCTCTAAAGAGTCTCTTTTTTTTTGTGGTTTTTGCAGTCCCGATGAAATCGAGGATTTTACACAGGAGACCAAAAAACATCTATTATCAAAGTGTCAAGGAAAGGGAATTGACTTTGTTCGTGAAGTGGAGCAGATTGTTGAGGTCTACGAGAAGCTAAAGATGGAGAGGCAGGAAGATAGCCAAAGTACTATTGATGAACTAGAAGTTGATATTGTCATGGACCAGTGTTAGTCTATTAGTGTCGATATTCAGTTGAAAACTCATATTTGTTATAATACTTGACATTTCATATAATATAATTTATGTGCGTTTAAAATTTATATATATGTTTGTATTTTATATTATTTATAAGTGTTGTAATTAACTAATTAAGTGACAATATTGCATGATTACATGTGTATTAGATGAGCATGAATACTGTTTGCTTCTTTTTTTTTAATTTAGACATAATATCATACTAAAAATTTATATTTATTAATAATGAACACCATTAAAAATACTAAAAAAACAATGAAAGCATATAAAATGACTAAAATTGACTAAATTAGTGACCAAAAAATGAGAATAATAATGAACACACTTAAAATGACTAAAAATGACTAAATTAGTGACCAAAAAATGAGAATAATGAACACATATAAAACGACTAAAACTGACTAAATTAGTGACCAAAAAATGAGAGATAAGTGAACAAACAATGAGAGACAAGTGACCAAAAAAAATGACGAAAACTCGCACATAAAATGATCAAAAAATAAGTGACTAAAAAATGAGAGATAAGTGACCAAAAAAATGACCAAAATTCGCATATAAATGACCAAATGGTAATTTTGGTGGCTAATTTTCAGTCTCTTATTACGCGACCAAAATTGGTCATATTTAGTTTGGTCATTTATAGCTTATCATGTGGTCATTAATTTGGTCATATATTTGGTCATTAATTCCAAATATATGACCAAATTAATGACCACAAGACAAGTTATAAATGACCAAACTAAATATAACCAATTTTGGTCATGTAATAAGAGACCGGAAATTAGCCACCAACGATCACCAAATCAAAAGTGGTCATTTATATGCGGATTTTGGTCATTTTTTTGGTCATTTATCTCTCATTTTGTACTAGTGAACCCTAACCCTAAGCCTAGATAATTATCAGGATATATCAAATACTAGGCAACTAGAAAAGGAAGGGGTTCCATTCTTTTGGTATCGGTATTGTTCCATAGTTGAGAAAAGCATCTAGGAGTGGAATATTGAAGCATAATATAGGAGGTAGAAGATTAAGTGGCAATCATTCATGCCACAACATCCATAGAAACTCGATAGCAAGTGCCCATTTATGTATACTTGCATTTCATAATTGAGAAAAAAGAGAGCAAAGCATAGGCCTCACCTTCTAGTTGGGTTTTCTTTCGTATTGGGTTTCCCAAGTCACATCTTGTGTTCATTTTCTTGTTTCTTTTATTTTGGTTCCAGTTATTTCCATAACTTTTTATCTTTATGCTAATAATATTAAATTTGAGATCTAAAGTAATAAACTGCATAATAAAATATTTCAAAATATTGTAAGATCTGTTGCGATGAATTGTTCCAGTGGAATATCCACATAGTTCACAAATCATTGCGACATTATGCTCTTCACGAACTGTTTGTTGAATAAAATTATCATCATGATATTGTTGAAAAAACCTCGATCTTTTAAAAGATTCAATTTACTCTAGGTACTATCATTGAAATAAGAAAAATCGTCCAACAAATTTCCCCAAATTATTATATATACAATTTTAAAATAATAATGATTATAGAAACATAAAACATTTCCAAAGATTCCAATTAAGCCACAAATGTATGATCTTCCAAACACTTCATATATGAAATCACTGAAATAATATTAAAAGAAAGATTAATTTAATCTTGTGTTCAACACTTTCTGTATTTACAAGTAAGAATTTCCTAGAATGTTCTTGCATCAAATTGCATCGCATTTACAGGTCATATCCTTAAAACATTTTTCTCAATATCAAAAGGAGATTTATGTTTTTTGATATCAAGGGGAAATGAATGTTTTCAAATGTGAATACTTAGACACACTCATTCGTAGAATTGACCTTTTCCTAACATCAATCATTCAATTAATGAAACTCAAAAGAAGAAACAATAATTCATGGTTGAATTTGTAATTTGCCTAACAACCATTATTCATGGTTTAAATTTGTAATTTTAATTATTACATCCCCATTTTTATAAGTATCAATCATTGATTCATCCCTCATAGACCTAATAGAGTTGAGTATAATAAGTATCAAACATCCCTCATAGAGTTGAGAGTTGAGTATAATTTATGTTCCTACCTACATGTTGCTTCAACATCTTGTAGAGATTTTCTTGTGTCACAATTTTTTCTTTATCATATTCCTAATTAGTTATTTCATTCCTTTTTAAGTTAATTTTAAGTAATTCAAGAACATGTAAGAATAAATTTTAATTTCATGTTAAATCATTGCAAATAACGATTTTCTACAAACACATTTTAACTAAACATTATTTTTAATATTGTTGATTTGGTGACATTCCCGTGTCACTTAGTTGGTTGGAGGACCCCTCCTTTTTAGAATAAATCAAGGACTATTGGATACCCTTCAAATCCTCCTCATTGTAATCCCCTCCTCTATAATTCCTTGAAAACCTAAAGAGAGAAAAATCTACAACAAACTCCTAGACCAAGAAGAAATGTGAAAGAGACAACCAAACTTTGGAGGAAATAGAAACAAAGATGCAACACCATCTTCAAAGGGAGGGGTAGGGACTCCAATCTGACTAGAGAAAGGCATTCATAAAATCCTTGGAGGAGAACAGAAGGAAAATCATGCTAGAAAGGGAACAAGAATGGAGGATAAAGAGTAGAGATAATTGATTGCACATTGGTGACGATAACACGGAGTTATTCCACTAGGTTGCAAATAGCAGGAAGTTAATAAACACTATTTGGGAAATTGATAGAGAAAATGGGATAAAAGTAACTTCATTTTCAAATATATCTAAGGAAGGGACTCTATACTTCAGGAGATTATTCAAGTCTGATTCTTGAGCAACAATAGATGACATTCTAAATGTGGCTTCTCATTTCCCCAGTTTATAGATTGGGGGGGGGGAAACAACTATTGGAAGAGTTCTCAAAGGAGGAACTTTAGGGGGTCTTGCACAACTTCAAGAAGGACAAAATCCATGGATTTGATGAACTCCTACTGGAATTTTGCACTGCCTATTTTGAAATCCTGAACGATAATATTTTTAAGGTAGTGGAATACTCCAAATCCATTGGAAAAATATTGTCGGCGGCCTAAAACTCTACTTTCATCACTCTTATCCCCAAATCAGACAACTCATCCACCTTTGAACAATTTAGGCATATCCCTCTATGTAGAAACATATATAAAATCAACTCGAAGCTAATAGGAAGAAGGTTAAAAGACATTCTCTCCACACACATCTCACCTGAACAATTTGGATTTTTACGAGGGAGACAAATACATGAGGCAATTGAACTTGCTCAAGAGGGTATGCACTCCATTCACATCGGCAATCAAAGGGCCCTTGCTTTCAAGGTTGACTTATCCAAGGCCTTTGATAGAGTAAGTTGGTTGTATATCATATTACTACTTAGTCATTTGGAATTTTGTCACTCCTTTGTCACTTGGATCATGAACTGCCACTACTACATATTGTAAAAATTCCGACGTTTTATTTGCGGCGTTATGGACAAAATTGTCCATATTGTCGCAAAATAGAGGAAATTTATAAAAAAAAAAATTCATGTTGCCCG
>JZKD02S1660257.1:0-10212 GCA_000966675.3 Picea glauca | reverse complement strand
TCTTTATACGAAAATCCAAAGAAGAGAGGAGAAATTTGAAAGGCATTGACAAGGTACCATCTTCACCATTCTAAAAGCTAAAGTGTTGAAGGGTGAGGAGAATTTATTTCTCCATAAAATAATAATAATAATAATAATAATAATAATAAAAAATATAAATATATAGATACATATACATATATAGATAAATATAAAGATATGTGCATAGGTACACACACACACACACACACCACTTTCATCTCCTTGCAACACTTAAGTGATTTACATCAAAGACACCACAAATCAATATTAACCACCACATGGACGYTCAAAGCTATGGAGAAAGGCTAAATTTATCATGGAGAATCAAAGTCAACCTTATGTTAAACCAAAAAGGGTAATTGTATATCCTCTTAGTTCATGGGATGGACAATTATTTGGGAAATCATTTGATACCCACACAATTATTTTTATAGTAAAACACAATAAATTCTAGCCTATTGAATGCCATGGTCACTTCAGGAGTTGGGTTGGTCAAGCATGGCCCATACCAATCAAATATATTCACCCATTGAAAGAGCACGTGGGGCAGACCCAGGGTTCAACGCTTAAGAACACACCAACAAAACCTCGACTACCGACCCTTAACCCCTGTGCCAACAAAGGGATGGTAGTCGAGGTTTTGTTGGTGCGTTGTTAAGTGTTGAACCCTGGGTCTGCCCCTGTGCCAACAAATGGTTCTGATGGATCAACGTCAGATCCACAATAATCCTTCTATCGAGCCACAGGTATCTGCCATGATAGAACGACATGAGGATTTTAACGCAAGTGTTAGCCTCCTAGTGGTAGCCAAAATGAGGGATCTTCATCACATTCAGCACGGTGGACTGTTCCAACCCCTTAATCCATGGTTGTGAGACGAGGCGAGGGTTCTTTCTAGTTGACTTCGTCAAGTAGCAATGGGGCGCTAACATAGCGTAGTTCTTCCTATCTCCTAAATTGAAGTCAATGTTCTTCAATAGCGGGATCTGTCCTAACTGACTCCCGACTATGCAGATTCCTTTCAGAATGTACGCAGTTAACACGACATACTCAAAATATTAGGGAATGTTTTCGCAGTTAACAATGCTAGCCAAAGGTGGAATATACTCAGGTAGGATCGACGGGATTTGCTTCGCATTAGCCAGTTCACTGCGATGCTTACTTTGTTTTTCAGTCACGGGGTTGGCACGACCATAACGACGTCTAGTCAAAGGGGAATCATGCAATCCCCTAGTCTACGGTGTCTGGACACCTTGAGATATCGGTCTGTCGGCCATTAACTTCTTAAGGACTTCCTCGACAAACTTCTCTAATTCACTAGGTTCGCCTGACATTCTAGTTTTTAACAAATAGGTGGGGTAGACAAACTGACAGGAGGGGTAGACAAATAGACAGGCGGGGTCTAGTTTCAGATAACACAACTCAACACTTGGACAATTCTCTATTTAGCTCAGTCAATCACGGTAGCAAAAGTGGTCCCGGCACAACGACCAATGAGTTAAATAAGCGGGGTATCGTAATGGATCTTCCAACGGCCAGGAAATGCTTCCATCAATGTAAATTTGTCCGTTATGATGCGGTCTCAATGTCCAAAAGTGGTCCATCAACCCATAAATTTGTTTTCTAACCATTCTGGATCATCATTCTAATGGTCGAGGAGCCTCCAATGGTCATATAACTTTTTCAGGGCGAAGTCCAATTCTGTGCGGTCCTGTTGTTCCAGCGAGGTTCAAATTCTGCAAATCTACCTCCTGCGAGGTTCCATTCTGCGAAGTCTTCCATTTGGTATCTGTAGCTTCTTGCAACTTTTCCAACTTAGCTTTATTTTTATTGAGCTTCCTTGCCTTCTTTCATGTGATCTGAGTCTCTCTAGTTGTTTCTGGAATCCTCTTTCCATTTTTATTCTTATCTTCCCCTAGTGCAGTGACTTCGCACTGTTGAGGTGCCCTCAAAGGGTTTGAAGTTAATATCCCTTTTCTTAACACTTCCTGGGTGGATATACTTCTTTCTTGAATAGATAGGTCCTTCAAACCTTCTTGCATTCTTCCAACCTTGGTAGCTAATTCTTTGACTTTCTATCCCTCCTGTGTTGTTACTTTGCTCTATTTCTTCGACTTATCCTCTCATTCTTCTATTAGTCGATTTAGTTTTCTATCTATGAAATCCCTTAGTTCTTGCTTTTTCTTTTCTGTGGCTTCTTCCTCTTCTTTCCTTCTGATATGATCCTTCTCAATCCAAGTCTTACCTAACAAAAGTGGGAAAGAGACGTTGTCCCCAACAAACTCAATGAATTCAAACTCTTCTTTAGTCAATGTTCCATGAACATTAATAGGTACATTAGTAACTCTTCCACATAAGGTTGTCATCTTTCCCTTAAACAAGCCTATCCTTCCCAACGAAGGCACCACAGTAGGCTTTCCCAAAATTTTCCAAGTTTCTTATGTCATAATATTCACTTGTGTTTCCTCATCCAAGACACAGTCTATGTTGAAGCCTTCTATTCTTTCACTTATGCGTTGTTTTGCTTTCAGGATTTCTGGTAAACTCATATCTTTATGAACATCCATCGTTTCTTTCAATTGTAGTAACGTATTCTAAACTTCCCCTGACCTTTTCTCTTATCCTTGACGAGAGATATTAGAGAAAATTTCCTTTGTGAGGGTCTAAAATGATCTTCTTGACCCTAAATTGTCAAGGGCTATCCAATCCCTCAAAAAAATTGGCCATAAAGAGGATAATAGAGGCTATACAACCTTCTATTACCCTACTATAGTAAATCGTGATTATCAAGGAAAAAATGACTCAGGATCTTTCAAAATTTATGGGTATGTGGGAATCCATTTTTATAGATGTTATTGAGAGATCATGAATGAACATTAGTGGGTGGCATAAATTCTCATATGCCCTTACTAATTCATGGGTTTTCCTTACAAGTCTAAGGAAATCCCTTTTCTCTTTAGATCTGGTGAAATATCTATATTGAATATATATATGGTCCTTAATTTAATACGGTGGAGTACTAGGATAAGTTCTTCAAAATTGATTGCATACAGAATGGATTAGTTGTGGTGGGGGGAGAGAGGGGACTTTAAATTTCTTTAGGAGTATAAAGAATATGAGTACCAACATCATAAGTGGATTGTATTTCATGTTACTTTATAAAAAAAATGGAAGAACTGGGTTTGTTGGACATTGAACTAGCTAACATGAGTCCCACCCGGAGAAACAAGAGAATAATGGAAGACATAATTGCTAAGAGACTTGATTAGTTATTAATCTCTAAAGGATTACTTGATTTCATATAAAAAAATGGATCACCTTGGGAGGGAAATCTAACCATAATCCAATTTTATTGGAAGTAGCACATGTACAAGAGAAACCAACCAACCCCTTCAAATTGAACCCAAAGTGGCTGAAGATGGAGGAGTTTCTAAACAAGATCAATGATGGATGGAAACCCTACGATGAACACTTAAGAGAATATACATCTATCCAATTTCAACAAAATATGAAAGAAGCCAAAAATGCAGCTTCTTAATGGGCAAGAGATAAGGTAGAAAGATGATGGGATACTTAAATAAGTGGAGGAAGCTCTAGAAGGACTTTACAATAATGATGGTTTTGGCTATTTTAACGAGGACCATAAATTGTAGATAAAGCTCCTAGAAGAAAAAAGAGGAACATCCTACTAGAAAAAGAAAAAGAAAAAGAAAGTGAAAGAATGGAGGCTTAAGAGAAGGGCCTTATGGTTACAAGCAGGTGATGAGAATACCATTATTTTTCATATATATGAAGATAGTAGGAAAAACATAAACTCAGTTTTGAAAATTGACAAAGGAGATGATAGGTGGACAACAATTTCAAGGATATTACAGATGAAGGATATAATTAATTCTCAACCCTTTTTAGAGAGGGGTATTGGGCTATAATTCTCGAGGTAATAAGGATATCAAATTCATTTATTGGATTTGTTAATCATGAGGACAATCAAAAGCTGATGAAAGAGGTTATAAAATAATAATTGCAACAAATTTGAGAGATTTTTCAAAAGGAAAAAAGTCCAGGGCCTCATGGTACTCCCGTGGAATTATTTTTAGGTCGTTATGATTTCATAGAAGAAGACTTAAGAAGGGTGGTGGAGACTATAAGAATATCGGGAAAAATACTTGGAGCTTATAACACTAACTTTATAGTATTGATCCCTAAAGAGGACAATCCAACAACCTTTGGAAAATTCAAGCCAATATCCTTATGCAACTGCATCTATTAAATTATCTCAAAGGTTATTGCAAGAAGATTGAAAAGTGTTTTATCAAAACAATTTTTTGGAGAATAATTTGGGTTTTTAGAGGGAAGATAAATCCATGAGGAAGTTGGGATCACATAGGAAATCCTTCATTAAATCAAGGTTAGGAATCAAAGATCGATGGTAATTAAAGTGGACCTATCTAAGGCATATGCCAAGGTAAGATGGATTTATCTTAGATTTGTCTTTACACACTTGAGTTTATATCATCAATTTGTTGTTTGGGTGATGAGTTGACATTGTGTATCGAAAAAAAAGGATGAAGCAAGGATATAAGGGGATGAACATAAGGTGATCACATTTGTGGACAAAATTAGGAAAATACATCTAAGGGTTTAGGAGCAGCTTTAGAAGAGCCAACAACTGTATAAATATAGGCATGACCAACATAGGGAGGATCACAAATTATGTGTTGGAGACAAGGTCTGGCTATATATTCACAAGGAATGATTGAAAGGAGTGACAAAGAAACTCAAGCCCCTTAGATATGGACTATTTGATACCATTGAACAAGTGAATGAGAATTCCTTCAAGATAAGAATTCCTCCTTATACGCAGATCAGTTCGATGGAAAATGTGGAGTATTTGAAATTGTTTGAACCCTACATGTTGGATGACAAGGAGGAACATCATTTTCTTCCTACTATTGAGGAATTTTCAACACACACTCTGGAAGGGTTGAAAGAGGACACAATTATGCAATGCAAGGATTAGATAGCACACAGCGGATAGAAAGAGGTGTGGCATATTGGTCTCAAAGGACAAACTCCAAGGAAGATGAAGTGGTATGAGAGGAACCAGATTGCAAGCAAGTTTCCTCATCTATCCTTGGCATCTTTTGGGTACCAATAACCTCTCAATGGGGAGGTGTGATTTGAATTGGATTCAAATAAGAAACAAATGACCAAGGAACATGCTCTACAATGATCGACATGGGCAAGGTTCAAGGCTTTGAATGAAGAAGAGACCAATTTGTTGGCGTGAAGGGCCCCATGCCATCACGATCAGTTTCCACCTTTGCATTTAATAGAAAAAATAAGGCTATCACATGATGTAAGGATAAGGAAAATTTTTATTGTAAAAGAAAAAAATTGATGTATTTTTTTCTTTCCATCCATTGAGTATGTTGTTGTGTTAGTTTCTTGAGCGGTTCATTGATTTATGGTTGCATTTTAATGTTTTCTCAGTAATTAACTTACCTTTGTTGAGAATCTAACAAGATAAGGACTCTGTCATTTGTTGTGTGGGAGGTTAGTTTTCACAAGACATTGGTTAATGGGGGGGAAAATACCAACAACTCTTTGTTTTCCATCGTCGAATTGATTCCAGATGTTGGAAATAGATGGCTCCCCCTTTAAATTTGTTTCTACTTACTAGGTAGTTTCTAATATGGTTATTATGGTCATTGAGAATTATTTCTCTCACTCCATTAGCTATTTGATTGTTGCTTGAAGTCTCCTCACAACCCAAAGGTAGTATGCTTTCCTCTGGTCATCCCACAAATTGTTTGGTTGCTATCCACAGTTCCCACACTCAAAACATTGCTTTTGGGAATGCCACAAACTGTTTGGTTGTTTTCCTCAATGCCCATGCTCAAAACATTTCCTCTGGGCATCCCACAAATTGTTTGTTTTCCATAGTGCCCACACCCTAAAAATTTTCTCTAGGTATCCCACGAATTGTTTGTTTGTTTTCCACAGTGCCCACACCCTAAACATTGCCTCTAGGCATCCCATGAATTGTTGGTTTATATCCTCTACTGCCCACTCACCTCACAATCAATTTGGAGCATTAAAACTTATGTGAATAAGTGTGGTAATGCTCCTATGCACAATATTCAGTTTGAATGAGCATACCTTCAAAGGTTTGGATAGTATGACCATTTAAGAGACAAATATGGAGTGGGTAATGAATTTATATTGAGTTTGTGTGAATATTGACCATTGGGTCGATTCCCCTTTGTGACTAGGCGACTCAGTTTTTAGTGAGTAGCTCTGCCACCTAGATTGTTTGTTCCATGAAAGTTTAACTTAATTTGGTGTCGGTTTGGTCTTGTTTTCTCTCTTACTCATAGAATTGATTTCTTCACTATTGTTGGTTATAAGCTCAAACATTGTATTGGTTATCTTCTGTCTATCTAGTGTGTAGATAAAAGACATGTCTTATTATGAATGACTTAAAAATTGTCTTATGTTGAAAAAATAGAATAAGAAGACAATTGGAATTGTGTTGGTTTCCATGTTGAGGAGATGGATGGGCTGTAATCCTACCATTTATGAATCATGTTTTGTTCTTGTTTATTTCTACCATTTTTATTATGTTTGGTGTTTTATCATGAGATTTGTTTAAGTTTATTATTGACCATTGTTTATTTTCTAACAACTATATTATCATAGGGATCACCATTACATGACCTTTGTTTTTTCTCCAAGGAAAACAACCTGCAGAAAACTCTCCAAGTACCCCATGATCCATGGATGGTGAACAAGGTAAATTGTTGGCCCTCTCCAAGTAGCCTATGATCAATGGATGGTGAACAGGGTAAACCATTGACCCTGATTATGGAGTCTAAACCTGAGGGGATCAAAAGAGTTGAACCCATGATGTCCCCAACTTTGAGGGAGAGATACCATGTGTGGATTATAACCATTTAAACTAACCCTCTATTAAACTAACACTTAATACTTCCACATACCTTTTGTTATAAGGAGTAAAACATTTTATTTTATTTTATTTTAGTTATTTATTTATTTATTTTATTTTATTTTATTTTATTTTTATTTTTATTTTTTTTCAGAATCATTCAAGTTAGATAGATTTCTACAAGTAGAGGTAGAGATGGAATAATGACTTATAAGTTCATTTGAAGCTCATTTTAATCTACTAGCTTGCGAGCTTTGCAATCATTTGGAAGGTGCATATTTTCATAAAGAGCTCTTTGGAGTATGTGTATACTACCATATGTTTCGTCGAATAGCAACCATGACAAGCTTGTTGTATCATGAGTCAAGTGAAATTTTCTCAATCATAAGTCTCGTTACCAATAACGGTCGTATTATTTGGTTCTATCATGAGCTATTGAATATTGTTTTAAGCTTATGTGTGTGGTGTGTAATATTAGATAAAAAAATATTATAATTTTTTTGTTTTCTTTAATATTACCCCCAGCCCATATATATATATATATATATATATATATATATATATATATATATATATATATAACCATTGAAATAATTAAGTTAGTTCAAATTTGAAAGACCAATTATTGAAATAGACATCATTACATGATTCTTTCCCACAAAATCATGGGTACAAAAAGGTTGTTTCTTTTTCATAACTCTTTTGAAATATTTAACCATCTTACTTTTATGTTTATACATAATTTTATTTTTTTATATAGTGGGAAAATTTATCATAACTCGGTTGTTAATCAACAATGTGGACAATCATCACTGGTTGCTATCAACGAATGTAGGTTGAGTCATCATCATTATTCAAGGAAAACTACACTACCTAGAATAACTTGTTGGGGGTTTGTAAGTGGGTAGACTTTCACTCCTCCCAAATGTCTTTGGGTCTTGAGAAACTAACATGTTTCCTTATATCCGAGGAAGACAAACTCTTAACCAAGAAAAAACACTTTTAGGTCATACTCCATGACCAATACATAAAAATACATAGTTTTTTTATTAATTTAGTACTAAGTTATAAATGAGTTTAATTAATAATTTTGAACACTGATTCATTTTTCGAGGATTTGGGTGGATTTATAATTGATAAAAAATTATAATATCATTGTTCTACTATGCATAAAACTTAGTTCATGGTGGAACTGTAAGATTTCCATAGATTCATAAAGGGTCATTTTGTTACAAGATTAGTTCACTCCATATGTAATCCTATTAATAAACTACTTATCCATTGCTTACAAAATAAAAGTGGGTATGGTTATAGAAAAATTACCTTTATTAATATATTGAGTCAAGCCCAACAACATAACAACAAGTACATACATCATATCCATGGGTTTCCTTGTCATTTGTTGTGTTAGTAATAAACATGCCCTTCCTTCCTAAATGCTTTGAGATTAAATCGTAAAAAGAAGTATATAAAATTGCAATTGGTACCCGAAGTCACACTCTTGTAGTGGTACAAGTAAGAAAGTGTCATCTACACATTACCAACTTGGCACCATTGCAATCACTCCCTTCTTAGAGATTTTTCCTCAAAGCCATGGGAGAGATTCACACTAACAATGATTGACAACTATTGAATGAAATTATAGGAGTTGTTTATGCCAGTATCAATGTATTGATATTCTTAGAGCCCTTTTGTTGTAGGTAGGGTGATCATCATCTATTTTGTGAGAGGAAACTCCTTTTAGATAATGTCTTCTATAAAGCTTATATGTTCTTCATCAGGTTCATTGATTGTGTGCTCTTATAAATCACCCTTACAAGGAAGTTCATCATTATGCAAAACTCATAAAAAAAATGAAGATATATTGTTGAAAGAGAAGATGGGAGATATTTTGAACCTCTTTTAAACCCTTGTCTAAAATAGATTGGTCATATATGGGAAGAGATTCAATCTCTACAACAACACATTCTTCTTTTTTCTTATAATTTCATCCCTTCTTTGTTACAAATAACCATTGAACACATTAATACCATATTTTTTCCAGCAATGTGGGTAGACTCTTTCTCTAATTCTCAGAGATGATGCATATCCTTTTGGTACTCATCTCTTCTCATAAAATCTTCTTTTATGACAAGGAAAGTCATATGAATAGGGATTTTGTATTATTTTCCTTCTAGTTGAACAAGGTTTATTCTAAGTTAAGAAGTTCTACATTGGCATGTTTAGATGTTAAATATTTTTTTTTTCAAGAAGGATCTATTGGAAAATGGTGATTGATTTTTATATATTGTTCTTGTTCTTAGGTCTATTATTAAATCTTAGTTGTTTCAATTTTTAAATTACCATTGTTTTAGGTTTCTTTAGGGGTTTCAATCTATGTATGTTTTAGGGTCCATGATTATGATTCCTCTTATGGCTCCATTATGCTTACAAGGCTTTGGTATTTTAAAATCCAACTAAAAATAATATAAAACACATTGGATCATTGACATAATTATTCAAGGATTTTAGTGAATAACATGGAAATAAACAAATAATATGTATTTTTCTTTGGAAAATAAAAAATAAAAACCATAATTTTATTATAGTAATGAAATTACATTATGTATATGCATCATTGCAAAGGATACATTCCAAGAAAAGACTTCAAAAAGAGTACATTACAATATTCAAATGAACAATCCCAACTTACCACTCCACCTTGTCTTAAAAAAAAAAACATTAAAGTCATTTTCACAATCCCATGTTACCACCTAAGATACATCACCTATAAATTTTTGAAAAAACAGATATACATAATCTTCCAAGAGAAACAAAAAAAAAAGTGTCAAACCTTCATGGATTTAATAGAAAGGAGTATGAAAATGTTTAGAGGCTAACCCATCCATAGATTCCCAAATGTGCCATGACCCTACATCCAAGAGAAGTCCAACCTTTCACAACACATCCACATGCATGTTACTTTACCTACAAACATTGAAAAAGGATATATTTTTAAACAAGGAGCAAGACAACTCGATCTCATGATATATTGGTATTAAAACATAGTTATCCATCTCATAGGTCCTACTATAGCTCAGTTTATAGTTTAGGTCAAGTAGCTGAAGGATAATGGTCAAACTGGCGAAACAGGGACCTACCCCACCCAATGTCACCACAATGGGGAGGTCCTTTCTATTTAGGGTGGTTAAGCCCAAGGGAGACGTCCCTGGCAATCTGGGGTTTTGAAAGGAAAAGGCTCA
>JZKD02S1660256.1:720450-750902 GCA_000966675.3 Picea glauca | reverse complement strand
TCGTTTGGGTGCACTAGGACCTGGTTGTAACCTGAGAAACCATCTAACAGAGAAATTCGACTGGACCCGACCACTCTTTGCAGGAGGTGATCCATTTTAGGCAAAGGGTAATTATATTTCAAGGATGCTTTGTTCAGATTCTGGAAATCTATACAGAGTCTGATCTCCCTAGTTTTCTTACGTGTAGGGACTAAATTAGAAACCCACTTAGAGAAACATAATGGGACTATGATCTTGGCATCGTACATTTTCTTAATCTCTTTTTCTATTAGGGGAAGCAACTTGGGATTTATCCTCCTAAGTTTCTGCCTAAATGGTTTCTGGTCTTCCTTTATGGGAATCCTGTGTTGTATGATGTTGGTTTCATAGGATTTCAAATCTTCATAGCCCCAGGCAAAAACGTCTGAATATTCTTTGAATAGCTCAATGTATTTAATCTTTTGTTCTGGGGGTAAAGATTTGGACAGTTTAACCATCCTAGGTTTCTCTTCAGTTCCAATATTGCAGTCTTCTACCTCTTGCCCATGAGCTTCTATTTTTGGTTTCTTAGCTACATCGTCATTGTCAAACAGATCTTCTAAAGGGACAAGCCCTCTAGGTAAAACATTTCTTTTCAATTGTATAACATCGACATCTATTTCGTCATTGCCTAACTCTCTTGAATCTACTGTATCTTCTGTATCTACCGTATTTACAGTATTCACACTATCTATTCCAAATTCAGGATTATTTACATTCTCGTTTTCATTTTCTACATCTATGTTTGTACATTCAAAATCGTTCTTGCATTGCAAAAAGTCCTCTATCTGATCGTCATTTCCAAAGACTTGCCAATACCTGATATTATCGGGCACTGTCAGTCTGCATTTCACTTGAACAGTGTATGGGCGAGTTTGGCAGAAAGGGATCTTACAGGAAGCAGCTGATGTGGCTAATCCGTTGGCCAGAATATTCTGCCCTCTCGGCATTACCTACATGTCAACCTCATTAAAACATTTCAAAGCATCAAGCACAACATTCCTGTAGGCTCTAAAGCGCGGGTGTTTAGCCGCGTACTCACCTTTAATTTGCTTGATTATTAATTCAGAGTCACCCCTTACCATTATTTGCTTAGCACCAACCTTTTTCAACAACTTTAGACCGGGCATTAAAGCTTCATACTCGGCAACGTTGTTAGTGCAGTGGAAATTTAACTTATAGGAATGATTTTCTGAATACCTTTTCCGATGATTATGCAACCAGACTCCAACTCCTGCTCCTTCTTTACTCACAGCTCCATCAAAATCCATACTCCAGAAATCAGCGGGGAAATATTCAGTGATTACATTTTCCATCTTTGCTGCCTCACCGTTTTCTGGACCTTCATCTTGACTAGCTACATCTTCCACCAGCTGAATATATGGCTCTTCAGTATCACCATCATTGTACAAGATGAAGGAATCTAAATCAGAATGAGCGGAGTAAAGGGGGTAATTGTGTGGTTTCTCTTGACTACTGACCATATACTTCATCAGTGTTTCTCTGTATAACCTCCTTTGTTGTCCAAACACTGGGATAGTGGCGTNCACTTAGAGAAACGTAATGGGACTATGATCTTGGCATCATACATTTTCTTAATCTCTTTTTCTATCAGGGGAAGCAACTTGGGATTTATCCTCCTAAGTTTCTGCCTAAACAGTTACTGGACTTCCTTTATGGGAATCCTATGTTGTATTATGCTGGTGTCATAGGCTTTCAAATCTTCATAGCCCCAGGCGAAAACGTCTGAATATTCTTTGAATAGATCAATGTATTTAAGCTTTTGTTCTGGGGGTAAAGATTTGGACAGTTTGACCATCCTAGGCTTCTCGCCAATTCCTATATCGCAGTGTTCTACCTCTTGCCCATGAGCTTCTATTTTTGGTTTCTTAGCTACATCATCATTGTCAAACAGATCTTCTAAAGGGACAAGCCCTCTAGGTAAAATATTGCTTTTCAATTGTAAAACATCGGCATCCATTTCGTCATCCCCTAACTCTCCTGAATCTACTGTATCTTCTGCACCTACTGTATTTACAGTATTAACACCATCCATTTCAAACTCAGAATTATTTACATTCTCGTTTTCATTTTCTAAATCTATGTTTGTACATTCGAAATCATTCTTGCATTGCAGAAAATCCTCTATCTGATCGTCATTTCCAAACACTTGCCAGTATCTGATATTATTAGGCACTGTCGGTCTGCATTTCACTTCAACCGTGTATGGGCGAGTTTGGCGAAAAGGAATCTTGCAGGAAGGAGCTGATGTAGCTAATCCGTCGGCCAGAATATTTTGCCTTCTCGGCATTACCTGCATGTCAACCTCATTAAAACATTTCAAAGCATCAAGAACAACATTCCTGTAGGCTCTAAGGAGCAGGTGTTTAGCAACACAATCACCTTTAATTTGCTTGATTATTAATTCAGAGTCACCCCTTACCATTATTTTCTTAGTACCAACTTTTTTCAAGAGCTTTAGCCCGAGCATTAAAGCTTCATAATAGACAATGTTGTTAGTGCAGTGGAAATTTAAATTATAGGAATGATTTCCTGAATACCTTTTCCAATGATTATGCAACTAGACTCCAGCTCCTTCTCCTTCTTTACTCACAGCTCCATCGAAATCCATACTCCAGAAATCAGCAAGGAAATCTTTAGCGATTACATTTTCCATCTTTGTTGCCTCACCATTTTCTGGACATTCATCTTGACTAGCTACATCTTCCACCAGCTGAATATCTGGCTCTTCAGTATCACCATCATTGTACAATATGAACGAATCTAAATAGGAATGAGCGGAGTAAAGGGGGTATTTGTGTGGTTTCTCTTGACTACTGACCATATACTTCATCAGTGTTTCTCTGTATAACCTCCTTTGTTGTCCAAACACTGGGATAGTGGCGTAAGACATATCCAGCAGCAGGGTTCCTTTCAGCTTAGCTCCCCAGGACCTGGAGAGAAACATTCCATACTTAGGTGGAATTTCTGCAACCACTACGTCCATTACCATGCTTTTAGAAGGGATCTGCACCAGGGTGATGCACAAATATTTAATCAAACCAATACATTTGACTTTGCTAGAATCAAATGAGTGTAGATCTTTGTAAGGCCTAGTGACCTCCAATCCCAGTTTTTCCATTACTGCTTTGGGCATCAAATTATGTGAGGCACCTGAATCCAGCATGGCGTTATGCAATATTAAATCGTGTATGTTAAAACTGATGTAAAAGGGGGCTACATCACCGGTATCATCTCGACCATTTACTTCAGGTCCGAAAAGGAGTTCGGGATGATCATCGGTGAGGTTCACAGTGTCTGAATGAGTCACTGATCCGATAGTCAAGGCCTTGGTGCCTATGTCTGGTTCAATGGCTAATTCTTTTAGTACCTATGAACGATAACTGCCTCTGGTCATCAACTCTGTAAGTGGGATAGGAATTTTAATTTTGGCCAATTCTCCCTCCAGGCTAAAAGGCGCTGAAGTTCGGGTCTGACTCGTTGATTCTGGTTGGTCCTCCATATTCTTCCGCTCAGGAGGACTAGGTGGATTAACAGGTGGAACTTCAAGCTGTGCTGGTATTTTCAGAAGGGTGATGTTTTTCTTCACGGGGGAGTCGGCTTTACTTTTCTCAGAAGCCTTCTCAGCAGTAGTCTTCTCAGGGGTGTTCTCAGTCTTAGCTACCTTCTGCATTTCGGCCGTATTTTTCGAGGAATTTCCTTCTGTCTTCTTACTTTGCAGGTTGTATTGACGGTGCACCTCCAAAATAGCATTTTCAAAGGCCTGTTGTCCTTCATCTTCGGCTTCCTCGCTTACCTTAGTTTGATTTAGTAGAAAGAGTTCCTTCTCTTCTTGGGTGAGGAAAATGGCCTCATTATCATGAATGCCCATGAGGTTGATATGAGTGTCCTCAAATTCCTCAATTACTTCCCCCCCTTCATGAGCATAGTTTTCTTGCAAGGGAGGCCTGGTCAGCTGATCAGGAACTCTCTGATCCCTTTGATCTCGTTGATCTCTTTGCCTGATTTGAGAAGGGTTTCTTCTAAAATTGGGGTTCTGAATCTGGGGAGAATCTCGTGGAGGGTTTCTGTCAGATAAATTCATTCTTTCCATCATTAATTCCACCGTTCGGGCCAAAGAATCCAGCTTGGAATCTGTGGTCGACGTGGAATTTTCTTCTTTGATCGTGACTCTCCTTTCTGTCCTTTGACGTGCCCTTTTTGCCAACAGATTAGCCTCAACTGAAATAACACTTTTCTGCATGTCTTCAAGGGTGGAAACATTTCTTTCTCTTAATTGGTAAGACATGTTAGCATCGAATCCATCAAGGAATTTAATCAAAGCCAAACCCTAGGGAGGTTTGATTTCAGTTGGAATTGCATTATACAAGTTGTTAAAATGGGTGCAATAATCTTGTACCGTCTCACCTTGATTTCTTTTTATATTCTCGTATTCTGACAGTATCTGGAGAGGGTTTTTCTTTACCTCCCATCTGTCAAGAAAACTTCTTTGGAACGTGACAAGGTCATGGATTGATGCGGCGCGTAAGACTTTGAACCATTTCTTGACGTCCCCTGTAAGACTCTGGGCGAAAAGTCTCATTTGAACGTCGACTTCGTCAACTTCTTGCAAATCAAAGTAGTCGTTCATTTTATCCACATGTTGTTGTGAGTTTAAAGTTCTGGTTGCATCGAACTGTGGAAGTCTAGTCTGGTAGTCTTGGGGCATGGCATGTAGCAGTGCGGCCAACACCAAAGGGGCATACCGAGCTGCCATGGTGGGTGGAGGAGGTGGAACGACAACCTGGATGGTTGGAGAGGTAGTGACTGAAGATGAGGAAGAGGAGGGACTGAGCGGTACTGAGGTAGATATTTGTAGTTTAGTCGTGGGAGACAAGATTTCAGGGGTTCGAGGTTGCAACACAGTTGGGTTAAAAACGAGTCCTGTCACGAAATTTTCAGACCCTGTTCTAACCAAGCTTCGGGGTGGAAAGGTATCAAGATCAAGATTTTGAGATGTAGTTGGTTCTCTGGAAAAATAAGGAAACTTACGCAGGGAGGTATGACTCACTGAATCGACCGCTAAGGGTTTTCGCCTGAGTAACTGCTCGGGGTTATCTAACACTATCACGTGTTCTGGGTTGGGATGAGATCGAGTATGAACTTTCTTGGAAGACAGAACTGTTTTTGGTTTTTTATAATATATATTTTTTAATTTTACGAGTCTGAAAATAATATATACAGAATAAATCAACCTCTAAATATTACTTTCTTCTCAGAATCGAACGTTCTTTTTAAGGGAAAGAAAACGTGAGATTATCAGTTTTAGTTCAGTCCCCAGTGGAGTCGCCAATTATGTTAGCACTCGGTAAATTTCCTAAAGGTTGAAAAAGAAGAAATCTACAAAGGTAACCTTAACCAACTACTTTTGAAGCTGGGATCTAGCCCTTCCAGCTTCAGAGAGGGATCTCTCTTTATGATTTAGCTTTGTTTTTAGTTTAGATATTAGGCTAGGTAAAGGCACGAGTATGTTTTCTTGTAAAAGTGGTTTATAAATTGGTTGAGGTGGTCAACACATCCATTGGGCTATGGGGTCTGCGTTTAATCAAATAACAGATACAACCAGAAATGCCAAAAAAGAACTTCACAGGGAGAGATAATACATTCACTGGATCTTTTAGTAATTAAAATGATGGAGAGAGGAAAAGATAAGAAAAATAACTTCAACTAACAAGCAATTAAAAATTTCTTAATTGAAGATATTAGAAGATAAACATTTAAATCTTTAGAATCGGAAACAGGGTATCGAGGATAAATCCTGCAACTTAACGCTATTCATAAAGATTAGATTCAGAAAACAAAATGAATACAGAGAAAGAAAACATTTAACTTAGAAAATCACATCACCAGTGAACATACAGAAGAATCCTGTAAAATGCTTCTTCTTTATTAATGGTGGATCTCTTCAAAAATGATACAGTTTGATAGAAATAGGGTGTGCGAATCAACAACCCTCAATACTTCGAAAGATGAAGTATTTATAATTCAAAATACAAATGTTCCTGTCATAACTGATCAGGACGTTCTCATTCTATTTTTAGTCTAACTAACTTAACTAATCAAAATTGTTTTGATGACTCGATACAACTGTTTGCGAAACTTCTGGGGTAGGTCGTTGGCGAGGTGCCTTCGCAACCTCTTCTGACTAGATAGGTGACTGGATTTGACAACTCATCTTCTAATCTAGTAGATCACACAGTTCTTCCCATCTGAGATGACCTGGCACTGTGACTTTAAGTAGTCTTCGATATACTTCATCCATGTCTGTATATTTATCAAATGTAGGCTTGATGATGAATAAGTGTTTAATCTGATGTTGGATACTAATGTCCAACTGCAGGGCATCCATGAAAGCTTTGCCTGTGATGCTTCCTTGTATCCCTGCAAACTTAGAATTATCCTTGGACACCTCAGTCATCCTTTTCTTGTAATCAGGGAGTGTCATTAGTTTGTCATTAATGACCTTTAGGCCAGGTAGGCCCTTCTTTTGGAGAGCATCTATCTTATTGAAAAACGTTTGTACTCCTTGATCCATGACTTGAATCTTCTCCTCAAGCTGAAGCATGAGACCTCTTTTGGTTAGAACCCTTTTTACCTCAAGTGTAGTTTTTGTCCTGTCCTCAATCTTCAATTCTTCAAGTTCCTCTCTGGTCTTTGAATTCAGGAACCTTATGATTTCATTTGCTTGTGATGGCATGTCTCCCAGCTCCATTATGATTTTCTCAACAGCCTGTTTGTTGCTCTCGAGCAACTCATTTTGTTCAAGCATGATTTGAACCATTGGCCAGATTTCATTTATGGACTTGGAAATATCTGTCTACACAATCTCTTTGACCTCGGCCAAAGTTTTCCCTGCCATTGTCTGCTTTTGGAGTTGCTGTAACTCCTTCCTTATTTGTTCATTCACCTCCTTTTCTTTGTATAAGCTTGTCTGTAAAGAAGTCTTCAGCTCTTGGAGGTTCTCCACTTCTTTCTTAAGCCTACTGATCTCTGACTCTTGCAGGTTCATTCTCTCCATAGACTTGGCCAGGTTTGTTGTTCCCTCTGGTAGTGGCACTGATGCAACAGATGGAACGATTGTCATTGTTGTTGTGCTCAATCCTACAATTGGGATAGCACTTAATGGGATGCCTTCCATTGTCTTTGTTTGCTCTTTCTCTTTTAGCAGTCTTTCCATCTCAGCCTCCATCTCCTTTAGCTGAGCATTCTGCTCCATGAGTAACTTTAACATCTCATCCTTTTCCCCTTCCTTTTCGGCTATCTCCTTTGCCTGTGGGTCCTCTGTTGGAGGGAACTTTAGCTGTTTTCTTAAGGATGCAATGTCAACATTTTTCTTTTTAATCATCTCTTCGAAAGCCTTGACGTTTGCAGGGTCGTAACCGATCTTGAGGACCAACTCCTCCAATGTCTTGATTTTGTTGTCTTTTGCGAAAGATGATATTTTCTCCATCTTCAGTTGGGTCTGGGAATTGTTCAAGGGTACCCGAAATTTTGATGGAGAAGCTGTAGCATGGGCCAAAGTGTGGAAAACCATCTCCCCAGTTTGCTTGTGTAGATCCATCTGATCTGCTGGGTGCACGTCCTTAGCCTGGAACTCAAAGTTGGCCCTTTTGTAATCTGATATCACCTTGGGATCTGGCACTTGTGCTTGGAGGTAAGCCATATGCATCCTACCTTTTTCTATGTCAAATGCCAAAAGAAGCCTATGATGAGCTGTGGACGACTGCTTCTGAAACTGGGCATAAGTGATGGTAGTGAGGGTCTAGTTTTTCTTCTTGATCAATTCATATTTTTCAAAAATGCCCAACTTGGGCCCGGTCTTGCTTGGCGGAGTATCTGTGGGAGAATCCGTGGATTTTATTGTTGTTGTTATTGCCTTATGTTGACTCAAGACGAAAGGGAGAGTGACTGGCTTGACCTTTGTGGTAGATACTGTGGTAGTAGAAATTTCCTACTCTATTGTTGCACCGGGCGCTGAAACTGTCCTTGGCTTTTTAGAGTGCATTTGAAATTCCTATGATGACACCTCCGTTACAGGAGGAGACGATTCCTGTCGGGGCCTCTTCTCCTTGGGGAACTAAGGTGTGGTGGTGGGTAAAATACTCATTGAAGGCGTCTGCTGTTCAACGTCAATTTGTTGTTCCATGTCCATCAAAGTATCAGGCTCCCATTCTGTCTGATTTGCAAATTTCTCGATTTCTGGCTTGGACTCATGCGCATATGGGGCATTCTTATCTTTCACTCTCATTTCAGAAATGATCCCGCAGGGATCATAATGCCAGGTGAAACTTGTAAGGAATTTCATCTCCTTTAACATTAAATCTGCTTCCTCACCTGCACCTCTACTATTGCAGATGAAAGAACCGATCTGCACTTTGATCCACAATTGTTGCCAGAATAGTAACCAAGCAAGGCACACAGGGAAGAAATAATTTGATTTCCTTTGGTGGAGAACATGGAAGAAGGGTAAGGGGGATTGGTGGAAGGGAGTGGAGTGGAAGTGGGGAGAAAAAGCTCAAATATCTGAGCTCTCTGTGGGAAAGTCATTTTTTGATAAAGCTCAGTGAGATTTCTAAGTTGAACGGGGACGCAGATTCAGCACGGGTAATTTGCATCATCTAGTTGATATCTTCTGGGGTGATGAAGAAGAGGACGTCCCTGGATGAAGAAACGATGGCTTTTTGGTCGGGGATGTAATGGGCTTGGCATTTGAGGGAAAATTCGGGGAAGTGATGAATCTGGGGAAGGAAATACAGGGGAAAATTAGACTCCCAGAGTCCAATTTCGTCACTCTGGTTCAGGAACACATCCCGGAGCCATGACTGTAGATCAGAAAAGTCAAAACTGCAGACAGTATCCGCTATCAATCGATCTTTATCGACCAAGGGAATTTTATCTAGATCAACAGGGGGAGGAAGAAAAGGATTTTCTTCTTCTTCCGCTTGTCTGGACTTTGACACCATTTCAGCTACTGTACCTGCAAATAAAAAATACGTTAATGGGTCAACTGGACTGCAGGTAATACCGAGAGGGTAGAATATTATGGCCGATGGATTAGCTACATCAACTACTTCTTGCAAGATTCCTTTCCGCCAAACTCGCCCATACACGGTTGAAGTGAAATCCGGACCGACAGTGCCCAATAATATCAGATACTGGCAAGTGTTTGGAAATGACGATCAGATAGAGGACTTTCTGCAATGCAAGAACGATTTTGAATGTACATACATAGATGTAGAAAATGAAAACAAGAATGTGAATAATCCTGAATTTGGAATAGATAGTGTGAATACTGTAAATACGATAGATATAGAAGATACAGTAGATTCAGGAGAGTTAGGGGATGACGAAATAGATGCCGAAGTTTTACAATTGAAAAGCAATATTTTACCTAGAGGGCTTGTCCCTTTATAAGATCTGTTTGACAATGATGATGTAGCTAAGAAACCAAAAATAGAAGATCATGGGCAAGAGGTAGAAGACTGCGATATAGGAACTGACAAGAAGCCTAGGATGGTGAAACTGTCCAAATCTTTACCCCCAGAACAAAAGCTTAAATACATTGAGTTATTCAAAGAATATTCAGACGTTTTCGCTTGGGGCTATGAAGATTTGAAAGCCTATGACACCAGCATAATACAACACATGATTCCCATAAAGGAAGACCAGAAACCGTTTAGGCAGAAACTTAGGAGGATAAATCCCAAGTTGCTTCCCCTGATAGAAAAAGAGATTAAGAAAATGTACAATGCCAAGATCATAGTCCCATTACGTTTCTCTAAGTGGGTTTCTAATTTAGTCCCTACACGTAAGAAAACCGGGGAGATCAGACTCTGCATAGATTTACGAAATCTGAACAAAGCATCCTTGAAAGATAATTACCCTTTGCCTAAAATGGATCACCTCTTGCAAAGAGTGGTCGGGTCCAGTCAAATTTCTCTGTTAGATGGTTTCTCAGGTTACAACCAGGTCCTAGTGCACCCAGACAATCAAGAGAAAACCGCTTTCACCACACCCTGGGGCACTTTCATGTATGTGAAGATGCCTTTTGGTCTGATGAACACAGGAGCCACCTTCCAGAGGGCAATGGACATTGCCTTCGTAGAAGAGTCAGGTAAGTTTATTTTCATTTATCTAGATGATGTGACTATGTTTTCCAAATCGGATGATGAACACTTGCGGCATCTTAGACGAGTTTTCAAAAAATGTAGAAGCTTCAGGATTTCTTTAAATCCCAAGTAGTGTCTTTTTGGGTTAGAATAAGGCAAACTATTGGGACACATCATCTCTAACGAGGGAATCAGAATTGACCCCAGCAGAATAGAGGCCATACTAAAGTTAGAACACCCAAGAAATCTAAAAGAACTAGAGTCTTTTATAGGACAAATTAATTTTCTTTGAAGATTCATTCCTAATTTGGCCGAGCTCCTCCGAAACATTACCAACATGATTAAAAAGGTTGAAAAAATAAAATGGGACTCCGAGTCCAGACAATCATTCGAACAGGTCAAACGAGCACTCACAGAAGCCCCAGTTTTGATTAGTCCCGATTTCACTAAAGATTTCTATCTCTTTTATTTCACCTCTGAACATACTATAGCAGTTGTGTTACTGTAGAAGAACAATGAAGGGTATGAGCAGCCCATATCTTTCTTCAACAAATCTTTAAGACATGCTTCCCTGAACTACAATATTATGGAGAAGCAGGCTTTCGCTTTGGTAAAGGCTATAAAGGACTTCAAGGTCTATATTCTTCATTCACACGTCATAGCATATGTTCCAAACATGGTAGTGAAAGATATCTTGACACAAGACAACCCTGATGGGAGAAGGGGAAAGTGGATTGCAGTTATTCTAGAATACGACATAGAAACTAAGCCCACAAAATTGATCAAAGGCCAAGGCCTTGCCAAATTGATGGCTGAATCTAACTTTCAGGCTCTTGACATTAATTTTCTAGATATGGAAGATGAACAGGGTGAGATGGAGACTCCAAATGTTAAAGAGGTTTTTCTAAACTCCCCATGGTATGCAGACCTTATATTTGTTCTACAAAATTTACAAGCTCCCCCTGATTTAACTAAAACTAAAGCTAGATTTTAAAAGTTGAAAGCTCTGAAATTCTATATTCTAGAAGGAAATTTGTATTGGAAAGACCCTACAAGTATTCTTTTAAATGGTTTACTGAAAGATGAAGCTGATAAAGTGTTGCAGGAGTTTCATGTAGGAGAATGTGGTGGCCATTTGAACTGGAAGGTTATAGCCAGCAAAATACTCAGAGATAGATTTTACTTGCCCACCTTGTTTGCAGATGTACATCAGAAAGTAACAGCATGTCACCAATGCCAACTGTTTGAGGGTAAAAGGAAACTCCTTCCTTTACCTCTTAAACCAATTTCAGTGGAGGCTCCGTTCCAGCAATGGGGACTTGACTTCATTGGAGAAATACACCCTCCGTCTTCAGGCCAACATAGGTGGATTCTTACTGCCACTGATTATTTTACCAAATGGATCGAGGCTGTACCAAGCAGGCAAGCCACTGACTCTGTTATTATCAAATTTCTTGAAAATAATATCTTGTCTCGTTTTGGTTGTCCTAGAAAGATCATTACTGACAATGCAGCTGCCTTTCGGTCGAAGAAACTCATTGATTTCTGCAATCGTTACCACATTGGCTTGGACCATTCCACAGCCTACTACCCTCAGGGGAATGGGTTGGCTAAATCCTCAAACAAGACTTTGGTAAATATCATCAAGAAAACATTGCAGGAGAACAAAAAGTCATGGCATGATAAGTTGGTATTTGGTTTATGGGCAGATAGACTGACCGCCAAAAGGTCAATTGGTATGTCACCATACCAGCTGGTCTATGGTACTGAGGTTGTTTTCCCAACTTCTTTGGGGGTCCCTGTCATGAAGTTACTTCAAGAGATGCAAGCTGAGCCAAATGACTCCCAGAGACGAATCAATCAGATGATTTATTTGCAACAGATTAGAGAAGATGTTTTCAACAAAACACAGGTCATCCAAGAGAACATCAAGAAGATCTTTGAAAAATGAACCAAGGAGGATGATTTTGAGCTGGGGGACCTAGTGTTGAGATGGGATGCCAGGAACGAGGACAAGGGAAAGCATGGGAAATTTGATCATCTGTGGACAGAGCCCTACATGATCCAAGCTTTCAGAGGGAACAATGCCTTTTTGCTAAACAATGCCGATGGGTCAGATCTGCCAGGAGCACCTGTGAATGACAGAATGTTGAAACATTATGTCCCACCTCAGTAAGAGAATTGAAGAACTCACTCTCCATTGTACATACCCGTTTTAATTTTCAGTCTTTACTTGCAATTTTCTGAGTGAAGAACATTGGTTAGTTTGTTGAAGCCCAAAGAGAAGGCCCTAAGTTGTTGATCATTGTTTTTTGAAGTCTTCCTGAGAATAAGATCAACGAAGGCTACTAGACAGATATGTTTGGAATGACAGGAAACTGGATTCTTGGCACTTAACAGGGCAAGTACCATCCCCAGGTGGAGCCGCTATTATCATCCCATAAATTATGGGAATCAACTTATGACTTGGATATTATGGATATTATCTGTATCTAGTGTTCTTATTGGAAATTGATTTTTCATTTTGCAAAAAGAAAAGAGAAAAGAAAAGAAAAGAAAGAAAAAGAAAAAAGAAAAAAGAAAAAGAAAAAGAAAAGAGGGCATAAAAGAATCGAAACAAAAAGCCCCATGCAATAATAGTAACTTGGTTATACCTTTCAAGCATGACCAAGTTCTTTTAAATTTTCAATGTTGATAGGTTAGTGAATAAATCTGACCAGATTGTCTAATCCTGGTTAGATAGCCCTTAGGTTAGCTTAGTGAATACATCTGACCAGACTGTCTAATCCTGGTCAGATAGCCCCTAGGATACAATTAGTAATAATTATGACCAGAATGTTTAATCCTGGTCAGATATCCCTTAAGAAGAATAATGTCTTAACCCAACAGTTTAATCTGGGTTATTTGTCTTGTGAAAGTAGGTTAGAATGTAGATTAATTTCTTTGCTTGCCTTGCCCAAATAAAACCCACTTGAAAAAAATGCTACATCAAGTCTTCGTTGCCTAAGGATAGTTAAAATAAGATCCCCTTGGTGGTGTCTATAACAAAATTGGAAAAAACCCATTAGAAAACACTAATCCTAAGTTTTTCCGCTCCCAACCTATGCTTCATTCACTTTCCAATGGTCCAGATCACGGCTCTTAGATCAACGACTCACATAGCATTTCGGACCCCCCCTAGTGTTCTGCTTTTAACGGAGGGGGTGGGGGGGGGTCTGGAATCGGGGATAATGTTTACGCAGATCTGGACGGTCCAGAACAGAGCGCATGAATTCATGGCCCACATTGGATTCCAAACCCCCCCGCCCGTTCTGCCTTTAATGGAGGGGGGGTTCTAGAATTGGTAATAACTTGGGCGCACATATGGATGGCTTAGAACAGAGCGCTCGAATCGACGATTCACATTGGATTCCAAACCCCCCCCCTCTGTTCTGCCTTTAATGGAGGGGGGGGGTCCGTCATGGGTATTAAGGAGCGCACTAATATCTGCGGTTGGGAAACCAGCATGCATATCAATGGATCACGATGGATTTTGGACCCCCCTTGGTGTTCTTCTTTTAATCAAAGGGGGGGGGTTCGGAAAGAATATTCTTTGCAGCGGGCTCATTTTACAATTGGCATTGTCCTATTGGTCCGAAAGTCTTTTCACCTTATGTCGTCTGACAACCTCCATCACTCCGGGATGTCATCCTCCACTAATTCCACTTGTCCCACTTGCTCCCAGGTTGAGTCCCATCCCATAACTGTTGTCAATCCCTGTTGTCAGGCCTTTACCCTTTCCATTCATGACCAGCCCCCTTCGACGATTTTTACCTCCAATCACATGCCTCCATGTCACTCATCTGTATGCTCTGGCCACCGTCATCTGCCATCTCATCCCAAGTGGCTCGTTGTCCATTAATAACTGGATAACATTCCCGTTGTCATGCGGACCGTATCTCCTGCGCCAAACCGACCCCGATTTTGAATAAACCTATTGTTTTCCCTTTGCATTCATTATTCATCCATCGCGCCAGAAACCTCTTATTCCTCCATTGCTCCCCCTACGCCTTCACCTACAGTCCAGTTGACCCCATTAATGTATTTTTTATATGCAGGTACAGTAGCTGAAATGGTGTCAAAGTCCAGACAAGCGGAAGAAGAAGAAAATCCTTTTCTTCCTCCCCCTGTTGATCTAGATAAAATTCCCTTGGTCGATAAAGATCGATTGATAGCGGATACTATCTGCAGTTTTGACTTTTCTGATCTGCAGTCATGGATCCGGGAGGTTTTCCTGGACCAGAGTGATGAAATTGGACTCTGGGAGTCTAATTTGCCCTTGTATTTCTTTCCCCAGATTCATCACTTCCCCGAATTTTCCCTCAAATGCCAAGCCCATTACATCCCTGACCAGAAATCCATCGTTTCTTCATCCGGGGACGTCCTCTTCTTCATCACCCCAGAATATATCAACCAGATGATGCAAATTACCCGTGCTGAATCTTCTTCCCCGTTCAACTTAGAAATCCTCACTGAGCTTTATCAAAAAATGACTTTCCCGTAGAGAGCTCAGATATTTGAGCTTTTCTCCCCACTTCCGCTCCACTCCCTTCCACCAATCCCCCTTATCCTTCTTCCATGTTCTCCACCAAAGGAAATCAAATTATTTCTTCCCGGTGTGCCCTGCTTGGTTACTATTCTGACAACAATTGCGGATCAAAGGGTAGATCGGTTCTTTCATTTGCAATAGTAGAGGCGCAAGTGAGGAAGCAGACAAAATGTTAAAGGAGATGAAATTCATTACAAGTTTCACCTGGCATTATGATCCCTGTGGGATCATTTCTGAAATGAGAGTGAAAAATAAGAATGTCCCATATGCGCATGAGTCCAAGCCAGAAATCGAGAAATTTGCAAATCAGACAGAATGGGAGCCCGATACTTTGATGGACGTGGAACAACAAATTGACATTGAACAGCAGACACCTTCAACGAGTATTTTACCCACCACCAAACCTCAGTTCCCCAAGGAGAAGAGGCCCCGATAGGAATCGTCTCCTCCTGTAATGGGGGTGTCATCAGAGGAATTTCAAATGCACTCCAAAAAGCCAAGGACATTTTCAGCGCCCGGCGCAACAATAGAGCAGGAAATTTTGACTACCACAGTATCTACCACAAAGGTCAAGCCAGTTACTCTCCATTTCAGCTCGATTTAACATAAGGCAATAACAACAGCAATAAAATCCACGGATTCTCCCACAGATACTCCACTAAGCAAGACCGGGCCCAAGTTGGGCATTTTTTAAAAATATGACTTGATCAAGAAGAAAAACCAGACCCTCACTAGCAGCACTTATGCCCAGTTTCAGAAGCAGTCATCCACAGCTCAGCATAGGCTTCTTTCGACATTTGACATAGAAAAGGGTAGGATGCATATGGCTTACCTCCAAGCGCAAGTGCCAGATCCCAAGGTGATGTCAGATTACAAAAGGGCCACCTTTGAGTTCCAGTCTAAGGACATGCACCCAGTAGATCAGATGGATCTGCACAAGCAAACTGGGGAGATGGTTTTCCACACTTTGGCCCACGCTACAGCTTCTGCATCAAAATTTCGGGTAGCCTTGAACAATGCCCAGACCCAACTGAAGCTGGAGAAAATATCATCTTTCGCAAAAGACAACAAAATCAACATGTTGGAGGAGATGGTCCTCAAGATCCGTTACGACCCTACGAACATCAAGGCTACCGAAGAGATGATTAAAAGGAAAAATGTTGACATCGCATCCTTAAGAAAAAAACTAAAGCTCCCTCCAACAGAGGACCCACAGGAAAAGGAGATAGCCGAAAAGGAAGGGGAAAAGGATGAGATGTTAAAGTTACTCATGGAGAAGAATGCTCAGCTAAAGGAGATGGAGGCTGAGATGGAAAGACTGCTAAAAGAGAAAGAGCAAACAAGGACAATGGAAGGCATCCCATTAAGTGTTATCCCAATTGCAGGATTGAGCACAACAACAGTGACAATTGTTCCATCGGTTGCATCAGTGCCACTACCAGAGGGAACAACAGACCTGGCCAAGTCTATGGAGAGAATGAACCTGCAAGAGTCAGAGATCAGTAGGTTAAGAAAGAAGTGGAGAGCCTCCAAGAGCTAAAGACTTCTTTCCAGACAAGCTTATCCAAAGAAAAGCAGGTGAATGAACAAATTAGGAAGGAGTTACAACAACTCCAAAAGAAGACAATGGAAGGGAAAACTTTGGCTGAGGTCAAAGAGATTGTGTGGACAGATATTTCCAAGTCCATAAATGAAATATGGCCAATGGTTCAAATCATGTTTGAACAAAATGAGTTTCTCGAGAGGAGCAAACAGGCTGTTGAGAAAATCAGAATGGAGCTGGGAGACATGCCAGCACAAGCAAATGAAATCATAAGGTTCATGAATTCAAAGACCAGAGAGGAACTTGAAGAATTGAATATTGAGGATAGAACATAAACTATACTCGAGGTAAAAAGGGTTCTAAGCAAAAGAGGTCTCATGCTTCAGCTTGAGGAGAAGATTCAAGTCATGGATCAAGGAGTACAAAAGTTTTTCAATAATATATATGCTCTCCAAAAGAATGGCCTACCTGGCCTGAAGGTCATTAATGACAAACTAATGACACTCCCTGATTACAAGAAAAGGCTGACTGAGGTGTCCAAGGATAATTCTAAGGTTGTAGGGATACAAGGAAGCATCACAGGCAAAGCTTTCATGGATGCCCTGCAGTTGGACATTAGTATCCAACATGATATTAAACACATATTCATCATCAAGCCTACATTTCCTAAATATACAGACATGGATGAAGTATATCGAAGACTACTTAAAGTCACAGTGCCAGGTCATCTTAGATGGGAATAACTGTGTGATCTACTAGATTAGAAGATGAGCTGTCAAATCTAGTCACCTATCCACTCAGAAGAGGTTGCGAAGGCACCTCGCCAACAGCCTACCCCATAAGTTCTGCAAACAGTTGTATCGAGTCATCAAAGCAGTTTTGATTAGTTAAGTTAGTTAGACTAAAAATAGAATGAGCACGTCCTGATCAGTTATGACAGGAGCATTTGTATTTTGAATTATAAATACTTCATCTTTCGAAGTTTTGAGTGTTGTTGATTCGCACACCCTATTGCTATCAAACTATATCATTTTTGAAGAGATCCACCATTAATAAAGAAGAAGCATTTTACAGGATTCTTGCGTATGTTCACTAGTGATGTGATTTTCTAAGTTAAATTTTTTTATTTCTCTGTATTCACTTTGTTTTCTAAATCTAATCTTTATGAATAGCGTTAAGTTGCAGGATTTATCCTCGATACCCTATTTCCGATTCTAAAGATTTAAATGTTTATCTTCTAATATCTTCAATTAAGAAATTCTTAATTGCTTGTTAGTTGAAGTTATTTTTCTTATCTTTTCCTCTCTCCATCATTTTAATTACTAAATGATCAAGTGAATGTATTATCTCGCCCTGTGAAGTTCTTTTTCGGCATTTTTGGTTGTATCTGTTATTTGATTAAACGCAGACCCCATATCCCAATGGATGTGTTGACCACCTCAACCAATTTATAAACCACTTTTACAAGAAAACATACTCTTGCTTTTACCTAGCCTAATATCTAAACTAAAAACAAAGCTAAATCATAAAGAGAGATCCCTCTCTGAAGCTGGAAGGGCTAGATCCCAGCTTCAAAAGCGGTTGGTTAAGGTTACCTTTGTAGATTTCTTCTTTTTCAACCTCTAGGAAATTTACCGAGTGCTAACACATTCTTTGAAACTTCTCACAACTGTGAGCTTCGAAAGAATGTCTGTTTGACAAGGTGGACTAGTCTTCTTGACCACTAATAAGAGTGATCATCAAGAAGAGAGATTGTCCTAGACCATTCCCTATGTTAACCAAAAGGGGAATCACTGTCTATGGTACATCAACAATCCATCAAACCATTTTTATTACGAAAATTACTGTTCGATCTAGACCATTTTCCAAACTAGAAAATGCTTGTCCATCAAAAATCAAAAACCACTTTCCGAACTAGAAAGGAACTACTCATCCTAGACCATTTTTTGAACTTGAAAAATGACTGTCCATAAATAAATAACACATCAGTTCTCTCTCCCAACCTAGAAGTCATCTCTTCCTTTTTCAATAAGGAAGTCATCTCCACGAGCTCCATCTTGAGTACGCAAACTCTTTCATCTTGGACAGAGGCTTTACCAAAATGTCTTCTTATTTGCTCATGTGGAGATATATATATTGGACAACCACTTTCTCTTTTCTAGACTTCATAATGAATAATGTAATGCTTGATCTCAATGTACTTCGATCTTTATGGAACACTAGTATTCTCTGAAGGATTCATATATCTCTGATAAATATAGTATATCACTGTTGGATTCATATTTTGTTTCCTGCTAGCTCATAACATCGTGGCAAGGGTCAAAATGGAACATATCTAAGTGGTACTTCTTTTTCCATCATGAGGGTTTGTCATGGATTAGAAATCCATCATCCTGAGCTTCTGAGTTAACCATTTTGATACAATATCTCTATTATAGAAAGTTTTTCACCACTCTTTTGTTGTGCATTGGAGGTTCTCTACCAAGTTGTCTTCTTCCATTTGCATACAAGGTCTCTTCCTGGTATACCTCAAAGCCTTGAGGTTACTCTTCATACGCTCTTTGTTCAATTATTCTCAAGAACAGTCTTTGCATTCATTTGATGCAAACCCCAATCCATGGATGTTGCGGATGATATGATGGCTCATGTAGAGGTATGTCTAGTTTACTAGAACAAACAATCATAGTCTTCTCCCCCCATCTCGGAGAACCTCTAGTTATGGATCTCATAATGCTTTCATTCATCACAACTTTTGGTTTCTCTGTTTGATTTCTTTTAGTGAGTTCATATAAGGCTGGTAGTCTTGTGATCCTCGATACAATGATTGGTTGTTCTGACTTTTGTTTCTCTCTTGGAATCTTCATGTTCTTCCTCATATTTGTCTTTAGCTTTTGATTTCATAGAGTTTTATATAGATTCCATGCCCTGAATATTTTTCCTTCTTCCTTTCATCATAGGTTCATGGGTGTGGATGGACAACCAAGGATACTTCAAGGCTTCTTTTCGAGGAAGACTTATTCTAAAGTCAAACTGAACACGTCCTGGTTTTCATGGTTGCTACCATTGATGGGAACATGGATAGATACTTCATCGTATTCAATGGATCATGTTGTTTAGGATTGGCTCCCTTCTAATCCTTGCTTCATGCATGAATGCATGGTATTCTTTTAGAAATATATAATTGACTCCCTCCATCTAGGAGAGTCCACGTTTTCGTCTGCATCCTTACTTCCTTCTGCAAAGTGTCACTTCTTTCTTTCTTTACTTCTTCTAGGTTTCTTCAAGATTGATTCTGATAATAACTTCCACATGAATTGTTACTAGGGGTTGTTGATGTACTTCATCCTTTCATGTGTATTGTCTGACTTGTAGTAATAGTTATGAAAATACTTATCTTGTTGTTCTTCCATAGTTAAGTTCCTCTTGGAACATATTATCTTCTAGGAAATAGATATGCAAAACATGGTATGTACACGAACTATGAAGAGTATTGTTACCTTGTCTTAGAAGAAGAAGTTTGTTTTGTCCTGCTTGTATTTCTTTGAGGGTTCCCTTTCTTTGGAAAATGATGCTTCATTTGTTTCCTTCCTTTTATTTAACTCGGGACAATGATTCTTGTAGTGACCATACTTTCGACAATTGAAGCATTGTATTCTTGACATATCTTTCTCTTGATTTGGTTTCTTCCTGGAGCCAAAATTCTTTGTATTCCTGAAATCCTTGAACCTTTTTGTGAAGGCTTTATCATCGTACTTCCTTTGGGGATTCTCTTTTGCACTGATTTTTTATTCTTCTTGTGCAAAGCAAGTCCAAAGTTCTTCAAATGTAAGATACTCCTTGCTTGTTTTCATTCTTGCGGTAAATGCATCCCATGTCTTGGGAAGACCATTGAGTACTATGTTTACCAATTACTTTTATGAAATGATCTCTTCAATAGCTTGTAGTTGATCTCTTAACCAATATATTCTCACAAAGTATGATGTTATGTTTTCATCATCATTCATCTTCATGTCATGGAGCTCATTCTTCACACTCATTACTTCTCCAATGTTTCTGACTCAGAAGAGGTTTGTTAGGGCATCATACATCTTCTTAGATGAGTCAAGATGGGAGATGTAGTGTATCAAGTGGTATTTCATAGAGTCCACTATGATACTCATGGCATTCATTTCACTGTCTGTGAACTTCTCCATAATGGCAACATTCTGCGGTTCCTTCTCTTTTCCTTCTTCAAACTCTCGTTCCATGATCTTTCCTTTCACGATATCCAACACTTTATTCTTGGCAACGATGAGGTCAATCCTTGTCTTCCACGCTCTGAATTTAGAATCCCCATCTAACTTTTTTTCTGACTTGATAGAGTAATTCATGGTTGTCCTCACTTGGTCAACCCTAGATTTGACCAAAAACTCAACCTTGACGTCTTAGTTTGCTAAGAGTACCAGGAGATGCGCTAGGCTAGGGTGCACTATTCTATCTAAAAATTACGTCAATCCCTTCACTTAAGGTGCCTCAACGAGAGGATTAGGGTTTCTGCAACTGCACCTGCTAGTAACCCTAGCGACAATTCTTTGGTAACTACTCCTTCTAGAAACCCTAGCAACAATTCTTAAATGAGCCTAGTATCCTTATGGCTATGCTACCTTCTAGTGGTTAGACTGAATGAAGGAGGTGTGGGCCCATAACCTGTTAGAATATGATGGATGTGATCGTTTAACCATAGACAATATCACTATTTTCACCCAACCATAGGTCAAAGCCACCATTGAGCACCTTATCCTTGAGAGAGAATCATTCTAGAAGAAAACCCTAGGCTAGATAGACAAACAAAGGGTGCACATATTTCTCTAAGAATAACACACCAAGAAAGAGTCACAAGAGCTGATCAGAGAGTGCAAACCATAACCAAGAGACAGTCCAACCCAAAACCAGAATTTGCTAGCTACAACAGCTGTAATGGCAACTCTCCTCTAAACTTGCACACAAAATGGCCAACTGCAGTGCGCACAAGTGTTGCTTCTCCAGTTCTGAAAATGCTTGCCCGAATGAAGTCTGGCCTCTTGTATTTATACTAAAACTGGCTAACTTCCTGGGCCAACTACTCATTCTGGGTGCCTATTTACTTATTATATAATATTTCCTTTAGCCGACATCTTCTCTTGGAGGCCAATAAACTAATACAAATTATCTTCTTGAGCGGACTTGTCTTCTAGGGTTACTAGCCAAGTAATTAGGGTTTCTTCTTGATTCCCAAAATATTCTATTCTTGTCAGGTTTACACATGGAGGTAAATACCTCCCGCAACTACCATAATATCAACAACAAACTCACTAGATAGAAGGAAAACATGTATTGAGATATATACGAGGCACAATTGGATATGGCCTGAGATATGCCTCTAGTGTGAACTTGAGTTTGCAGGATATGTCGATACAGATTGAACAAAGAGTGCAGTGGACCGGAAGAGAACATCAGGTTTTTTTTTACCATGAAGGTTTTCATGGTTTCTTGGTGCAGCATGAAACAAAGCTTTGTGGCCTTGAATACCACAGAAGATAAGTATATATCATTGAGCATGCAAAGCAGTGTGGCTTCATAAAATTCTGACAGATTTACTTGATCATGGGATGGATTCTATGATTATAACCAACGTTGTGTGAATCTCTTTGAGAAACTTGTGTTTCATGATAGATCGAAACACTTTGAGATAAAATATCATTTTCAGAGACATGATGCAGAAGAAAGGAGTACACGTGTCATACCTTCCTACACATGAGCGAGACTTGGCTTGATGGAGAATGCCTCCCTAGTTGAGAGGGAGTGTTGATGATTGCAGTTGTGTGAGACATCCTCCAAGACACATACTGATTGAGTCAAAGCTCATGAGTTAGGTTTGTGGTTCCTATCTGAGATAGAACTTGAATGTAGTGATGGCCTCCTCCTTACAAAGAGTTGAGAAGAACTATAGATGATTCTCTGGTGTAACACCATGAGAAAGGATATCTACTAAGTTGGACGTTCGTGTGGCTGAGAACAAGGTGAACATGTGAATTCCCATGAGCTGGGTGCATCATTATGAGACGGAGATGATGACAATGTATTATCCTACTCTTAGTAGAGAGTTGATATGATGAAATTCACATGACTCTCCTGTGTAATACAATGGAAAAGAAGATTTGTTGAGTTGGATGTTCTTGTGGATGAGAACAAGTGAATGTGATCCTAGTGGTTGAGCACTAGTGAGTGTGGTTCTCCTGTGATACGCAGTGATATAGATATATAGACATCCCTATGGATGTGCCCCTAGTAGCGAATCACTAGTGGGTGTATGAGATCCCTTGATATATTGTTCAAGAGTCATACTAACATGTAACCCTAATTGTAATGTAAAGGGTACAGCTCAACCCCACCTTAATGTAATTAATAATTAATGTAAAAGATAGTTAATACGGTTATTATTAATTATATTGTGAGTTAGAGAGGTCAATTCTAATAAACACTTATGTTGACAAGTCAAGTCTAATATAAGTAAAGGTAAATTCCTCATTGAGGAATCATATCTTTTGTGGGATTTTGGAAATTTCAGTAAGTACATCTTCTTGGGAAAAGTGTGCACCTCTCTTGGGAGTTAGTCTTCTAGGGTTCGCAAGAACCCTCTTCTCTGCTAGGTTTTCTTGGTGGTGAAGGTATTTCTCTTGAAGAATATAGCAAAGGATTGGCTGATTTTTCTTCCCTTGTTGAGAAGGGTTTCCGAGGATACTTCTTGTGTACTTGTGCATGGTGTTTTTTTCTTGTGATCTTGGTTGTTGCAAAATAATTTTTTATGGTTTAAGTGAAATGATAAAATGGAATGAACTTCATGCTTAAACCTTGCATATTGAAAAATCAACAAGATCGACAAGGTAAGATATGTAGTCTCTGGTCACCATTTTCCCCATAGAAATTTTGGTCAGCTCCTCGTAAGAATGGAGTGAATGAATGGAGAATTAAAACTAATTCCCCCTTTTTCTATATGCATATGTCATTTTCGATTATACTGTTAAGGTAATGATATAAATCCTTATATTATTATATAATATACTAATATAAAAACTTGTATTATTATATAATATAATAATATAAACGCCTAGGGAATTATTATACTATATTCACTTAGCCTCCTTTTCTTAAGCTCCCTTTACCTATATCCCTTAGCCCCCTTTCCCATTTGTGGAGTCTCAACCCCCCATACTCTTTTCGTCCTAGGGTTTTATCGGCTCACCAACCTAAGTATGATATGTACAATATATTTATAATCAGGGGATCATGCTGGGGTATTGCATTGTCCTTCCCCTTATTTATGCATTTATATACATATGTACAATTAGAGTTTTTCAAAAATCACTTTGATATTATTGTCCAATATGTGCAATAGTTGGAAGTTTCCTTTCTCATCCACCTTTATTGATAGTCAAAACTGACATAGTCATCATCATACCTATAAGTAAAACACAAGAATAAAACAATTAGTACATGCAATCAACAAATTCATGTACATTCTAATAAATTGTTCAACTTATAGCATAAAGTTGAGGATATCCCTTTTAGTCAACAAGTGAATCCTTTGAGTTCCAGTAAATGCACATAAGGCGACATAAGGCCTTGTTACGACACAAACCAACACCTTTTCTCAAAGTCCCAAAGATGGGTGCTAGCATTGTGGAACTGGGAGGTTGGCCACTATCACCTTGCAAACTCTCCTCTGGACTTTGGGCTAGGGTAAATGGAATCCTAACCAAGGGGGGCTTCTCTATGGGTTACTAAGATTAATGTGTGTAGTGGATAGTGGGAGTATGAGAAATCTTAGCAACATAATTATAGATGGAGACATTAAAATGGAATTTAGATGGTTGGGAGTGGCAAATAAAAGGGAAATGAGTGTCTTTGATTGTTTGGGTAATTGGGTCATGTAAGTAAATCTTAGAAGGTGGTTCCAAAGGAAGAGTAGGTGGAAGCGTACAATCAATTGATAAGAAAACTACAATCCTAATTTGGTTTTTTGATATACAAGTGATATGATGGAGAGGGGCTATAATAGATCCACTACTCAAAGCAAATGCAAAGCTAGCCTCTACCACAATTTATATTGAGACACACCTAATCAAGTGATATAGGATGTGTGATGTTTCTATCTTGAAATTAAATGATACAAAAGGGAGATAAGAAAACCTTTACCGTAACCCTTTCCATTAAGATGAAACACCTTTTCTTGGCCTTTCACTTGCCTTTGACATTCATACACCTACAAACATATTCCCAATTATAGTACAAGAACTAATAGCCATTCATAAGAAAGAAATCACACATCACTACTTATACACAATAAAGACAACAGACACTCCAATAGCTTAGAGCTTCTTTTATCCCTCAAATTCTTCCAAGAGAAAAAGTCCAACCTCTCCAACATTCAAAAAACTACAAACATATTCCCAATTATATTACAAGAACTAATAGCCATTCATAAGAAAACACTCACACATCGGTCCATTACTTATACACAATAAAGCCAACAAACACTCCAATAGATTAGAGCTTCTTTTATTCACACCAGAGATGCTTCTCCATTCAAATCGCTCTCTAAGATGTTTCCCCACATATAAAAAATATTATCACTCAGATTCTCCCAAGAGGAAAAGTCCAACCTCTCCAAGGGGAGGATGCCTACTGTCACCTCAACAATGCTGCCTCTACACTTCTAGGCTAGAGTCACTAACCTAAGGAGGGGATCCTATGTAGTCAGAATGAGTCCTATCACTCTAGGTAAGAAAAGGTGAGAAAAGGAGTAGGGTTGACTCAGTTTGACTTCTCTAGGGGATTGATTCAATTAAACAAAAGAAGACAATACCTTATAAATCTTGGAAGGCTCATTCATCAACCTTATTTATCAACAACCCAAATACCACATAATAAAATGCCTCTCAATGTCTATTTAGTTATCTCACATGCATAAAGGTCTATTCATTAAATGTCATTCTTCCATGGCCATTCAAGTGCTTCTGAAACAACTATGTTCTAGGAAAAACCAAAAAAATAGAGGAAAAGGTCCATGCCAAAAATTAGAGACCATATGAGAAGTAGGCACCGACAGCAATAAAACCAATCAGTGAACAGAACACTTTGATCATAAATGAGAATGAATCTTACTCAAGTGATCTCAAGATTTCAACTTCAGCATGAAACTTCATGAATTGTATTAATGAGAAATATATCCAATTGCAAGATAGATCATAGATGATGTTCGTAAGTAAATAAGAGTTATAGGTCATTTGTTCATCACTATGAGCCAAAAGTCATGAAAGATTATATAACAAAGATCTCTTAGGAAAGCAGAAACTGTATCAGAGTTATACCCTAAGAAAGCATTGGTCCATAAAAGAAAATCTCATCTACCAGAGACGCTCCCAGGTGTGATATCAGCCATGGAGTTATGTATCTGGGAGAAGAATTTTATTACATCAGTCATTAGCATATAAAGAAAGTGAAATATATGCCAAAAAATGCTTAAATTCAAAATTACATTACTGTCCTAGCTAACCAGAGATAAATTTCCAGCAAGTTAAGAGGTTTCTGTGTGATGACTCTCCATAAGTTTGATTTGTTATTTCAACAACTATAATGCAGCACTATCTCATGGACAGAATTCTTACTTTGGGCAAGGCATGAAAAGAAAGCGATATCAGACTTCTGTGCTCAGATCTAACCTTACACACTAATCGGCATGAAATGACTTACTGCGTCTGGTGCAAGTAATTACAAATTTATTTAGATTTAAGGCTGAATCAGTAAGTGCTAAAATTGACAGTGATTCAGATTTAAAGTTAGTCATGTAACAATGGGTTTGAGACTCTATAATGGACAGCAAAATGAAAATACACCAGCACTCATATATCACACCATTCTCAAGCGTGTACCTAACTCAGGGGTTCGGAGATATATTCAGAACGTTTCTCATGCTCGCTGTCTATGAAATTTTGAAGCCTACAGCAACCTCGTGTATAATATATATAAATGAGCATTATCGATAAGTATCCGAATGGGATGGTAACCTATATATAAATGAGCATTATCGATAAGTATCCCAATGGGATGGTAACCTGAGATTAGGGATGCAATTAACATGTAATGAACAGAACCATTACTAATTGATTAAAGGATAATTTTGTAGTTAAGACTTGCTTGTAACCCTCAAAAAGCAACCCTCAAATCATAATTACGTGGAGAATGATGTCAGAATTTTTTTTAGAGGTCGCTTGTATCGATTTGAATCTACGGGAAAAGAATGACATCCGAAGGGTCTTAAAGTGCAAGAAAATCGCCCAACAAAACCATGCAGTCTTTATCTCTGTAATCAAGGAATAGTGAGCAAACAACAAACCCTTGTCTTTGTGAACGATGTAGCTGGATCAATACTCAAGCCCAGAAATCCGTCCAAACCCACCTAGACGGTAGTAAATGCAGCGATACATTTGTGGTGGTTCGAAATTGTGTGGCTTCAACCTGCAAACAATGGTGAGAGAGTACCCAGCAACAAAATCTGCAAACATAGCGTTGTGGAATTTGTCGAGCTTGGTCAATGAATAATTTGTATGAGCAGGAATTTACTGCTAGACTGAAATGTTGGCAACCACGGTTAAGTCAGAAGTTTATTTCGAAACCCTGGAAATGATCTCTGAAACAACAAACAAAATCGCAGGCCATACAGACAAAATCTGCACATCAAATCGGGTTAGAGAAACAATGGGAAATTATGACTGGATGAGTTTCGACCCTTTCTTTACCAATCTGTGAAAGCTTCAATAAATTCGCAAAAGGAATGAATCAGATCTGAGTAGTGAAGCGCTGGAGGTGAGATCCACGGGCGCATATCAAATAGTGGCCACTGGCTATGACTCTTTTGAAAATAAATGTGCTCGCGACCTGCCTGTAATAGATCAATGGAGGTAGCGGCCAAACTCGATCTAAAAGATTGGTTCGAATAGACAGAAGATCAAACTTAAAATCGTGACTTATAAACTTCTAGGGTTAGAAAAGAATCAAACTAGAAAATAATTGAACCCCAAAGTATGCTAATCATCTAAATATTTAGTCTTAAAGGTCTGTTAGCATATGAAAAAATATCTATGTCTAGGACATTATTCTTTAGATATATAAAAATGAATAAATGAGGAATAATATGGATTATAAATCATACCTTATCAAATAACAAATCTTTGCAAACCATTACTCAATTTAAAAAAATTATCCATGATCATATGGTCTTTAAACATTAAATATTTCACCAAAGAAATAAAAGAGACTTTACCATAATGATGTTTGAGCAACAACAATTTCTTTATTCTCCAATCCAATTCTCCCCACTATATACAAATGAGAGGGCTTCCTCCAAACCCTAAACCATTCACAAATACCATGGGTAAGAAGAATATTATGGGTAGAAATTTTGAATCATGAGCCAAATAATATTTAAAAAAGTTGTTTATAATAAACAATGATTTCTTCCTTTCATGTGATCAAAATCATAATAAAATAATGCTTTTGTCATCTTGACAAGGTCAATTACCATAAAATAATAATTTTCATCATATATGCCCTTTAGGAAAGGGTGAAAATGGTCAAATAAAGCTTATCACCTTCCATTAACGAAATCACGTGCCAACCTGAAATTTTCCCTTCCACTTGAGTTGAGGGTACTCCATGTATTTGATTGTCCAATAACACTCCAATGTGCAATATTTACATAGCATGATGGATCTAACCCCTTAGAAAATCATTAATTCATAGCTCAAAGTGACAATTTCCTAGTAAACCTAGCATTTTAATTTAATTTGACACTTTCCTAAGTTTTACCTATGGAAACATTGTTAATAATTTTAAATGAGTCTACTCCCAAAGGAAACCCATATTTCCTAAATTGCTTAGGTGGAGGATAGAAAGTTAGTAAAATTAATGATGAAAGGGATAAGGGGAATGCTCATGTGATGACTCTCAAAGTTGTAGACATGCATAGGCGAGTTTTATTTTTATTTTTAATCTCTAGCTTTATTTTAGGTATTCGTTACCCTTCTAGAGGGAGCCTTAACTACTTCGGGCTACACACATTTCCCCTTTCTTTTCTTTGATTTTTTCTAAGTCCCTTTTTTCTTTCTTTGATTTTTTCTAAGTCCCTTTTTTCTTTGGATAATCATTTTTCTCGTCGGGCTTGAAGGGGGGCGGGGGGCATAGTGAAGTAGATTGTACTTTATTTGACTTTGTTTTTCATCCCTTTAGCCTTCATGGCTTTATTTGACATAGGATTTCTTTGATTTCGACCTTTCATTGGACCTTTCAGTAGCCATACATGATGAGATGTTATTTTTTCTTAATGTGGATGGAAATGAGTGATACTTGGGAAATGGAAAATGCTTAGTGTGATTAGGATATGGATTGCACTACCCAGTCTAAACAACCTAGTAGTATGATTCATCTTAGAAGAGGGCATACTTGTAACCAAGAACATGTATCCCAATGTAACATGACACAAGTGAGAAAATTGTATATGATATGGCATCCTAGTAAAATTTTGTAATGTAACCACAAATTCATGACATGCGAGGGGGTTATATCATCATAGCTAAACAAATATCACACATGGAGAATCAATGGAGTGAATGGATCACCAAGGAGTATCTAAGCATCCGAAGTAAGCACATCATGGTTCATCTTTTGTGTTCCGCCATCATGTCACAAACTGGAGAATGGAAACGATTGAGACTGGAACAGATCCAAGATGATTAAAATCTTGTTCAAGTGGGTACATGATACCATTGTATGGGTATCCTTCTACCCCCAAGAAGGTAACATCAGGCTCTTACTAGGGGACATGCACTGCGTGCAAAAGTGTATGAGAACTCTAGAATCTTCACAGATGAGTGACCTAAACACAAAATGGAAAGAACAAAGAATATAAAATTATGGGGTAAATCTACTACCCCGATCACATGAAAAATCACTACTTCATCAAATCAAAATTTTCACAATTCTAAGCAAAGAAATTAAAGGAAGGCATGTACAAAAATCAATATGCATCAAAAAAGTGCAGGAAGGTAAACACTCAGAATGTCACGAAAATATGCATGGAAAGAAAAATGCACTCAAACTATTGCTCAAGGAGATTATTCATACATACCCTACTAGGTAACTAAGGAATGTGGGTGCTAGGTGAAATCAAATATCCAATGCAACCACTCAAGGAACTTGTCAACAATTTGAATCCTTCCCTTCTGTTTGGTTATCATCCAAAACAAGGATATGTTAAATGTCATGTGGGTCTCATAAAAAATCTCAACCATGGCTAAATAAGGAACATAGATGATTTTAGGGGCGAAATTTCGCCCATGGGCGAAATTTAGGGGCTTCCAATTTTTTATTGGGCGATTTTTTTGTATTAAAGTGATTTTTTAAAACTTATGTCATTAGCCCATAATTTATTTTAGGGGAAAAATCGTGTACAGGGTTAGCCCTTGTTTTTAGGAGAGAGAGAGAGGAAACAAAAATATATTTCGCCCCTGAAATTTGGAGGGACAAGCTTCCATTAGCCAAATTTATAGAAGTATGGGAATTTTTTATAGCTTCTTCGCCCTGCCATTTGGTAAAATAGGGGTTTATGGTTTAATTCGCCCAGATTTTCTGGTATGGGCACTGGGTAGCTACATTTTGGCCCTCCCACCTGGTATAAATTGTATGGCATCTACCCAGGGTTAAAATCATGGCTTTGTTACCTGTCTGGTTCGTTCGTGAGAACTATAGAGTCTACTATCTAGTGGCCATCCAGAAAATCTCTAAATCGCCAAGGCCCGGTTTACATAAATTGAATTTTCGTGTTTATTTCCCCTCGATGGAACGGAAAGAGGGCAAGAGATGCTAGTGGTGGAGCCGCCCGTTCAGAGAAGAATTTGTTACAGTTATTAGCCTGGTGGTCGTGGAGCCGCCTGTTCAGAGCATAAGAAACTCGAAAGGTGCCGCGCGAGGCTTTGGCGGTGAATAATTACCAGGGTTTCAACTTTGCAAACGTCTTGATAGGTATTTACTAGTTACCTGGTCCTTCATCTTTAAATTC
>JZKD02S1660256.1:672977-712306 GCA_000966675.3 Picea glauca | reverse complement strand
TATACATTTTATATTATTGATAAAATAGCCCTCAATTTTTCCTATGTATCATGGGGATTCGCCCATTTATTATACATATAAATTTAGGGGGGGTTCTTAAAATCACCCCTGGTAAGGAAACCAAGCAAGGTCATATATGTCAAGAACAAGTCCCAAACTATACTAGGGTTGATTCATACCTCCACAAACCTTCTTCATCCATAGTTCAATAGGGATAATGTAACCAAAATGGTTGTTCAACCTTCGGACATCATGTGTCAAATGAACGAGGAAGAGAGGAATATAAGGTAATTCCAGTTGGGAGAAATGTTGAATGTCAAAGTCTCCTTTAGTTAGATGAGAAGATGAGAAATATTCATGATTTGAAGGAAAATAAGATATGCGAGGGGACTGATAAGTCAAATATGGTAGGCTCTCCAAATAACATGGTAAAGAACACTATATATATAAAATGACCCTATCATACCCAACCTTTTCACAAAGAAGGGGACAAGTCACTTCACAATCCCCAAGAATTGGACTAGTTGATATTTCATCACAATTTTCTAAGCTCATGTCATATCCAAGTTCATCAATAAAGTCTTCACCTTCACATTCAGTGTCATAAATTTGGTCTTCGTGAAAACATCCTACATCCCACTTAAGTATTACAAGGTGGAAAGAGGGATCAATGCATTCAAAATCAACCTTTTCAAACTCAACTTCTTCGTGCGATCTTTCTACATGAGGCTCTTCATAAATTTGGTGTTTAACATCAATCCCATAGTCTATATCATATATGGGATATTGTTCAAAGTAAACAAATCTCACATCTCAATCATGTCTCCTTCTGTGGAATAAGTCATCAAGGGTTTCATCACCAAGTCTACTCTATTTTTCAAGGGATGAGGGAAAATGAACTCATCTTTCTTCAAATTCCACTCTTTAAAAATCATCAAAAGATTGATCATGAGACTCAATATTTTTGCAAGGGATATCATTTATCACATCCTCAACTTCATGTGGATAAGAAAAAAAAATTGGTCATTTTCACGCTTAAAGTTATGATTCATGTCTTCTTCATAAGGTTGGGTTTTTTTGTAAAATGAATATTCTTCAACTTGTTGACCAGGTAATTGAATATCAAAGGGAAGGGAGGATCCTTCATCAATGATTTATTCAATTGGTTGATCTTAAACTAGAGTGAAAACTTCTTCGTCGTGAGTTGTGTTCATGTGTTCTTTATTAACTAAGCTCAAAAGGGCATTGCTTTCTTTTACCTTATTTCCTATTTAAATCACCAACTCATATGGAGCATTTCTCAAAAAGTTGTGGAATAAGATATTTATCATTGTTTTTCACTCATGCAAAAATTCCATCAATTAATCTAAGCACCTTGCCCCTTCTCTAGGTGTGGGAAGGGTGTCATGAGAGAATACTTCACCTACGTTTCCTCGATATTCTTGGTCTTATTCTATAGGAAAAGTTGATGTTTCCTATACTGCAATGGCTTGAACCACATCATCCTCTTTGTTATCTTGATATCCTAGATTTTCATCAATAGGGGAGGATATTGTTTCCATGATCTTATGCATTTCATACTCCTTTTTTTTCTAGATGGTTGTTTAAAGGGGTTTGATAATATTGACAAGGGGTCCCCAATGTTTTATGAAAATATCATAGAAAATATCAATGGATGTTATAGTCTTTGGAGCCCCACAATGTTTGACCAAATCACATTGTTCCATCCTGAAAGAGGATACAAAAAGTGTCATCATCACATCCTCATGTGTTACATTGATCTTTGACACATAACTTAAGAAGTTTTCAATATGAGGAATAGCTAATGAGAGATCAACATCATATCTAGGAAGGTTAACTACCCAATATAGAGAGTAATATTTGGAGTATTCATGAACTCCCTTAACATCTAGAGTGGAAATTTCTCATGAAATTCCGAGGGAGCCATTTCAACCCAACTTTAATCACAATGGAGTGATCTAGATTTTATGAGAAGAACGAAATGAATATGGATCTATATTATTAACATAGAGATACAATGAACAATAAAAAATATACAATAAAACTTGGCTTCTATTCAATAAAGAAATATGTTGAAACTGTAAAATGTAGAGTGTAACAAGCTTGCTAGAATAGTGGTGGCTTATCTCTGAGAAGAGATGTGGAAGATATGCTCATTCGCAATACGATAAGTACAATGAGGCTCCAAAGACATTTTTATAATAAACATGAATTCCAAAACCCTATATATTGAAAAAACTAACCCTAGGAGATGAAGCGCCAAAATTCATGTGGGTAACATTGGGGTAAGTTAGTTCATCAACTTCCTAAGGTCATAAATTTTCCATACGATCTTCGTTTTAGGCACACGATAGCCCGTTGGAAAGGTATATCCAAGGAATACACATTATTTTGTCACACTCTATATTAATATATTGTGTGACTATGGTGGGCCCAAAAAATTATGTTTAGAGCCTCAAAATGACCCCAAAATTTTGGGAGCCGAAAAGCTAGAAAAAAGTTGCCAAGATGAAAACTCGAACTGCGAAGATGACATTTGTATGTGAGCCAGTTGGAATATTTGTTTGGTCACTGATATCCACATGGATGATTCCTCTCCCATTAATAATAAATGGTATCCATTGCATTGATATCCCCCATCATATGAGGAAATTTCTGTTGAATTTGGCCCTGGGTTATCCACTTGCCTTGGTGCAGGAGTTGGCATTCTTGGACAGCATGATAATGATAAAACTTTTGTTGGCAAGTTCCATTGACCTATGTGTCCACGATATGATCAGTGGATTCTTGTTCCATGCATTCAAGGTTGAGCTATGTTGGTGTGAACTATTCTCTAACCTTTGAGGTTTTGAATAATGGTGGAAAGTATGGCTGAAGGAGGTGCTCATTAAACTTTGGGTGAAAGCCAAGGAAATGGGGAATATTGAGCTCAAAATCATTTTCACCCACAACCCCAGTGATGGTATAAGGTCCATATCATAGTGGACAAAGATTATGATGGGGTCCTATAAGGAATTCTTTCTGCAAGTGTAACCAAACATTATCTCCCACCTGAAACGTGTGTGGCAATCGATGTTGATCATGGTGTTGCTTGTACTTGGAATTGGACTTCTACAAAATATATCAAACATATTGGAGGATGAACTAGATCTACTCAATGAATCAGGTAGCTTTGTCAGCTTCATTTTGAGCATGGGACAAGTTTACCTGGGTGATTGTGAGGGGTAGTGCAACATCCATGGGACCCAATGGTTGAAATCCCAACCCCACCTAAAAGGGGCTATAGTTCATTGAGCTATGCATGGATATTTTGTAGTTGTGATGAACATAGGGAATAATCTCGTCTCATGTGTGGGGATGCTTGGAATTGTACATGCATAGGATATGCACGATCATTCGATTGATGACCTCAATTTGGCCATCTGTTTGGGGGTTAAAGACAGTGGATTTGGCAAGCTTGGTGTCTAGCAGTGACCATAGGCTCAACCATAATGTGTTGATGAATTGGTTGTCCCAATATGAGATGATGTTTTGTGGTATCCCATAATGTACCCACACTCATTCGAAGAAGATATTGGTAGTGGCATGTGGTGTTATTCTCTTCTTGTAGGTGGCCAAAATCACCATTTTAGAAAAATGATCAACCGCGACAAAAACAAAGTCATTTTCCCACTTGGTTGATGGAAGGAACGACATGTATTCCATCGATATTGATTATGATAGACTTTTAGGAGAAGGTAGAGGGGTGTACATTCCTTGTTTCTTAATGAACAGTTTGGCAATGGTGCATGGAGTGCAGGACCTAATATACTTGTTGACATCTTGTCGAAGTTTCATCCAATAGAAATGTTGTTGCAACATTGCCACTATCTTTTCTACACCGAAGTGTCTTGCCACTCGACTATAGTAGGATTCCCAAATCATCTTCACTCACTCACTTGATGGAACAAAAATATGGCATAGATGGCACAACAACTCGCCCGGAATATGGAAATTAGTGACAATTGTTTTTTCTCCCAACATCTTGTAGGTTTCGGCGAAGTTAGGATTTATCTCATAGAGTTGGCGCCATCCAAAGGTCTCGTGGTCATAGGAGTTTAGCACCACAGTGAGTGCTACCACTTTTAGGAAGATAAGGAAATCAACGATGTGCTTGGTGCTTTCAGTATTATACTTGATGTTGAGATGGAACTGTTGCAAGTATGTGGACCACTTTTGATGACAATAATTATGCAATGTTCCTTGTGTATGCATGAACTGTAGTGGCTTATGATCAATGTAGATGACTTTCTACTTCCATAGAATGTAACGTCTCCAATGGATACATGCTTTCACAATGGAGGAAATTTTAATTTTCATAATCAGGGTACTTACGGAAGACATATGATAGTGTCTTAATAGATAGGCCATGGGGTGTCTGTGTTGAGTAAGAACTATTCCCACAACATAGTTTGAAGCATCTCTCTCGGTTTCAAAGGGATATTGCAAGTCAAGTAATGAAAGCACTGGGGATGAGCATAATCACTAATTCAAATAATCAAATGCTTGTTGTTCTGAAAGGCCCCACACAAACTCTTACTTACTACCACCCTTGGTTACTTGGCCAAGGGACCATGCGATATGGGATAATCTCAACACAAACCTATGATAGAAATTAAAAATGCCTAAAAATATCTAAAGTTCAATCAGTGTGGTTGGGGCTGGTCATTCATGAATGACCTAGATATTGGTTGGATCCAAATGCACTCCATGCTTATCAATAATGTAGCCTAGGTATTGGACCCTATCCACGTCGAAGGAGCATTTTTCCAAATTTGCATATGGCTTGTGCTGTCGCAGAGTGTGAAGAACCTGTTGAATATGAATCAAGTGTTCCGTTGAATTCCTGATGTAGATGAGGATGTCATCCATATACACCACCATAAAATAATTGGTGAAATTCCACAAGATATCGTCCATCGTCCTCATGAAATTTGTTAGGGAATTTGTCAAACCAAAGGGCATGACCAACCATTCAAAAAGACCTTCTTTGGACTTGTAGGAAGTTTTCCATACATGTATCTACTATATTAGGACTTGATGGTAGCCATAATTCAAATCAATCTTACTAAATTATTTGTACCCCTTGATTTGGTCAAGGAGATCGTTGAATCAGGGAATCAACTACTGGTTCCCTACTGTGATTTTATTTAGGGCATGGTGATCGATGCATAGGCACGAGGTAGCTTCTTTCTTCTGCACAAGCATGATTTTTCTTCTAAACAGTGATGAGTTAGGTCAGATGTGCCCATTTTGGACCAGTTATTGGATCTGACACTTAATATCCTCTTTTTCTAATAGAGAGCGATGATAGACTGACCCATTAGATAATGGTGTGTCAGGGGTTAGATCTATTGAATGCTTGAACTGACAGTGTAGAGGTAGCTCAGTGGGTGAGGAGAACATGTCTTTGTATTCTTCCATGACCTTATCAACTTTCTTCTACTGTGTGGAGAGATCTGTTACTGAGTCCATGGATGTGGCTTCAACCTTCCATTCACTTTGAGTGTGAATCACAAAGAAAACAAACATCCTATTATGAGAGATGAACTTCTAACATTGCTTGGCAGAGATCAAGGAAATGGAATAAGGCGGGACTTCCTCTGGTATCCTGTACAATTTTTTATCCAAAGTAATAATAAAACTGTGAGGCCTAGACTCGTATAAAACATGTTGTTTCCATAAATATGATTGGTCCAAAATAACATCACAAACTTCAAGAGGAGAAACATCACAAAATACCTAATCTTTGAAGGGATTGATGTCATAGGACACGCGACACTGTTCGTTGACGCAACGATCGCTTCCTTGGCAGATCCATCCGATGGTGTATGGTTAGGGGTGATGTATTGTTGGAAGGGCCAACCTCTTGATGGCTTCTGTTGAGATGAGGTTCTTTTGGCTACTGCTATCAATGATGAAGTGGAGCAGAGTACCCTTCACCCACATCTGTGGATGAAAGAGGCGGTCACCTTCCTCTAGCTCATCATGTTCACCGATATGGATCTTGGTGGTAGAAATGGTGGCACTGGGTTTTGAATCAATAACATGTCTCCCCTTTTTTGTTTTTTACTCTGAGTGAGAACCTACATCTGATTCATAGGCTTTCACCTCCATCACCAATGACTTCTTTGAGTGGTAATAAACAATGTTATACCAGGGGCTCTTATGGAAGTCACACCACTTATCAATGTCTATATTCGTCTTTCCATTGTCCTTCCTTTTTTATGGCTTAGACTAGTTCTTCATATTTTCTATGCCCTTTGTTCTGCGGGTTGGGAATTCCCTTTCTCTTCTTCTGTTGTGAGGGGTTCCCAGACCCAAATTGTCACGTCTTTTTTTTAAGCTTCTACTCGATCTTGACATCATATCGATAGGTTGCACCTAAGGACAAGATGTCCATAAAATCCATTTCTATCTTGATGTATCTATGAAAAACATCTCGGTACTTGAGAAACATATGTCGTTCAAAATCTTTGATACCCAACTTGGTGCACAAGGTATGGAAGATATTTATGAACGCTTGCACTGTTTGGTCCCTTTCCTTCGGTAGTGTGGTCCATATTATATATAGGTCATCATAACTTCCAGCATGGTATTATTTTTCCTTAATAACATCCCTGAAGGAATCTCAAGTGAGTGCGACTATAAATAATGAGGTTTTCTTTGTTTCCTTTTTCTCACAGAAATTCTCCCACCAATCTTTGACACGGGGGACAACTTTGAGGAGTGAAAATGTAATATTTTCTCTATTGGAAAAGTTATGAACAAAAAAATACCCTTCTATCAGATTCAACCATTTGTCTACAGCATATGCACCTATCTTACCTTCAAATATAGGAATATCAAAGTTTATCCATACATTGAAGGGGAAAGTACCTTCGATCGAGGAAGATTTGTCGCTTGTTGGTAGTCGTCGAAAGATTTACACAAAAATATCCATCATCTCACTCGTCTCTTGCATGAGGAATTCCTTGAGAAAAAAATTGAAAGGATCTCCTATCCCATCATATTTATTTTCTCCCATCATGGAAGGTCACTTGGGCATGCGAGATCTCTTTTCCTCAAGAGAAACAAGCTCGAGACCCAACTCTTTGTACCCTGACCTCGTCGAGGACATGCACTAAGAACGACAAGGTGCATACTGATGAGCAGAACAAAATGAATACATAAATGTATTATTAACACATAGATACAATGAATAATACCAAGATACAGTCAAACTTGGCTTCTATTCAATAAATAAATATGTTGAAACTCTAAAATGCAGACTGAAACAAGCTTGCTAGAACGATGGTGTCTTATCTCTGAGAAGAGATGTGATGATTGCACTTATTTGGAATAATATGAGTATAATGAGACTCCAAAGGAATTTTTACATTAAACATGAATGCCATAACTATATACATTCAAAAACCTAACCCTAGGAGATTAAGCTCCAAAGGTCCCATGGGCCCCATTGGGGTAAGTTTGTACATCAAATTCCATGGTCATAAATTTTGCAGATGATCTTCGTTTTAGGCACATGATAGCCCATTTGAAAGGTCTATCCAAGGACTACATATTATGAAATCACACCCTAACTTTCTTTATGGACTTTGTCTATAGTGTGACTGTTGAGGGCCCCAAAAACGTTGTTTAGGGCCTCAAAATGACCCCAAAAGTTTGGGACCTAAAAAGTTATAAAAAAACCATCGAGATGAAAATTGAGACTACCAAGATGACATTTGTATGTGAGCCAGTTGGAATAGGTGGGTTTCCACTGATATCCACTTGGATAATGGAGTCACCAGGGTGAATAATCAATTGAAATCCAACCAGTTACTTGTTTCACCCTACAGGTGCCTAAGTTCTTAGTTATTTTAAGGGAAATGGTCTTCTTGCCTTCAATGGAGTTGTCATGTGAGCTTACTTAAAAAGTATTCAAATTATACTCAGCAAATTTCGTTGAATCTAAAATTCGTATACCAGAATGGACTTTATCCCTGGTAATGATGAAAAAAAACTTATCGCTCAGATTCTCCCAAGAGGAAAATTCCAACCTCTCCAAGGGGGAAACCTAAGGACATAGAAAAGCAGGCCGCCCACTGTCACCTCAACAATATTGCATCTACACTTCTAGGCTAGGGTTACTAAAATAAGGAGTGTTAAGTTTCTATTTTTGTTATTAGGTTATTTTCAAATTACATTAGTGTTCAATGCATTTCCAAAACAACAGTATAAAGAGGATCACTGAAATAAAAACAATCACAAGGCACATAGAGTTTTATCCTAGGAAACCCTCATGGGGGACAAAACCCAACAAAAACTTCCTCAATAATATATTTCCAATACAATGAAAAGACTAATACCAAAACATCAAACACAAACCAAGACTTAGTATGTGCCTCTCTTCTCCTTCCTCCTACAACTACAACTTCCTTCAAGATGTGTGCACTAGATGAGTGAGTGAGTGTGCTCAAATGAGACAGCAACCTCACATATAAATACAAGTGTGAGATGGCGCTAGGGTTGTGTATCTGCACTTGGTTGAGTCGAATTCTCCTAGAAGTGGCTAAAACCAAGTTATAATTACTAGGGGAGGAGTTTACAAATACTACCATACAAATATAGTTTGACCAATCCACAAAAGGGGATTTCATCTATACAATAATAACTCAAATATAATTAGAATATTCTTTGAAGTTATAATATTTCAACACTTCCCGTTAAGGAGAAAGGTATTCTACTGACATTACTCAATACAACATCCTCAAGAGAAGGAGAGGGAAACATCATCATCGACATCTGGAACACTGACTAGTACATCTATAAATCATCGAAAGTTTTTCTCATCATCAATATCATCATTGTTTACAACATGGAGATGGGGTAACATCATCATTATCATCATCATCATGAAGCTAAAACATCAACATCGATAGCATGAAGATGGAACAACATCATCAACAACATGAAGATAGAACAAAAACATCATCAATAACACGAACCTAGAACAACATCATCAACAACATGAAGATGGAACAACAACATCATCAACATGTGGCAACAAAATGAGGCAGGTGCATCAACAAAAAAAATTGTGGTACTCTGACTGGTCATCCTTACCGGACCTTTGGGATCTACCCAAGAATCATAAGGTTCCCTAGGATATAAAATCCTAACAAGCTACCTTATGGTACTCTGACAAACCGTCCTTACCGGACCTTCGAGATCTACCTAGGAATTATAAGATTCCCTAGGATATAAAATCCTAATGGACCTACCACTACTCACCACAACTAGCATATACATGCATAGGTACTCTAACAGATCATCCTTATCGGACCTTCTAAATCTACCCAGGGATGATCAATCCCCTAGGATATAAAATCCTAACGGATCTACCCATTGTTGGTCAGGATACCATAGTATAATCAACATCACTCCCCCTTTCGAGGGAGATCCTTTCAGACTACACCAAGCTTGTCTCGGAAGTACTCAAAATTCACACGATATAGAGGCTTGGTGAACACATCTAAAACCAACTCATTTGTCCCAACATATTGGAGCTTTACATCTCCCCTCTGCACCAAATCATGAATGTAGTGGTACTGTATCTCTATGTTCTTTGACTTATCATGGACCACTAGGTTCTCCGCCATATTCATACAACTCTCATTATCACATAGAATCATAGTGGATTCCATTTTCAGATCGAACAGACCCATCAACAACTTCTGAAGCCATATGGATTCACAACTAGTGGAACATGCTGCAATGTACTCTGCTTCTATCGTGTTGAGAGAAATACTAGATTGATTCCTAATTTTCCATGAAATCATGGCTGACCTCAAACTTAAACAACATCCTGAAGTGATCTTTTGGTCTGAAGAACTTCCAGGCCAATATGAATCAGTATAACCATACAGGCTGAAGTCATGATCTCCATTATAACAAATACCATAATCCAATGTACCCTTAAGGTATCTTATCACATGTTTTTCATCTACAAGGTGAAGACGTATGGGATCCACCATATACTAACTCCAGATGTTCACAACAAATCATATATTCGGCTTGGTATTCGTCAGATACATCAATGATCCAATAATATGTCTATATAGGGTATCATCAACCAACTCTGACAAACTATCAACCATGAGCTTCAAATTCATTTCCATGGGTGTGTTCATGGATTTACATTCCAACATGTCAAACATGTTCAATATTTCAACTTCATACTTCCCTTGTTTAAGGAACATCTTCTCTGGGATATTCCAAATGTCAATACCTAAGAAATAATGCATTGGGCCTAGGTTTTTCATCTCAAAATCTGCAGTGCGCTTTTGCTTGCAATCTGAGATGAGATTTTCTTCTCCTATCAGGAATAAATCATCCACATATAGTAGAAATATAATTGTCTCATCATTTATAACCTTGAAGTATAGGTTAGGATCAACTTTAATCTTGGTAAAGCCCAAGCTTTTATGGAAACTATCAATTCTGCCATACCAATATCTAGGAGCTTGCTTCAACTGGTACTAACATTTCTTCAACCTGTAGACATGAGTCTTTCTATCTTCAACTTCAAACCCTTGTGGTTCTTTTATATACACTTCTTCTTCAATAACACCATTGAAGAAATTTGTTTTCACATCCATCTAGTGAAACTTCCCCTTCATTTTGGCTGCAAGGGCTATGATGGTTTTGATAGAAGCATATCTTGTTATAGGAGAAAATGTTTCTTCATAGTCAATACCTTCCTTTTGACAAAATCCATGAGCCATGGATATTTCCTTATGTTTTTCAATACTTACATCTGTTGCATGTTTTATTTTGTATATCCACTTGGAAGATACCACATATTTGTTCTTCGGTCCGGAAACTACTTCCCATACATCATTTTTCATAGTGGACTTGTATTGTTCTCTCGTGGAGTCCATCCATTATTTATTTTGAATGACTTCTTCAAATCAAGTAGTTTATTTCTCTACGAGATCACACATCAAGGCCATATATATGGAGAATGGCTTAGGATTCTTTCTTTGTCTCATGGTTCCTTCTGTGGCACCATACATGTCTTCATATTGAATAAATTATTTTTCCCAAGATGGATTTCTCTTGTGAGAGGTCATCATATGAGGAGGTTCTTGAGATTCTATCATATCGTGATATTTTGGAATCTCATTATCAAGGGTAACTGTAACTTCCTTCACGGGTTCTGCAACTCTGGGAGTGACATGTTATTCTTCATATACTTCTTCAAGTTGGCATTTCCTTGATCTTTTGAGTGCTACATATTCATCAAAGGTTACATCTTTGTTGATATCAATATGATGGTAACATGGTATGTAAATTCTGAAAGCCTTAGAGACCTCACAGTATCCAACAAATATTCCCTTCTTTCCTAAAGGATCCAACTTAGTTCTAGTTTCTTTTCAAATGTGTACAAATACTGGACAACCAAATATTTTGAGATGGCTTACTTATGGCTTCTTTCTAGTGAAAATTTATTCGGGAGTTTTTAATCCAATTGCACTATGGGTAATATTTTTTGAACATATAGTGTTGTTCTTGCTGCTTCAATCCATAAGTGCATTGGAAGATCTTGATCGTGAGTCATAATATTTATTGCTTCCATAATCATTTTATTCTTTCTTTCTGATACACCATTTTGTTGAGGATTATAGGGAGTGGTGAGCTCCCTCTTAATCCCGAATCTCTACAAAAGCTTCCAAATTCATTTGAAGTGTATTCTCCTCCATTGTCTTACCTAAGTATCTTTATTTTCCTTTTAGATAGGTTTTCTACCAAGGCTTTTAATTCCTTGAACTTTCCAAGTACTTCATCGTTTGACTTCGTGAAATAAACCAATGTTTTACAAGAGTAATCATCAATGAATGATACATAGTATGCAGACCATCTTAGTGAGGTTGATAGCATTGGATCGCATATGTCTGAGTGGACAAGTTCCAAGATTCATTCTACTTTACTGTCTCTCTTTGGAAAATGATTCTTTATGTTCTCTCCTTGTGCACATCCCTTACATACACTTTCATGATCAACCTTTAGTTCTAGTAAACCTGCAACTACCTTTCATACATATGGTAAGGCTTTGTAGTTGATGTGAGCTATTATTCTATGCTAGGTTTCACAAGGAATTTCAGTAGAGTGAACCAAGGTTGAATCTGAGTGACCCTTTAACTTGTACAAACCACCTTCTCCTATTCCAATAACAACTGCATCTTCTATATTTTTTTCTTTAGACCACATAAGAAATTTACCATCTATGAATGCAACTATGAAACCTTTCTTATCTAGGGCCAAAATAGAAATCAAGTTCTTTTCCAAACCTGGTACATAGAGTACATCCTTCATTCTCATCAGAGTTCCTAAATCAAGTTTGTAGGTGGCTTATCCCATTCCTTTGATTGGGTACTAGCAATCATCTCCAAGTGAAACTTTCTCGGGGCAGTCATTTTCTATAAGGTTAGAGAAAGTGTTCTTATGAACTATCATGTGCATAGGGAACCAATATATATGAGCCAAGTATCCTCTCCAAGTGTCACAGATTTTGAGAGAGTAGAAAACAAGACATATTATTCAATCTCTTCTTCAGCTAACTTCTTGGTTGTCTCATCATCTTTAGTTGCATGGGCATGATGTATTTTGTTTATTTCTCCTCTTGTACTCTTCCCTTCTTGCAAGACAATTCTTAGCAATGTGTCCCATCTTATCACATTGATAACATTGGTAGGAGGACAAATCTTTTTCCTTTCTATGAGCTTTATGATATTTATGGAATCTCTTTGGACAATGAGACTCTTTATGAAAGTGGGTCTCCTTTTGAAAATGAGACTTTCCCTTTCCACCTTTAGCATGAGTATCTAGGGTTTGATCTTCATATCTTAATAGGACGGCTTCTCGACTGACCACTCTTGCTTCTTCTTGAACACATTCTTCCCATAAACTATCAAATTGGAGTTTCTCTTTTCTTGCACAAATAGTTTGGATGAAGGCATTCCAAGGTCTTGTGAGAGCATTAAGAGTTGTCATCATGCCTTCATCTTCATCTAATTTGTCTCCAATTGCCTCTAATTGTTCTTCGAATTGAGAAACCCTAGAGAAATAGTCTTGAATTGTTTCTTCTTTTTGCATCTTTGTATGCTTGAGTTGGGTTCTCAAGTTCATCTTATAGTTGACGTTCTTTCCTTCATACATTTTGGTTAGGGAATCAAACATATATTTTGGAGTATTCTTAGAAGACACTTGAGGTATGAAGTGGTCTTTAATAGAATCTGCAATTATTCTTTTATCCTTAATCATATCCTTCTTGTACATCTCTTTGAATGCATTTTCTTCGGGTTCCGGTACATTTTATTTTATGAATTTTGCAAGGTCATTCTCTTCAAGAATGATTTCAATTTTGTACTTCCAAGAATGAAAATTTTCCACACCTTCTAACTTGTCAACAAGCTTGGTGCTTGTAGGAGCTAAGAAAATGACGAGAAAATGAAACTGAGCTTACCAGCAGATGTATTGGGCTGAGGCGAGTTTGTTGGAGCTGATTGTTTTAGAAAATTCCAAGTTTTACCCCTTGAAACTTGACCTGTGCATTTTTGGACTCGTACTTCTGGTTCTTGGTTTTTTGGTTTTCCGGTACGAGTCAAAACTAGGGTTTGACTTTCCAAAGAAACTAGCCACTAAAAAAATTCACTCAAGTTTCCTAAATATGCACTAGGGTAGGGTGCACCTCCCAAGGTGGTTTTTGGTCAAAAATTCCTCTTCAGTAAAAAGCCCTAATTTTCTTGTACGACAACAATGACATCTAGATAGTGAGTGAAAGATGCTATATTCAGTCAAGCTTTGATACCATGTTAAAGAAAAACAATTACAAGGTATGCAAATTTTTATCGAGGGAAACCCTCATGGGGGGAGAAAACCCAACAAAAAATTCCTCAATAATAGATTGAGAATACAATGCCAAGACTAAGACCAAAACACCAAAGATAGACCAAGACTTAATATGCACCTCTCTTCTCCTTCCTCCTGCAACTGCAACTTCCTTCAAGATATGTGCACTAGACGAGTGAGTGAGTGTGTTAAAATGAGACAACAACCTCACATATAAATACAAGTGTGAGATGGAACTAGGGTTGTGTCTCTTCACTTGGTTGAGAGGACTTCTCCTAGAAGTAGCTAAAACCACTTTATAATTACTAGGGGATGAGTTTACAAATACCACCATATAAATATAGTTTGACCAATCCATAAAATGGAATTTGATCTTATACAAGACCGGACTTGATCAATTGGCAAAAGGGGATTTGATCTATACAATAATAACTCAAATACAATTAAAATATTCTTCGAAGTTACAATATTTCAACAATGAGGTGATCCTATGTAGTCACACTGAGACTAAGAAAAGGTGAGGACAAGGACTAGCGTTGACATGGTTTGAATTCTCTAGGGGGTTGATTCAATTAAAAATAAGAAGACAATACCGTATAAAAAGTAGAAGGTTCATTCATTCTTCATTATTTATCAACAACCTAAATACCACACAATAAAATGCCTTGAGTGTTTATTTAGCTATGTCACATGCATCAAGGTTTATTCATTAAATGAGATTCTTCAATGGCCATTCAAGTCCTTGTGAAACAAATATGTTCTAGGCAAGATAAAAAAAAATAAAGGAAAAGGTGCATTCCAAGAATTAGAGACCATATGAGAAGTAGGTGCCCAAGTCCATAAAACCAATGAGTGAACAAAACAGTGTGATCATAAATGAGAATGAACATTACTCAAGTGATCTCAAGATTTCAAGTGTAGCATGAATGAGTTGTATTAATGAGAAATATATCCAATGGCAAAATAGATCATAGATGATGTTCGTAAGTAAATGAAAATCATATATCATTCTTCATCACTATGAGCCAAAAGTCATGAAAGATTATATAACAAAGATGCAACTATGTTTAGGAGAGCAAAAACTGTCTCTGAGTTATACCCTAAGAAAGCATTGGTCCATAAAAGAAAATCTCATCTACCAGAGACGCTCTCAGGTGTGCTTATCAACCATGGAGTTATGTATTTAGGAATTTTATTGCATCAGTCATTAGCATATAAAGAAAGTGAGATATATGCCAAAAAATGCTTAAATTCAAAATTACCTTACTGTCATAGCTAACCAGACATGAATTTCCATCATGTTAAGAGGTTTGTGTGTGATGACTGTCCATACCTTTGATTTGTTATTTCAACAACTATAATGGACCACTGTCTCATGAACACAATTCTTACTTTGGTCAAGGCATGAAAAGAAAGCGGTATAAGACTTCTGCGCTCAGATATAACCTTACACACTAATCGGCATGAAATGACTTACTGCCTCTGGTGCAAGTAATTGCAAATTTATTTAGACTTAAGGTTGAATTTGCCACCAGTAAGTGCTGAAAATGACAATGGTTCAGATTTAAAGCCAATCCTGTAACAACAAAATACTGTATAATACTGTATAATGAACAACAAAATCAAAATACACCAGTAGTCATATATCACACCATTCCCAAGCGTGTACCTAACTCAAGGGTTCAGAGATATATGCAGAACATTTCTCGTCCTCACTGTCTATCAAAATTTTGAATCCTATAGCAACCTCATGTATACCTACAGATGATGAATTAGAATAAAGTTTCCATCTCTTAACCCAGGTATCGAGAGATGTTTTTTCAGAGTTGATGAAGGTAATAGAACCATGTAATGAGCAGAACCATTACTAATTGATTAAAGGATAATTTTGCAGTTAGGACTTGCTTGTAACCCTCAAATAATAACTATGTGGAGGCCGATGTCAGAAATGCTTTAGAGGTCGCTTGTATCGATTTGAATCGACAGGAAAAGAATGACATCCGAAGGGTATTTCCGGTTGTTGAGATTGGGACTTACAAAGTGCAAGAAAATCGCCCAACAGAACCATGCAATCTTCATCCCTGCAATCAAGGAATAATGAGCAAACAAAAAACCCTTGTTTTTGTGAATGATGTAGCTGGATCAATACTCAAGCTCAGAAATCTGTCCAAACCCACCCAGACGGTAGTAAATGCAGTGATACATTTGTGGCGGCTAGAATTTGTCGCTTCGAAACTGTGTGGCTTCAACCTGCAAAAAATGGTCAGAGTACCCAGCAACAAAATCTGCGAACACAGCGTTGTGGAAGATGTCGAGCTTGGGCAATGAATAAATCGTATGAGCAGGAATTTATTAATAGATTGAAATGTTTGCAACCACGGTTATGTCAGAAGTTTATTTTGAAACCCTGGAAATGATCTCTGAAACAACAAACAAAATCACAGGCCATACAGACAAAATCTGCACATCAAACGGGTCAAAGAAACAATGGGAAATTATTACTGGATGAGATTCGACCATTTCTTTACCATTCTGTGAAAGCTTCAAAAAAATCCCAAAAGGAATGAATCGGATATAAGTAGTGAAGCCCTGGAGATGAGATCCACGGGTGCATATCAAATAGTGGCTATGACTATTTTTTTTTTTTTAAATGTGCTCTCTACAGTAAAAATGCGACCTTCAATGGAGGTAGCCGAGTAGAGTCAAAGTTTGCAAACTCGATCGAGAAGATTGGTTCTAATAGACACAAGATCAAACTTAAAATCGTGACTTATAAACATCTAGGGTTCGAAAAAAATCAAACCAGAAAATAACTGAACCCCAAAGTATGCTAATCATCTAAATATTTAGTCTTGGAAGGTCCGTTAGCATAGAAATTAAAGTATGAATGATATTCTAATATCTATTAAACTCAAATGAACCTTACAAACTCTTATACCAAATAATGAGCACAAGGAAAATCCAAAGTGTAACATATTCTAGGAAATTTTTTGGAGAAAGATTGAATGAAATCTTCAGAAATTAATTTTCTTTTGTATTTGGAAAAAAAAGTCTATTGTCTTTAATCATGAAAGATTTCAGCAAAGAAATAGAATAGACTTGTACCACAATGATTGAGCAACAAAAAATTCTTTATTCCCCAATCCAATTCCCTCCCACTATACAAATGAGAGGGCTTCCTTCTTTTTTATAGGTCAAGACGAAACCCTAAACCATTTAAAAATAGCATGGGTAAGAAGAATACCACGGATAGAAATTTTGAACCATGAGCCAAATAATATTTAAAAGAGCTATTTACAATAAACAATGATTTCTTCCTTTGATGTGGTCAAAATCATACTAAAATAGTGTTAGTGTACATACACCATGCAATTAAGTTTACTTAGGTCAGTGGTCACTTATTGTGTAGAATTGACTTACTGCTTGGCAGGGGAACAACCAACAACCCCTATTTAATGCTGACATCCTTCTAGTGTTATATATATATGTGTGTTCTCCTTGTAATAATGAATCAAATATACAACAAATATTTTATTGCTTTTGTGTGCTTTGTTGTTTATTTATGTATGGAGTTCAAGCTCTTCTTTGATCCTCGTTAGCGCTCAGGTTTTTAAACATGGTATCAGAGAAGGCACGTCATGCCTTGTTTGATTGTGTGTGAGCATATTCATTTATGTTTGTTGAGCTTTGGCCCCCGACTGTTGTTGTTGGATTAGATTTCATTTACTTGGAGATCAAGGCCTTCATTTTTAGTTTTAGATCCAAGTATCTCTGGGTCACTCTCATGTATTCTTTTGTTTGTTGACCCTACTCGTGGTCATCAACTGATGTTCTTGTTGTTCATCTATTTGAGGGTCATTTTTTTTTGCATAAGGGTTCATTGTTGTTCATGGACATGAGTTGATCGTCTCGCTTCTCGGTGGCTAGGTCGCCTCCTCCTAGCCTCCTTCTAGATTGTTTGGCGTTTAGGGATTCTGTTTGGTTCAAGAGTGGGGAAGTGGAGATTTCTCCATCACTTTCTCCTTTACTTTTTATTGGTGTTGGTCTCAGCCTATGTCGTATCCATGACCTTGTGTTTTGCAATCACTTAGTTGGATCTGCTCATGGATCGAACTACTCCCTCGTGCATTATTGGATCACACCTTGGTGGCTCTGCCTTCCATGTGTCTTTGCAAACCTCGTATATGAGGGGAGCATGGATCTGTCATCATGGCCCAGGCTCTTCACTTTTTCGGCCTTCACACCTTTCACATGCATGTGAAGCATGTGCTTTGGAAGCCCTATGGGGTATTTGCTCGTGGTGTTTGGTGCATCTCCTCATTCATGCTAGTTGAGTGATTTATGGGAGATGCTTAATGTGGCCTTCTCTGCATTCATATGAGCCTGTGGATGGCATTTGGATTTCATATCGAGTAAATTTGTTTGAGTTTCCCTGTTGGAGTTGTTTATTGCATGCTTCTCGGTGGTCAATGCAGCTTCTATGTTTCCAGTGTTAATTTGTTTTTTTTTCTATCCAATGTTAAACAAACTTCATGCTTCTTGGGTGTAAGAAGTGTGTGGCCTTGTCTACCTCCTTTTTTTTAGGTTTGGCGAACACAAAGCATTTGTGAGATTCGTCTCTAAGATTGACCTCCACCCTGATCTGTGTGCACTCCTTTTTCTCCTAATTTTCTTGAGGTCACATTAGGATCAAAAGATTGGTGGCATTGAAGATTGGAGTTCTTATGTGATTCTATATGGATTAGAAACTTAATTTTACTTAGTCTTGTACAACTTCTTGGATTTCTTATGTGGATCTTTGATGGCGTTGATAACTTGGGGTTAAATGGCTAGAGTTTTGGCCATACTTCTCGTTTGGAGATTTTAGCATCCACATGCCTCATTTATCTTTGGATGGTTGATGGTGTTTGCTTTTGTTTGAATCCTTTGTTTTGGTTCTTCACCAACACCTATTTTCTGAATAATTTATGTGATGGTTGTTAGTGTTTTCCATTCTTGTGCCTCTACAACCAATTCTCTTCTATTTTAGAACTAAACCATGTTATTTGAGGTTACTTGGCCCTCTTCTTCATAGTTTTGGTCATACTTCTTGATTGTAGCTTTCAAACTCCACATGCCTCATGCTCTCTCTTTTCAATGGATCTTTGTGGGATATTCTTCAGTTTTAGTAGCTTCAAGGCCTTTCAACATTTCTGTTACTCCCTTCAAAGTGCCTCATTTTGGTCCTTTGCGATGTTTAGAACATTTTGTATTTGGGTACCTTAGCAACCCTAGTAGGAGGGACCCATTTTTTAGATTTAATGTCATTTTCATACTTCCCTAAGTTGCACTTATGGGGGGGTATTGGTGTACATACATCATGTAGTTATGTTTACTTAGGTTAGTGGCCATTTACTGTGCATATTTGACTTAGTGCTACTTGGCAGGTGACCAACCACCCATCTTTAATGTTGGGCTCCTCCAAGCATGTTATATATAGAAGTGTTCTCCTTGTAATAATCAATCAAATATACAAAATATATTTTATTGTTTTTGTTTGTTATGCTCTATTGTTATGTTTATGTATGGAGTTCAAGATCCTCTTTGATCCTGGTTAGTGCTCATGTTTTAAAAAAAATAATGATTTTCTCGACTTGACAACATCAATTACCATAAGAAAATATTTTTCATGATATATTCCCGTTAGGAAAGGGTCAAAATGGTCAAATAAGCTTATCAACTTCTTCCATTAATGAAATAAATCATGTGCCAAGGTGAAATTCTCCCTTCCACTTGTGTTGAGGGTACTCCATGTGTCCAATGGTCCAATACCACTCCATTGTGTAAAGTTTACCTAGGATGATGGGTCTAACCCCTTAGAAAATCATTATTTTATAATTCCAAGTGACAATTTCCTAGTAAACCTAGCATTTTAATTTAATTTGACACTTGACTAAGTCTTACATAGGGAAACATTGTTAATAATTTTAAATGAGTCTACTTCCAAAGGAAATCCATATTTTCTAAATTGCTTAGGTGGAGGATAGAAAATTAGTGAAATTAATTATGAAAGGGAGAAGGAGAATGCTCATGTGATGACTCTCAAAGTTGTAGACATGCATAGGCCATTTTGAATCTTTTTTTTTTTTTTTATCTCTATCTTCATTTTAGCTAGGAATTCTCATATTAACCTTTTAGAGGGATCCTTAACTACTTCAGTTTGCACACACTTCCCCTTTCTTTTCTTTGATTTTTTCTGGGTCCCTTTTTCTTTAGATAAGAATTTTTCTCTTTGTAATTGAAAGGAGGGGGACCATAGTGAAGTAATTTATAATTTATTTGACTTTTCTCTTCACCTCTTTAGCCTTCATGGATTTCTTTGATATAGTATTTCTTTGATTTCGACCTTTCATTTGGACCTTTGAGTAGCCATACATGATGGGATGCTATTTTTTATTAATGTGGATGGAAACGAGTGATACCGGGGAAATGGAAAATGCTTTTTGTGATTGGGATATGGATTTATCTACTAAGTCTAAAGAACCTAGTAGTATGAGTCATCTTACAACATGACATACTTTTGACCAATAACATGTTTCCCAAGGTACCACGACACAAGTGAGAAAATTGTATATCCTATGGCATCCTAGTCAATTGTCGTAAGGTAACCACAACTTCATGACATGTCAAGGAGTTATATCATCATATCTAAATGATCCAAGTGGATATCGGTGGCCACCCACCTATTCCATTGGCTCAAAAAACAATTTTCCACCTTGGTATTTTTTTGGTAGTTTTTCGGGTTCCAAACTTCTGGGGCCGTTTTGAGGCCCTAAATGACGTTTTTTGGGGATTTGGGGCCCTCGTGGCTGCCTAAGAAAATGACATGGGCCAGTCAAAAAATGTTCTTCTCAGTTAGACTTTTCCAACAAGCTACTGTGTGCATAAAATGAAGATCGTATGCAAAAGTTACGACCCTGAGAAGTTGATGTACTAACTTACCCAAACATGGCCCACATGACTTTTGGTGCTTCATCTCCTAGGGTTAGGTTTTTGGATGTCTAGGGTTTTTGAAATTCCTGTTTATTGTAAAAGGAATTCAAAGCCTCATTGTAACGATCTTCTCGTGAATGAGTGTAGTTTCCACATCTCTTCTGAGAGATAAGCTGCCACCATTCCAACAAGTTTGTTTTCCACTGCATTTTATAGTTTCAACTTATTTCCTTATTGAATAAAAAACCAGTTTTATTGTATCTCTATTATTTTGTGTTAAGCATATTTTAATAATCTGTATTCATTTCGTTCTACTCATAAAATCTGTATTAGTGGTATCAGAGCGTTCTTCTCGTTGTCGTCTTAATGCATGTCCCCAACGAGGTTAGGATACAAATAATTGTGTCTCGAGCTTGCTTCTCTTGAAAACAAAAGCTCTCACACACCCAAGAGAAATCTCATGGAAAGAGAAAAGAAATATGACGGGATAAGAGATCCTTTCAAAATGTTTCTTCAGGAATCCCTCACACAACAGAGGAATGAGATGATGGATAGTTTCGCGCAAATCCTTCGGCGGCTACCAATAGGCGACACATCTTCCTCGAGAAAAAGCACCGCACCCTTCAAGATACAAATCAACTTCTATATTCCTATATTTGAAGGTCATATAGACGCATATATTGTAGACAAGTGGTTGAATATACTAGAAGGGTATTTTTCTATCCATAACTTTTCGAATGGAAAAAATATTACTTTTGCACTCCTCAAAGTCATTCCTCGTGTCAAATATTGGTGGGAAACTATCTGTGAGAAAAAGGAAACAAAGGAACCCTCATTATTTATAGTCACAACCAGCTGGGACTCCTTAAGGGATGTTATTAAGGAACAATACTACCCCGTTGAAAGTTATGACGAATTGTACACCAAATGGACCACACTGCGGAAAGAAAGAGACCAAGCAATGCTAGAGTTCACAAATATCTTCCATACCTTGCGCACCAACATGGGTATCAAATATTCATAGTGACATTTGGTGCTCAAGTATTGTGGTTCTCTACGTAGATATATCCAAACCAAAATGGAATTTATGGGCATCTATTCCTTAGGCGTTGCCTACCGATATGCTGTCAATATCGAGCAGAAGCTCAAACAAAAGATGCGGCAATTTGGGCCTGGGAACCCCTCACAGCAAAAGCCAAGAAAGGGTGACCCCAACCCGTAAAACAAAGGGCAGAGGAAATATGGATAGTATCAGGACAACCAGTCCAACCAAAAGCAAAGAAGGACACCAGAAAGACAAAGAAAGATACCGGGAAGTGGTGCAACTTCCATAAGAGCCCTTAGCATAACACTGTTGACTATCGCTCAACGCAGTCACTGGTGGCCAAAGTGAAAGCCTCTGAATCAGATGCAGATTCTGACGCCGAGACAGAACTAGAAAGGGGAAGAAAAATTATTGACGTGGAGCCCAGTGCCACCATTGCTACCACCAAGATCCAGCCTGGTGAACTAGACGAGCCAGAAGAAGGAGAGCACCTCTTCCATTCATAGATGTGGGTAAAAGGCACCCTGCTGCACTTCATCATTGATAGAGGTAGCTAGAAGAACCTCATCTCAGTAGAGGTCATCAAGTGGTTGGCCCTTCCAACAATGTCTCAGCCACAACCCTACACCATTGGATGGCTCCGCCAAGGAAGCGATCTTCGCGTCAGCCAACAGTGTCGACTATTGTATGGCATCAAGCCCTTCAAAGATGAGGTATTGTGTGATGTTGCTCCTCTTGAAGTTTGTGATGTTCTTTTGGGCCAACCTTATTTATGGAAACGTCATGTTGTATATGATTTTAGGCCTCGTAGTGTTATTATTACTTTGAACAGGAAATTGTACAGGATACCCGAGGCAGTCCCACCTAGTGCTATTTCCTTGATCTCTGCTAAACAATGCAGGAAGGTTATCTCTCAGACGGGGAAGTTTTTCTTCTTCATGATTCGTTCTCATAATAAGAGAAAGATCGCAGCCACATCCAGGGTCTCTACGGTCGACCTCTCCACATAGCAGAAGCAAGTAGATAAGGTCATGCAAGAATACTCAGATGTCTTCTCCTCACCTATAGGGGTACCTCTGCACTGCTAAGTCAAGCACCCCATCGATATGACCCCCGGTGCACTGCTTCCCAATGGGCCAATATATCATCGCTCTTTGTTAGAGAATGAGGAGATCAAGAGATAGATCCAAGAACTAATCCACAAGGGTCACATACGCCCTAGCTCATCACCTTGCGGGAGCCCAATCATGCTAGTACAAAATAAAGATGGAACCTGGCGAATCTGTATTGATTATCGGGCTCTGAATAAAATCAATGTCAGAAACCGGTACCCGATTCCCCAAATCGATGACCTCCTTGATCAACTTAGGGGGGCCAAATACTTCAGTAAGATTGATCTGAAGTCTGGCTTCCACCAGGTCCCGATAGAACAGACAGATGTATGGAAGACCACCTTCAAGTCAAAGGAAGGACTTTTTGAATGGTTGGTCATGCCCTTTGGTTTGACAAATGGTCCAACCACTATCATGAGGATGATGGATGATATCCTGCGACCATTCACCAATACTTTTGTAGTGGTGTATCTGGATGACATTCTAATTTACAGCAAGACTTGGGATGAACACTTGCAGCATATTCAGCAGGTTCTGCACACCCTGTGATAGCACAAGCTATACGCCAACCTAGAAAAATGCTCCTTCGGCATGGACAGGGTCCCTTACCTAGGCTACATCATTGATCAGCATGGCGTACATGTGGATCCAGCCAAGATCCAAGTCATCCGTGACTAGCCAGCCCCAACAACACTCATTAAGCTTCAGAGCTTCTTGGGACTTGCTAATTTCTACCGCAGGTTCATGTTGGGTTTCTCCCATATTGCATGGGCCCTCAGCCAAATAAAAAGGGGTGGTGGTAAGGTGAAATTTGCATGGGGTCGGTCCCAACAACAAGCGTTTGATGATTTGAAGCAACGCTTGTGCTCATCCCCAGTACTTTCACTACCAGACCTGCAACATCCCTTTGAGATCGAGACAGATTCTTCAGACTATGCCGTGGGCACCGTTCTCACTCAGTACGACCACCCCATGGCCTATCATAGTGAGACACTATCAGATATTGTCCGTAAGTACCCTACTTATGAAAAAGAAATGTACTCCATTGTGCAAGCATGTCACCAGTGGAGACATTACATTCTTGGGAAGGAGACAGTCATCCACACCGATCATAAGCCACTGCAATTCATGCAGACACAGGGAAAACTGCAAAATGACCGCCATCAAAAGTGGTCCACATACTTGCAGCAATTCCACCTCAACATCAAGTATAAAACAAGGAGCACCAATCACGTCGTTGATTGCCTCATCATACCACCAGTCGCATCACTCACCACGGTGCTAGACTCTTGTGGCCATGAGACATCTAGATGGCCCCAACTCTATGAGACAGACCCTGACTTCGCCACCACCTACCAAATGTTGGGTGCAAATGCAATTGTCGATCATTTCCATCTTCAAGATGGGTTGTTGTGTCGTCTGGGACATATCTGTGTTCCATCAAGCGAGTGAGAGAAGATGATTTGGGAAGCCCACTACAGTCGGGTGGAAGGACACTTCAGCGTTGAAAATACAGTGGCGATGCTACATAAACATTTCTACTGGTCGAAACTTTGATAGGAGGTCGGAAAGTATATCAGGTCCTGTACTGCCTGCGCTATTTCCAAACCGACCACTAAGAAACAGGGCTTGTACACCCCTCTTCCTACTCCTGACAGGCCATGGGAATCCATCTCAATGGACTACATGTCGGGCCTCCCATNCATCCGAAGGGTATTTCCGGTTGTTGAGATTGGGACTTACAAAGTGCAAGAAAATCGCCCAACAGAACCATGCAATCTTCATCCCTGCAATCAAGGAATAATGAGCAAACAAAAAACCCTTGTTTTTGTGAATGATGTAGCTGGATCAATACTCAAGCTCAGAAATCTGTCCAAACCCACCCAGACGGTAGTAAATGCAGTGATACATTTGTGGCGGCTAGAATTTGTCGCTTCGAAACTGTGTGGCTTCAACCTGCAAAAAATGGTCAGAGTACCCAGCAACAAAATCTGCGAACACAGCGTTGTGGAAGATGTCGAGCTTGGGCAATGAATAAATCGTATGAGCAGGAATTTATTAATAGATTGAAATGTTTGCAACCACGGTTATGTCAGAAGTTTATTTTGAAACCCTGGAAATGATCTCTGAAACAACAAACAAAATCACAGGCCATACAGACAAAATCTGCACATCAAACGGGTCAAAGAAACAATGGGAAATTATTACTGGATGAGATTCGACCATTTCTTTACCATTCTGTGAAAGCTTCAAAAAAATCCCAAAAGGAATGAATCGGATATAAGTAGTGAAGCCCTGGAGATGAGATCCACGGGTGCATATCAAATAGTGGCTATGACTATTTTTTTTTTTTTAAATGTGCTCTCTACAGTAAAAATGCGACCTTCAATGGAGGTAGCCGAGTAGAGTCAAAGTTTGCAAACTCGATCGAGAAGATTGGTTCTAATAGACACAAGATCAAACTTAAAATCGTGACTTATAAACATCTAGGGTTCGAAAAAAATCAAACCAGAAAATAACTGAACCCCAAAGTATGCTAATCATCTAAATATTTAGTCTTGGAAGGTCCGTTAGCATAGAAATTAAAGTATGAATGATATTCTAATATCTATTAAACTCAAATGAACCTTACAAACTCTTATACCAAATAATGAGCACAAGGAAAATCCAAAGTGTAACATATTCTAGGAAATTTTTTGGAGAAAGATTGAATGAAATCTTCAGAAATTAATTTTCTTTTGTATTTGGAAAAAAAAGTCTATTGTCTTTAATCATGAAAGATTTCAGCAAAGAAATAGAATAGACTTGTACCACAATGATTGAGCAACAAAAAATTCTTTATTCCCCAATCCAATTCCCTCCCACTATACAAATGAGAGGGCTTCCTTCTTTTTTATAGGTCAAGACGAAACCCTAAACCATTTAAAAATAGCATGGGTAAGAAGAATACCACGGATAGAAATTTTGAACCATGAGCCAAATAATATTTAAAAGAGCTATTTACAATAAACAATGATTTCTTCCTTTGATGTGGTCAAAATCATACTAAAATAGTGTTAGTGTACATACACCATGCAATTAAGTTTACTTAGGTCAGTGGTCACTTATTGTGTAGAATTGACTTACTGCTTGGCAGGGGAACAACCAACAACCCCTATTTAATGCTGACATCCTTCTAGTGTTATATATATATGTGTGTTCTCCTTGTAATAATGAATCAAATATACAACAAATATTTTATTGCTTTTGTGTGCTTTGTTGTTTATTTATGTATGGAGTTCAAGCTCTTCTTTGATCCTCGTTAGCGCTCAGGTTTTTAAACATGGTATCAGAGAAGGCACGTCATGCCTTGTTTGATTGTGTGTGAGCATATTCATTTATGTTTGTTGAGCTTTGGCCCCCGACTGTTGTTGTTGGATTAGATTTCATTTACTTGGAGATCAAGGCCTTCATTTTTAGTTTTAGATCCAAGTATCTCTGGGTCACTCTCATGTATTCTTTTGTTTGTTGACCCTACTCGTGGTCATCAACTGATGTTCTTGTTGTTCATCTATTTGAGGGTCATTTTTTTTTGCATAAGGGTTCATTGTTGTTCATGGACATGAGTTGATCGTCTCGCTTCTCGGTGGCTAGGTCGCCTCCTCCTAGCCTCCTTCTAGATTGTTTGGCGTTTAGGGATTCTGTTTGGTTCAAGAGTGGGGAAGTGGAGATTTCTCCATCACTTTCTCCTTTACTTTTTATTGGTGTTGGTCTCAGCCTATGTCGTATCCATGACCTTGTGTTTTGCAATCACTTAGTTGGATCTGCTCATGGATCGAACTACTCCCTCGTGCATTATTGGATCACACCTTGGTGGCTCTGCCTTCCATGTGTCTTTGCAAACCTCGTATATGAGGGGAGCATGGATCTGTCATCATGGCCCAGGCTCTTCACTTTTTCGGCCTTCACACCTTTCACATGCATGTGAAGCATGTGCTTTGGAAGCCCTATGGGGTATTTGCTCGTGGTGTTTGGTGCATCTCCTCATTCATGCTAGTTGAGTGATTTATGGGAGATGCTTAATGTGGCCTTCTCTGCATTCATATGAGCCTGTGGATGGCATTTGGATTTCATATCGAGTAAATTTGTTTGAGTTTCCCTGTTGGAGTTGTTTATTGCATGCTTCTCGGTGGTCAATGCAGCTTCTATGTTTCCAGTGTTAATTTGTTTTTTTTTCTATCCAATGTTAAACAAACTTCATGCTTCTTGGGTGTAAGAAGTGTGTGGCCTTGTCTACCTCCTTTTTTTTAGGTTTGGCGAACACAAAGCATTTGTGAGATTCGTCTCTAAGATTGACCTCCACCCTGATCTGTGTGCACTCCTTTTTCTCCTAATTTTCTTGAGGTCACATTAGGATCAAAAGATTGGTGGCATTGAAGATTGGAGTTCTTATGTGATTCTATATGGATTAGAAACTTAATTTTACTTAGTCTTGTACAACTTCTTGGATTTCTTATGTGGATCTTTGATGGCGTTGATAACTTGGGGTTAAATGGCTAGAGTTTTGGCCATACTTCTCGTTTGGAGATTTTAGCATCCACATGCCTCATTTATCTTTGGATGGTTGATGGTGTTTGCTTTTGTTTGAATCCTTTGTTTTGGTTCTTCACCAACACCTATTTTCTGAATAATTTATGTGATGGTTGTTAGTGTTTTCCATTCTTGTGCCTCTACAACCAATTCTCTTCTATTTTAGAACTAAACCATGTTATTTGAGGTTACTTGGCCCTCTTCTTCATAGTTTTGGTCATACTTCTTGATTGTAGCTTTCAAACTCCACATGCCTCATGCTCTCTCTTTTCAATGGATCTTTGTGGGATATTCTTCAGTTTTAGTAGCTTCAAGGCCTTTCAACATTTCTGTTACTCCCTTCAAAGTGCCTCATTTTGGTCCTTTGCGATGTTTAGAACATTTTGTATTTGGGTACCTTAGCAACCCTAGTAGGAGGGACCCATTTTTTAGATTTAATGTCATTTTCATACTTCCCTAAGTTGCACTTATGGGGGGGTATTGGTGTACATACATCATGTAGTTATGTTTACTTAGGTTAGTGGCCATTTACTGTGCATATTTGACTTAGTGCTACTTGGCAGGTGACCAACCACCCATCTTTAATGTTGGGCTCCTCCAAGCATGTTATATATAGAAGTGTTCTCCTTGTAATAATCAATCAAATATACAAAATATATTTTATTGTTTTTGTTTGTTATGCTCTATTGTTATGTTTATGTATGGAGTTCAAGATCCTCTTTGATCCTGGTTAGTGCTCATGTTTTAAAAAAAATAATGATTTTCTCGACTTGACAACATCAATTACCATAAGAAAATATTTTTCATGATATATTCCCGTTAGGAAAGGGTCAAAATGGTCAAATAAGCTTATCAACTTCTTCCATTAATGAAATAAATCATGTGCCAAGGTGAAATTCTCCCTTCCACTTGTGTTGAGGGTACTCCATGTGTCCAATGGTCCAATACCACTCCATTGTGTAAAGTTTACCTAGGATGATGGGTCTAACCCCTTAGAAAATCATTATTTTATAATTCCAAGTGACAATTTCCTAGTAAACCTAGCATTTTAATTTAATTTGACACTTGACTAAGTCTTACATAGGGAAACATTGTTAATAATTTTAAATGAGTCTACTTCCAAAGGAAATCCATATTTTCTAAATTGCTTAGGTGGAGGATAGAAAATTAGTGAAATTAATTATGAAAGGGAGAAGGAGAATGCTCATGTGATGACTCTCAAAGTTGTAGACATGCATAGGCCATTTTGAATCTTTTTTTTTTTTTTTATCTCTATCTTCATTTTAGCTAGGAATTCTCATATTAACCTTTTAGAGGGATCCTTAACTACTTCAGTTTGCACACACTTCCCCTTTCTTTTCTTTGATTTTTTCTGGGTCCCTTTTTCTTTAGATAAGAATTTTTCTCTTTGTAATTGAAAGGAGGGGGACCATAGTGAAGTAATTTATAATTTATTTGACTTTTCTCTTCACCTCTTTAGCCTTCATGGATTTCTTTGATATAGTATTTCTTTGATTTCGACCTTTCATTTGGACCTTTGAGTAGCCATACATGATGGGATGCTATTTTTTATTAATGTGGATGGAAACGAGTGATACCGGGGAAATGGAAAATGCTTTTTGTGATTGGGATATGGATTTATCTACTAAGTCTAAAGAACCTAGTAGTATGAGTCATCTTACAACATGACATACTTTTGACCAATAACATGTTTCCCAAGGTACCACGACACAAGTGAGAAAATTGTATATCCTATGGCATCCTAGTCAATTGTCGTAAGGTAACCACAACTTCATGACATGTCAAGGAGTTATATCATCATATCTAAATGATCCAAGTGGATATCGGTGGCCACCCACCTATTCCATTGGCTCAAAAAACAATTTTCCACCTTGGTATTTTTTTGGTAGTTTTTCGGGTTCCAAACTTCTGGGGCCGTTTTGAGGCCCTAAATGACGTTTTTTGGGGATTTGGGGCCCTCGTGGCTGCCTAAGAAAATGACATGGGCCAGTCAAAAAATGTTCTTCTCAGTTAGACTTTTCCAACAAGCTACTGTGTGCATAAAATGAAGATCGTATGCAAAAGTTACGACCCTGAGAAGTTGATGTACTAACTTACCCAAACATGGCCCACATGACTTTTGGTGCTTCATCTCCTAGGGTTAGGTTTTTGGATGTCTAGGGTTTTTGAAATTCCTGTTTATTGTAAAAGGAATTCAAAGCCTCATTGTAACGATCTTCTCGTGAATGAGTGTAGTTTCCACATCTCTTCTGAGAGATAAGCTGCCACCATTCCAACAAGTTTGTTTTCCACTGCATTTTATAGTTTCAACTTATTTCCTTATTGAATAAAAAACCAGTTTTATTGTATCTCTATTATTTTGTGTTAAGCATATTTTAATAATCTGTATTCATTTCGTTCTACTCATAAAATCTGTATTAGTGGTATCAGAGAGTTCTTCTCGTTGTTGTCTTAATGCATGTCCCCAACGACGTTAGGATACAAATAATTGTGTCTCGAGCTTGTTTCTCTTGAGAAAAAAAGCTCTCACACGCCCAAGAGACCTCTCATGGAAAGAGAAAAGAAATATGACGGGATAAGAGATCCTTTCAAAATGTTTCTTCAGGAATCCCTCACACAACAGAGGAATGAGATGATGGATAGTTTCGCACAAATCCTTCGACGGCTACCAATAGGCGACACATCTTCCTCGAGAAAAAGCACCGCACCCTTCAAGATACAAATCAACTTCTATATTCCTATATTTGAAGGTCATATAGATGCATATGTTGTAGACAAGTGGTTGAATATACTATAAGGGTATTTTTCTATCCATAACTTTTCGAATGGAAAAAATATTACGTTTGCACTCCTCAAAGTCATTCCCCGTGTCAAAGATTGGTGGGAAACTATCTGTGAGAAAAAGAAAACAAAGGAACCCTCATTATTTACAGTCACAACCAGTTGGGACTCCTTAAGGGATGTTATTAAGGAACAATACTACCCCATTGAAATTTATGACGAATTGTATACCAAATGGACCACACTGCGGAAAGAAAGAGACCAAGCAATGCTAGAGTTCACAAATATCTTCCATACCTTGCGCACCAACATGGGTATCAAATATTCAGAGTGACATTTGGTGCTCAAGTATTGTGGTGCTCTACATAGATATATCCAAACCGAAATGGAATTTATGGACATCTATTCCTTAGGCGTTGCCTACCGATATGCTGTCAATATCGAGCAGAAGCTCAAACAAAAGATGCGGCAATTTGGGCCTGGGAAACCCTCACAGCAAAAGCCAATAAAGGGTGACCCCAACTCATAAAACAAAGGGCAGAGGAAATATGGATAGTATCAGGACAACCATTCCAACCAAAAGCAAAGAAGGACACCAGAAAGACAAATAAAGATACCGGGAAGTGGTGCAACTTCCATAAGCACCCTTGGCATAACACTGATGACTTTTGCTCAAAGAAATCACTGGTGGCCAAACTGAAAGCCTCAGAATCAGATGCGGGTTCTGACTATGAGTCAGGACCAAAAAGAGAAATTTGGATCATTGACGCAAAACCCAATTCCACCCTTGCTACCACCAAGCTCCAACCTGGTGAAGGAGACAATCCAGAAGAAGGAGAGAACCTCTTCCATTCACAGATATGGGTAAAAGGCACCCCGTTGCACTTCATCATTGATAGCGGTAGCCAGAAGAACCTCATCTCAATAGAGGTCATCAAGAGGCTAACCTTGTCAACAATGTCGCACCCACAACCGTACACCATTGGATGGCTCCACCAAGGAAGCGATCACTGCATCATCCAAAAGTGTCAACTTTCATATGACATCAAGCCCTTCAAAGAAGAGGTATTGTGTAATGTTGATCCTCTCGAAGTTTGTAATGTTCTTTTGGGCCAACCTTGTTTATGGAAATGTCATGTCGTATATGAGTCTAGGCCTTGTAGTGTTATTATTACTTTGAATAGGAAATTGTACAGGATACCCGAGGTAGTCCCTCCTAGTGTTATTTCCTTGATATATGCCAAGAAATGCATGAAGGTTGTCTCTCAGACCGGGAAATTTGTCTTCTTTGTGATTCGCTCTCAAAGTGAGCGAAATATCGTAGCCACATCCAGGGCCTCCTTGATCGATCTCTCCACACAACAGAAGCAAGTGGATAAGGTCATGGAAGAATACTCAAATATCTTCTCCTCTCCCACCGAGGTACCTCTGCACTGCCAGGTCAAGCATCCCATCGATCTTAGCCTAGGCACATTGCTACCTAATGGGCCAATCTACCACCTCTCTCTGTTAGAAAACAAGGAGATCAAGAGGGAGATCCAATAACTGCTCCAAAAGGGGCACATCTGTCCCATATCATCGCCTTGTGGGAGCCTAATCATGTTGGTGCAGAAGAAAGATGGGGCCCGACGACTCTGCATTGATTATTAGTCCCTAAATAAAATCACAGTCTGAAACGGATACCCGATTCCCCGAATTGAAAACCTCCTTTATCAGCTCACAGGGGACAAATACTTCAGTAATATTGATCTGAAGTCTTCCTACCACCAGGTCCCAATAGAATAGATAGATGTATGGAAGACTTCCTTCAAGTCAAAATAAGGTATTTTTGAATGGTTGGTCATGCCCTTTGATTTGAAAAATGCTCGAGCAACTTTTATGAGGATGATGGACAATATCCTATGACATTTCACCAATACTTTTGTAGTTGTGCATCTACATGACATCCTCGTCTACAACAATACTTGGATGGAACACTTGCAACATATTCAGCAGGTTCTACACACCTTGCGATAGCACAAACTGTATGAAAAATAGGAAAAATTCTCCTTCTGCATTGACATGGTCCATTACTTAGGATACATCATTGATTAACATGGTGTACATGTGGATCCAACCAAGATCCAAGTCATCCATGACTGGACAACCCCAACCACACTCACTGAACTTCGAAGCTTCTTGGGCCTTACCAATTTCTATCTCAGGTTCGTGCTGGGATTCTCTCATATCACATGGGCTCTCAACCAAGTAACTAGGGGTGGCGGTAAGGAAAAAGTTGTGTGGGGCCCATCCCAACAACAAGCCTTCGATGACTTGAAGAAGCGTTTATGCTCATCCTCGATATTTTCATTACTGAACCTGCAACATCCCTTTTAGATCAAGACAGATGCTTCATACTATGTTGTGGGAGCCATTCTCACTTAGAACAACCACCTCATGGTATATCATAGTGAGACACTATCAGATGTTGTTCGTAAGTACCCTACTTACGACAAATAAATGTACTCCATTGTGAAAGCCTGCCGCCAATGGAGAAATTACATTCTTGGGAAGGAGACAGTCATCCACACTGATCACAAGCCACTACAGTTCATGCAGACCCAAGGAAAATTGTAGAATGACCGCTATCAAAAGTGGTCAACATAATTACAATAGTTCCAGCTCAACATTAACTATAAAACAAGAATTAACAACCGAGTTGTTGACTGCCTCAACCGACCTCTAATCATGACACTCACCATGGTGCTAGAATATTGTGGCCATGAGACCTCTGGATGGCAACACATCTACGAGACAGACTCTGAATTCTCCACCACCTACCAAATGTTGGGCACCAACTCAGTGGTTGCTAATTTCCATCTTCAATATGGGTTATTGTGTCGTTTGGTCCATCTCTACATTCCATCAAGTGAGTGTGTGAAGATGATTTCGGAAGCTCACTACAGTCGGGTAGAAGGACACTTTGACATCGAAAATACAGAGGCAGTATTTCAGAAACATTTCTACTGGCCAAAACTTCGATAGGATGTCGGAAAGTATATCAGGTGTTGCACTGCCTGCACTATTGGTAAACCGACCACTAAGAAATAGGGCTTGTACACCCCTCTTCCTACTCCTAATAGGCCATGGGAATCCATCTCAATGGACTACATGTTGGGCCTCCCATCCACCAAGACGGGAAATGACTTTTTTTTTGTGGTTGTTGATCGCATTTCCAAGATGTCGATTCTAGTCGCCTGCAAGAAGAACATCACATTAGAAGTCACTACCAAGATCTTCTTTGAACGAGTATGGGTACATTTTGGGATCCCAAAAACCATTATCTTATACTGTGATAGTCGGTTCCTCAACTCATTCTTCTCGAGCCTCTAATCACTACTGGATACAAAGATCACCAAATCCACTTCCTTCCACCCCTAGATAGATGGCCAAACTGAGGTCGTCAATCAGATGGTCGTGCATATCCTGCGCATGTACAATTCAAAACACCCCCGCACATGGGATGAGAGTCTTCCCTATGTCCATCATAGCTACAACCTAGCCCTTCATAGCTCAACTGGCCATAACCCCTTTTAGGTGGGGTTGGGATTCCAACCATTGGGCCCCATGGATGTTTCACTAGCCCTGGTGACCACCTCAACCGACTCATCCCCTGCTCCAACAGAAGCTGACAAAGCCACCATGTTCATTGAGAGGATCAAACACATCTGCCAACAGGTTCAGGATATTCTACATAAGTCTAATTCCAAGTACAAGAAGTGCCATGATCAACATCAGGTGCTGGATAAGTTTCAGGTGAGCCACAAAGTTTGGTTGATTTTTTCTAGGTCACGTTTTCTTTAGATAAGAATTTTTCTCTTCGTAATTGAAAGGAGGGGGACCATAGTGAAGTAATTTATATTTTATTTGACTTTTCTCTTCACCTCTTTAGCCTTCATGGATTTATTTGATATAGGATTTCTTTGATTTCGACCTTTCATTTGGACCTTTGAGTAGCCATACATGATGGGATCTTATTTTTTATTAATGTGGATGGAAACGAGTGATATCGGGTGTTAACCACAATTCTTGTCTTGGGCACAAGAATATTCATGTCTGCAAGTTGCACGAGAAGCNTAATGTTGATCCTCTCAAAGTTTGTAATGTTCTTTTGGGCCAACCTTGTTTATGGAAATGTCATGTCGTATATGAGTCTAGGCCTTGTAGTGTTATTATTACTTTGAATAGGAAATTGTACAGGATACCTGAGGTAGTCCCTCCTAGTGTTATTTCCTTGATATATGCCAAGAAATGCATGAAGGTTGTCTCTCAGACCGGGAAATTTGTCTTCTTTGTGATTCGCTCTCAGAGTGAGCGAAATATCGCAGCCACATCCAGGGCCTCCGTGATCGATCTCTCCACACAATAGAAGCAAGTGGATAAGGTCATGGAAGAATGCTCAAATATCTTCTCCTCTCCCACCGAGGTACCTCTGCACTGGCAGGTCAAGCATCCCATCGAACTTAGCCTAGGCACATTGCTACCTAATGGGCCAGTCTACCACCTCTCTCTGTTAGAAAACAAGGAGATCAAGAGGGAGATCCAATAACTGCTCCAAAAGGGGAACATCTGTCCCATATCATCGCCTTGTGGGAGCCTAATCATGTTGGTGCAGAAGAAAGATGGGGCCTGGTGACTCTGCATTGATTATTAGTCCCTAAATAAAATCACAGTCTGAAACCGATACCCGATTCCCCGAATTGAAAACCTCCTTTATCAGCTCACAGGGGACAAATACTTCAGTAATATTGATCTGAAGTCTGGCTACCAGCAAGTCCCAATAGAATAGACAGATGTATGGAAGACTTCCTTCAAGTCAAAATAAGGTATTTTTGAATGGTTGGTCATTCCCTTTGATTTGAAAAATGCTCGAGTAACTTTTATGAGGATGATGGACAATATCCTATGACATTTCACCAATACTTTTGTAGTGGTGCATCTAGATGACATCCTCGTCTACAAGAATACTTGGATGGAACACTTGCAACATATTCAGCAGGTTCTACACACCTTGCGATAGCACAAACTGTATGAAAAATAGGAAAAATTCTCCTTCTACATTGACATGGTCCATTACTTAGGCTACATCATTGATTAACATGGTGTACATGTGGATCCAACCAATATCGAAGTCATCCATGACTGGACAACCCCAACCACACTCACTGAACTTCAGAGCTTCTTGGGCCTTACCAATTTCTATCTCAGGTTCATGCTGGGATTCTCTCATATCACATGGGCTCTCAACCAAGTAACTAGGGGTGGCGGTAAGGAAAAAGTTGTGTGGGGCCCATCCCAACAACAAGCCTTCGATGACTTGAAGAAGCGTTTATGCTCATCCTCGATATTTTCATTACTGAACCTGCAACATCCCTTTTAGATCAAGACAGATGCTTCATACTATGTTGTGGGAGCCATTCTCACTTAGAACAACCACCTCATGGTATATCATAGTGAGACACTATCAGATGTTGTTCGTAAGTACCCTACTTACGACAAATAAATGTACTCCATTGTGAAAGCCTGCCGCCAATGGAGAAATTACATTCTTGGGAAGGAGACAGTCATCCACACTGATCACAAGCCACTACAGTTCATGCAGACCCAAGGAAAATTGTAGAATGACCGCTATCAAAAGTGGTCAACATAATTACAATAGTTCCAGCTCAACATTAACTATAAAACAAGAATTAACAACCGAGTTGTTGACTGCCTCAACCGACCTCTAATCATGACACTCACCATGGTGCTAGAATATTGTGGCCATGAGACCTCTGGATGGCAACACATCTACGAGACAGACTCTGAATTCTCCACCACCTACCAAATGTTGGGCACCAACTCAGTGGTTGCTAATTTCCATCTTCAATATGGGTTATTGTGTCGTTTGGTCCATCTCTACATTCCATCAAGTGAGTGTGTGAAGATGATTTCGGAAGCTCACTACAGTCGGGTAGAAGGACACTTTGACATCGAAAATACAGAGGCAGTATTTCAGAAACATTTCTACTGGCCAAAACTTCGATAGGATGTCGGAAAGTATATCAGGTGTTGCACTGCCTGCACTATTGGTAAACCGACCACTAAGAAATAGGGCTTGTACACCCCTCTTCCTACTCCTAATAGGCCATGGGAATCCATCTCAATGGACTACATGTTGGGCCTCCCATCCACCAAGACGGGAAATGACTTTTTTTTTGTGGTTGTTGATCGCATTTCCAAGATGTCGATTCTAGTCGCCTGCAAGAAGAACATCACATTAGAAGTCACTACCAAGATCTTCTTTGAACGAGTATGGGTACATTTTGGGATCCCAAAAACCATTATCTTATACTGTGATAGTCGGTTCCTCAACTCATTCTTCTCGAGCCTCTAATCACTACTGGATACAAAGATCACCAAATCCACTTCCTTCCACCCCTAGATAGATGGCCAAACTGAGGTCGTCAATCAGATGGTCGTGCATATCCTGCGCATGTACAATTCAAAACACCCCCGCACATGGGATGAGAGTCTTCCCTATGTCCATCATAGCTACAACCTAGCCCTTCATAGCTCAACTGGCCATAACCCCTTTTAGGTGGGGTTGGGATTCCAACCATTGGGCCCCATGGATGTTTCACTAGCCCTGGTGACCACCTCAACCGACTCATCCCCTGCTCCAACAGAAGCTGACAAAGCCACCATGTTCATTGAGAGGATCAAACACATCTGCCAACAGGTTCAGGATATTCTACATAAGTCTAATTCCAAGTACAAGAAGTGCCATGATCAACATCAGGTGCTGGATAAGTTTCAGGTGAGCCACAAAGTTTGGTTGATTTTTTCTAGGTCACGTTTTCTTTAGATAAGAATTTTTCTCTTCGTAATTGAAAGGAGGGGGACCATAGTGAAGTAATTTATATTTTATTTGACTTTTCTCTTCACCTCTTTAGCCTTCATGGATTTATTTGATATAGGATTTCTTTGATTTCGACCTTTCATTTGGACCTTTGAGTAGCCATACATGATGGGATCTTATTTTTTATTAATGTGGATGGAAACGAGTGATATCGGGTGTTAACCACAATTCTTGTCTTGGGCACAAGAATATTCATGTCTGCAAGTTGCACGAGAAGCACCCAAGCACATCACGGAAAAATCTCATTTCAGGCTTCCCAGCAAGTAAACGGGCTAAATTATGTTGTCAAACAACCCAGATCCATCCATAGAAGCAGATCGACGGTCGGTGGGAAATCGCGGTTAGCGGAGTTGCACCGAGATTAGCGCGATGGGTAGCGTCTATATTGCATGCAAGAAAGGATATCATTCATCCATCCAAAGGACGCGTGGTGCAAGATCTAGTCACGTCGGCATTCGGGAGTTCGAAGGGTGAGGGTTTCATGTCATTTTACATCTCGAAACCCTGAATCCCAAAATGTCGATAAGCGCCTTTGAAGCTAAGCCTATGGTCCTAGCACCCGGTCACATCAAGTGAGCCTGGTAATGGAGGTAGCACTTTTCTAACATCAAATACCATCTCGACCGTTCTGTTGGAGGACACACGGCATACATCTGTGCTTTTGCGGTTTGGTCAATCGAGATTTTGAGGAAAATTGCATCGTGAACCTCCGGTACCAGAAATCCCGAAAGGATCGGGACCGTCCATCTGAAGGACACACGGTACAATAGTTGAGCCATGAGTGGGGCCCTTCGGGATTTTCATGATGAAAGTGTCGAGGTCATCTCAACCATTCATCCATCAGCAAGGCTCGAGAACATTTAATTTAAAGAGGGAGCAGATATGGATGGTCATGATCCAGGCACTCAAATTCACAGACGATGTCCAATTCCACACCCCCTCCGTCATTCTGGCTTTAACAAGAAGGGGGGGGTCCAGAATCGGAGATAATGTATGCACACATATGCACGACCCAAGTCTCAACACTTAGATCTATGGTCTGTATTGAATTCTGGACCCCCCCATCGGTTCTGCCTTTAATGGACGAGGGGGTGTCCAGAATGGAATTTCACTATAGCGGGCCCCCTATCTATACGTGGCACGAATATACTGGTCCCAAGTCCTGACTACCTACCATGTGTCCCTTTCGCCCAGTCGCCTCCACCTCAACACCTCCCTCCATTCGTTGTCCTATGTCCCTGTATCACTTCCACGAAAGCACCCCTTTTCCCCCTGCCTCACCTTCACCATACTGGCACCTACAACATCCTCATCAAGCATGCCATGTCTTCCACCTCTCATCCTGTGAACCGTTCAGTTGGTCTAGGTAGCCCCTCGAGAAGACCTCCACGTCCCCAAAAGGAAAAGTTGACCAGAACCGTTCCTGATCTCAAGAGCGAAGTTATTGCAATTGTTGGAGGTGGTTAGACATCGTCTCCGTCATAAATGGAAAGTATAGCAAAGGACTAAAGCTAGTCAATTCATCTGCTACAGGACAGTCTGAAATCTGATAGCGTCTGTCATAGGTGCATGATCGGCCAGAGTCTACATGCGCAGACTCTCAGAAGACATGCAGACACAATGTTTTTAATGCAGCATCGTGTTTTTGCTGTTGTTGTTGTTTTGACTATATGAAGGCGTTTTCGCCATTTTGGGTAATGATCGATGGTAGAGCGAAGCTCCTGATTGTAAAGTTTTAACAGACACTCTAGTTCTCTGGTTATGCATTTGTATGTAAGATTTCTTGTTTAATGACAAACAATTTTCCTAACCCATCTGGTTTTCATCTCATACTGAGGGAGTTCATGATTGACTGATTCACATGAATTATTGCAATTATGTTACGATAAAGGATTTATTGTTGCATTGTTGTATTCTTCGGTTTTCTGCGTTT
>JZKD02S1660256.1:633767-672967 GCA_000966675.3 Picea glauca | reverse complement strand
CTCTGATACCACTAATACAGATTTTATGAGTAGAACGAAATGAATACAGATTATTAAAATATGCTTAACACAAAATAATAGAGATACAATAAAACTGGTTTTTTATTCAATAAGGAAATAAGTTGAAACTATAAAATGCAGTGGAAAACAAACTTGTTGGAATGGTGGCAGCTTATCTCTCAGAAGAGATGTGGAAACTACACTCATTCACGAGAAGATCGTTACAATGAGGCTTTGAATTCCTTTTACAATAAACAGGAATTTCAAAAACCCTAGACATCCAAAAACCTAACCCTAGGAGATGAAGCACCAAAAGTCATGTGGGCCATGTTTGGGTAAGTTAGTACATCAACTTCTCAGGGTCGTAACTTTTGCATACGATCTTCATTTTATGCACACAGTAGCTTGTTGGAAAAGTCTAACTGAGAAGAACATTTTTTGACTGGCCCATGTCATTTTCTTAGGCAGCCACGAGGGCCCCAAATCCCCAAAAAACGTCATTTAGGGCCTCAAAACGGCCCCAGAAGTTTGGAACCCGAAAAACTACCAAAAAAATACCAAGGTGGAAAATTGTTTTTTGAGCCAATGGAATAGGTGGGTGGCCACCGATATCCACTTGGATCATTTAGATATGATGATATAACTCCTTGACATGTCATGAAGTTGTGGTTACCTTACGACAATTGACTAGGATGCCATAGGATATACAATTTTCTCACTTGTGTCGTGGTACCTTGGGAAACATGTTATTGGTCAAAAGTATGTCATGTTGTAAGATGACTCATACTACTAGGTTCTTTAGACTTAGTAGATAAATCCATATCCCAATCACAAAAAGCATTTTCCATTTCCCCGGTATCACTCGTTTCCATCCACATTAATAAAAAATAGCATCCCATCATGTATGGCTACTCAAAGGTCCAAATGAAAGGTCGAAATCAAAGAAATACTATATCAAAGAAATCCATGAAGGCTAAAGAGGTGAAGAGAAAAGTCAAATAAATTATAAATTACTTCACTATGGTCCCCCTCCTTTCAATTACAAAGAGAAAAATTCTTATCTAAAGAAAAAGGGACCCAGAAAAAATCAAAGAAAAGAAAGGGGAAGTGTGTGCAAACTGAAGTAGTTAAGGATCCCTCTAAAAGGTTAATATGAGAATTCCTAGCTAAAATGAAGATAGAGATAAAAAAAAAAAAAAAGATTCAAAATGGCCTATGCATGTCTACAACTTTGAGAGTCATCACATGAGCATTCTCCTTCTCCCTTTCATAATTAATTTCACTAATTTTCTATCCTCCACCTAAGCAATTTAGAAAATATGGATTTCCTTTGGAAGTAGACTCATTTAAAATTATTAACAATGTTTCCCTATGTAAGACTTAGTCAAGTGTCAAATTAAATTAAAATGCTAGGTTTACTAGGAAATTGTCACTTGGAATTATAAAATAATGATTTTCTAAGGGGTTAGACCCATCATCCTAGGTAAACTTTACACAATGGAGTGGTATTGGACCATTGGACACATGGAGTACCCTCAACACAAGTGGAAGGGAGAATTTCACCTTGGCACATGATTTATTTCATTAATGGAAGAAGTTGATAAGCTTATTTGACCATTTTGACCCTTTCCTAACGGGAATATATCATGAAAAATATTTTCTTATGGTAATTGATGTTGTCAAGTCGAGAAAATCATTATTTTTTTTAAAACATGAGCACTAACCAGGATCAAAGAGGATCTTGAACTCCATACATAAACATAACAATAGAGCATAACAAACAAAAACAATAAAATATATTTTGTATATTTGATTGATTATTACAAGGAGAACACTTCTATATATAACATGCTTGGAGGAGCCCAACATTAAAGATGGGTGGTTGGTCACCTGCCAAGTAGCACTAAGTCAAATATGCACAGTAAATGGCCACTAACCTAAGTAAACATAACTACATGATGTATGTACACCAATACCCCCCCATAAGTGCAACTTAGGGAAGTATGAAAATGACATTAAATCTAAAAAATGGGTCCCTCCTACTAGGGTTGCTAAGGTACCCAAATACAAAATGTTCTAAACATCGCAAAGGACCAAAATGAGGCACTTTGAAGGGAGTAACAGAAATGTTGAAAGGCCTTGAAGCTACTAAAACTGAAGAATATCCCACAAAGATCCATTGAAAAGAGAGAGCATGAGGCATGTGGAGTTTGAAAGCTACAATCAAGAAGTATGACCAAAACTATGAAGAAGAGGGCCAAGTAACCTCAAATAACATGGTTTAGTTCTAAAATAGAAGAGAATTGGTTGTAGAGGCACAAGAATGGAAAACACTAACAACCATCACATAAATTATTCAGAAAATAGGTGTTGGTGAAGAACCAAAACAAAGGATTCAAACAAAAGCAAACACCATCAACCATCCAAAGATAAATGAGGCATGTGGATGCTAAAATCTCCAAACGAGAAGTATGGCCAAAACTCTAGCCATTTAACCCCAAGTTATCAACGCCATCAAAGATCCACATAAGAAATCCAAGAAGTTGTACAAGACTAAGTAAAATTAAGTTTCTAATCCATATAGAATCACATAAGAACTCCAATCTTCAATGCCACCAATCTTTTGATCCTAATGTGACCTCAAGAAAATTAGGAGAAAAAGGAGTGCACACAGATCAGGGTGGAGGTCAATCTTAGAGACGAATCTCACAAATGCTTTGTGTTCGCCAAACCTAAAAAAAAGGAGGTAGACAAGGCCACACACTTCTTACACCCAAGAAGCATGAAGTTTGTTTAACATTGGATAGAAAAAAAAACAAATTAACACTGGAAACATAGAAGCTGCATTGACCACCGAGAAGCATGCAATAAACAACTCCAACAGGGAAACTCAAACAAATTTACTCGATATGAAATCCAAATGCCATCCACAGGCTCATATGAATGCAGAGAAGGCCACATTAAGCATCTCCCATAAATCACTCAACTAGCATGAATGAGGAGATGCACCAAACACCACGAGCAAATACCCCATAGGGCTTCCAAAGCACATGCTTCACATGCATGTGAAAGGTGTGAAGGCCGAAAAAGTGAAGAGCCTGGGCCATGATGACAGATCCATGCTCCCCTCATATACGAGGTTTGCAAAGACACATGGAAGGCAGAGCCACCAAGGTGTGATCCAATAATGCACGAGGGAGTAGTTCGATCCATGAGCAGATCCAACTAAGTGATTGCAAAACACAAGGTCATGGATACGACATAGGCTGAGACCAACACCAATAAAAAGTAAAGGAGAAAGTGATGGAGAAATCTCCACTTCCCCACTCTTGAACCAAACAGAATCCCTAAACGCCAAACAATCTAGAAGGAGGCTAGGAGGAGGCGACCTAGCCACCGAGAAGCGAGACGATCAACTCATGTCCATGAACAACAATGAACCCTTATGCAAAAAAAAATGACCCTCAAATAGATGAACAACAAGAACATCAGTTGATGACCACGAGTAGGGTCAACAAACAAAAGAATACATGAGAGTGACCCAGAGATACTTGGATCTAAAACTAAAAATGAAGGCCTTGATCTCCAAGTAAATGAAATCTAATCCAACAACAACAGTCGGGGGCCAAAGCTCAACAAACATAAATGAATATGCTCACACACAATCAAACAAGGCATGACGTGCCTTCTCTGATACCATGTTTAAAAACCTGAGCGCTAACGAGGATCAAAGAAGAGCTTGAACTCCATACATAAATAAACAACAAAGCACACAAAAGCAATAAAATATTTGTTGTATATTTGATTCATTATTACAAGGAGAACACACATATATATATAACACTAGAAGGATGTCAGCATTAAATAGGGGTTGTTGGTTGTTCCCCTGCCAAGCAGTAAGTCAATTCTACACAATAAGTGACCACTGACCTAAGTAAACTTAATTGCATGGTGTATGTACACTAACACTATTTTAGTATGATTTTGACCACATCAAAGGAAGAAATCATTGTTTATTGTAAATAGCTCTTTTAAATATTATTTGGCTCATGGTTCAAAATTTCTATCCGTGGTATTCTTCTTACCCATGCTATTTTTAAATGGTTTAGGGTTTCGTCTTGACCTATAAAAAAGAAGGAAGCCCTCTCATTTGTATAGTGGGAGGGAATTGGATTGGGGAATAAAGAATTTTTTGTTGCTCAATCATTGTGGTACAAGTCTATTCTATTTCTTTGCTGAAATCTTTCATGATTAAAGACAATAGACTTTTTTTTCCAAATACAAAAGAAAATTAATTTCTGAAGATTTCATTCAATCTTTCTCCAAAAAATTTCCTAGAATATGTTACACTTTGGATTTTCCTTGTGCTCATTATTTGGTATAAGAGTTTGTAAGGTTCATTTGAGTTTAATAGATATTAGAATATCATTCATACTTTAATTTCTATGCTAACGGACCTTCCAAGACTAAATATTTAGATGATTAGCATACTTTGGGGTTCAGTTATTTTCTGGTTTGATTTTTTTCGAACCCTAGATGTTTATAAGTCACGATTTTAAGTTTGATCTTGTGTCTATTAGAACCAATCTTCTCGATCGAGTTTGCAAACTTTGACTCTACTCGGCTACCTCCATTGAAGGTCGCATTTTTACTGTAGAGAGCACATTTAAAAAAAAAAAAATAGTCATAGCCACTATTTGATATGCACCCGTGGATCTCATCTCCAGGGCTTCACTACTTATATCCGATTCATTCCTTTTGGGATTTTTTTGAAGCTTTCACAGAATGGTAAAGAAATGGTCGAATCTCATCCAGTAATAATTTCCCATTGTTTCTTTGACCCGTTTGATGTGCAGATTTTGTCTGTATGGCCTGTGATTTTGTTTGTTGTTTCAGAGATCATTTCCAGGGTTTCAAAATAAACTTCTGACATAACCGTGGTTGCAAACATTTCAATCTATTAATAAATTCCTGCTCATACGATTTATTCATTGCCCAAGCTCGACATCTTCCACAACGCTGTGTTCGCAGATTTTGTTGCTGGGTACTCTGACCATTTTTTGCAGGTTGAAGCCACACAGTTTCGAAGCGACAAATTCTAGCCGCCACAAATGTATCACTGCATTTACTACCGTCTGGGTGGGTTTGGACAGATTTCTGAGCTTGAGTATTGATCCAGCTACATCATTCACAAAAACAAGGGTTTTTTGTTTGCTCATTATTCCTTGATTGCAGGGATGAAGATTGCATGGTTCTGTTGGGCGATTTTCTTGCACTTTGTAAGTCCCAATCTCAACAACCGGAAATACCCTTCGGATGCCATTCTTTTCCTGTCGATTCAAATCGATACAAGCGACCTCTAAAGCATTTCTGACATCGGCCTCCACATAATTATTATTTGAGGGTTACAAGCAAGTCCTAACTGCAAAATTATTCTTTAATCAATTAGTAAGGGTTCTGCTCATTACATGGTTCTATTACCTTCATCAACTCTGAAAAAACACCTCTCGATACCTGGGTTAAGAGATGGAAACTTTGTTCTAATTCCTCATTTGTAGGTATACATGAGGTTGCTATAGGATTCAAAATTTTGATAGACAGCGAGGACGAGAAATGTTCTGCATATATCTCTGAACCCTTGAGTTAGGTACACGCTTGGGAATGGTGTGATATATGACTGCTGGTGTATTTTCATTTTGTTGTCCATTATACAGTATTATACAGTATTTTGTTGTTACAGGATTAACATTAAATCTGAACCATTGTCATTTTCAGCACTTACTGGTGGCAGATTCAACCTTAAGTCTAAATAAATTTGCAATTACTTGCACCAGACGCAGTAAGTCATTTCATGCCGATTAGTGTGTAAGGTTATATCTGAGAGCAGAAGTCTTATACCGCTTTCTTTTCATGCCTTGACCAAAGTAAGAATTGTGTTCATGAGACAGTGGTCCATTATAGTTGTTGAAATAACAAATCAAAGGTATGGACAGTCATCACACACAAACCTCTTAACATGATGGAAATTCATGTCTGGTTAGCTATGACAGTAAGGTAATTTTGAATTTAAGCATTTTTTGGCATATATCTCACTTTCTTTATATGCTAATGACTGATGCAATAAAATTCCTAAATACATAACTCCATGGTTGATAAGCACACCTGAGAGCGTCTCTGGTAGATGAGATTTTCTTTTATGGACCAATGCTTTCTTAGGGTATAACTCAGAGACAGTTTTTGCTCTCCTAAACATAGTTGCATCTTTGTTATATAATCTTTCATGACTTTTGGCTCATAGTGATGAAGAATGATATATGATTTTCATTTACTTACGAACATCATCTATGATCTATTTTGCCATTGGATATATTTCTCATTAATACAACTCATTCATGCTACACTTGAAATCTTGAGATCACTTGAGTAATGTTCATTCTCATTTATGATCACACTGTTTTGTTCACTCATTGGTTTTATGGACTTGGGCACCTACTTCTCATATGGTCTCTAATTCTTGGAATGCACCTTTTCCTTTATTTTTTTTTATCTTGCCTAGAACATATTTGTTTCACAAGGACTTGAATGGCCATTGAAGAATCTCATTTAATGAATAAACCTTGATGCATGTGACATAGCTAAATAAACACTCAAGGCATTTTATTGTGTGGTATTTAGGTTGTTGATAAATAATGAAGAATGAATGAACCTTCTACTTTTTATACGGTATTGTCTTCTTATTTTTAATTGAATCAACCCCCTAGAGAATTCAAACCATGTCAACGCTAGTCCTTGTCCTCACCTTTTCTTAGTCTCAGTGTGACTACATAGGATCACCTCATTGTTGAAATATTGTAACTTCGAAGAATATTTTAATTGTATTTGAGTTATTATTGTATAGATCAAATCCCCTTTTGCCAATTGATCAAGTCCGGTCTTGTATAAGATCAAATTCCATTTTATGGATTGGTCAAACTATATTTATATGGTGGTATTTGTAAACTCATCCCCTAGTAATTATAAAGTGGTTTTAGCTACTTCTAGGAGAAGTCCTCTCAACCAAGTGAAGAGACACAACCCTAGTTCCATCTCACACTTGTATTTATATGTGAGGTTGTTGTCTCATTTTAACACACTCACTCACTCGTCTAGTGCACATATCTTGAAGGAAGTTGCAGTTGCAGGAGGAAGGAGAAGAGAGGTGCATATTAAGTCTTGGTCTATCTTTGGTGTTTTGGTCTTAGTCTTGGCATTGTATTCTCAATCTATTATTGAGGAATTTTTTGTTGGGTTTTCTCCCCCCATGAGGGTTTCCCTCGATAAAAATTTGCATACCTTGTAATTGTTTTTCTTTAACATGGTATCAAAGCTTGACTGAATATAGCATCTTTCACTCACTATCTAGATGTCATTGTTGTCGTACAAGAAAATTAGGGCTTTTTACTGAAGAGGAATTTTTGACCAAAAACCACCTTGGGAGGTGCACCCTACCCTAGTGCATATTTAGGAAACTTGAGTGAATTTTTTTAGTGGCTAGTTTCTTTGGAAAGTCAAACCCTAGTTTTGACTCGTACCGGAAAACCAAAAAACCAAGAACCAGAAGTACGAGTCCAAAAATGCACAGGTCAAGTTTCAAGGGGTAAAACTTGGAATTTTCTAAAACAATCAGCTCCAACAAACTCGCCTCAGCCCAATACATCTGCTGGTAAGCTCAGTTTCATTTTCTCGTCATTTTCTTAGCTCCTACAAGCACCAAGCTTGTTGACAAGTTAGAAGGTGTGGAAAATTTTCATTCTTGGAAGTACAAAATTGAAATCATTCTTGAAGAGAATGACCTTGCAAAATTCATAAAATAAAATGTACCGGAACCCGAAGAAAATGCATTCAAAGAGATGTACAAGAAGGATATGATTAAGGATAAAAGAATAATTGCAGATTCTATTAAAGACCACTTCATACCTCAAGTGTCTTCTAAGAATACTCCAAAATATATGTTTGATTCCCTAACCAAAATGTATGAAGGAAAGAACGTCAACTATAAGATGAACTTGAGAACCCAACTCAAGCATACAAAGATGCAAAAAGAAGAAACAATTCAAGACTATTTCTCTAGGGTTTCTCAATTCGAAGAACAATTAGAGGCAATTGGAGACAAATTAGATGAAGATGAAGGCATGATGACAACTCTTAATGCTCTCACAAGACCTTGGAATGCCTTCATCCAAACTATTTGTGCAAGAAAAGAGAAACTCCAATTTGATAGTTTATGGGAAGAATGTGTTCAAGAAGAAGCAAGAGTGGTCAGTCGAGAAGCCGTCCTATTAAGATATGAAGATCAAACCCTAGATACTCATGCTAAAGGTGGAAAGGGAAAGTCTCATTTTCAAAAGGAGACCCACTTTCATAAAGAGTCTCATTGTCCAAAGAGATTCCATAAATATCATAAAGCTCATAGAAAGGAAAAAGATTTGTCCTCCTACCAATGTTATCAATGTGATAAGATGGGACACATTGCTAAGAATTGTCTTGCAAGAAGGGAAGAGTACAAGAGGAGAAATAAACAAAATACATCATGCCCATGCAACTAAAGATGATGAGACAACCAAGAAGTTAGCTGAAGAAGAGATTGAATAATATGTCTTGTTTTCTACTCTCTCAAAATCTGTGACACTTGGAGAGGATACTTGGCTCATATATATTGGTTCCCTATGCACATGATAGTTCATAAGAACACTTTCTCTAACCTTATAGAAAATGACTGCCCCGAGAAAGTTTCACTTGGAGATGATTGCTAGTACCCAATCAAAGGAATGGGATAAGCCACCTACAAACTTGATTTAGGAACTCTGATGAGAATGAAGGATGTACTCTATGTACCAGGTTTGGAAAAGAACTTGATTTCTATTTTGGCCCTAGATAAGAAAGGTTTCATAGTTGCATTCATAGATGGTAAATTTCTTATGTGGTCTAAAGAAAAAAATATAGAAGATGCAGTTGTTATTGGAATAGGAGAAGGTGGTTTGTACAAGTTAAAGGGTCACTCAGATTCAACCTTGGTTCACTCTACTGAAATTCCTTGTGAAACCTAGCATAGAATAATAGCTCACATCAACTACAAAGCCTTACCATATGTATGAAAGGTAGTTGCAGGTTTACTAGAACTAAAGGTTGATCATGAAAGTGTATGTAAGGGATGTGCACAAGGAGAGAACATAAAGAATCATTTTCCAAAGAGAGACAGTAAAGTAGAATGAATCTTGGAACTTGTCCACTCAGACATATGCGATCCAATGCTATCAACCTCACTAAGATGGTCTGCATACTATGTATCATTCATTGATGATTACTCTTGTAAAACATTGGTTTATTTCACGAAGTCAAACGATGAAGTACTTGGAAAGTTCAAGGAATTAAAAGCCTTGGTAGAAAACCTATCTAAAAGGAAAATAAAGATACTTAGGTAAGACAATGGAGGAGAATACACTTCAAATGAATTTGGAAGCTTTTGTAGAGATTCGGGATTAAGAGGGAGCTCACCACTCCCTATAATCCTCAACAAAATGGTGTATCAGAAAGAAAGAATAAAATGATTATGGAAGCAATAAATATTATGACTCACGATCAAGATCTTCCAATGCACTTATGGATTGAAGCAGCAAGAACAACACTATATGTTCAAAAAATATTACCCATAGTGCAATTGGATTAAAAACTCCCGAATAAATTTTCACTAGAAAGAAGCCATAAGTAAGCCATCTCAAAATATTTGGTTGTCCAGTATTTGTACACATTTGAAAAGAAACTAGAACTAAGTTGGATCCTTTAGGAAAGAAGGGAATATTTGTTGGATACTGTGAGGTCTCTAAGGCTTTCAGAATTTACATACCATGTTACCATCATATTGATATCAACAAAGATGTAACCTTTGATGAATATGTAGCACTCAAAAGATCAAGGAAATGCCAACTTGAAGAAGTATATGAAGAATAACATGTCACTCCCAGAGTTGCAGAACCCGTGAAGGAAGTTACAGTTACCCTTGATAATGAGATTCCAAAATATCACGATATGATAGAATCTCAAGAACCTCCTCATATGATGACCTCTCACAAGAGAAATCCATCTTGGGAAAAATAATTTATTCAATATGAAGACATGTATGGTGCCACAGAAGGAACCATGAGACAAAGAAAGAATCCTAAGCCATTCTCCATATATATGGCCTTGATGTGTGATCTCGTAGAGAAATAAACTACTTGATTTGAAGAAGTCATTCAAAATAAATAATGGATGGACTCCACGAGAGAACAATACAAGTCCACTATGAAAAATGATGTATGGGAAGTAGTTTCCGGACCGAAGAACAAATATGTGGTATCTTCCAAGTGGATATACAAAATAAAACATGCAACAGATGTAAGTATTGAAAAACATAAGGAAATATCCATGGCTCATGGATTTTGTCAAAAGGAAGGTATTGACTATGAAGAAACATTTTCTCCTATAACAAGATATGCTTCTATCAAAACCATCATAGCCCTTGCAGCCAAAATGAAGGGGAAGTTTCACTAGATGGATGTGAAAACAAATTTCTTCAATGGTGTTATTGAAGAAGAAGTGTATATAAAAGAACCACAAGGGTTTGAAGTTGAAGATAGAAAGACTCATGTCTACAGGTTGAAGAAATGTTAGTACCAGTTGAAGCAAGCTCCTAGATATTGGTATGGCAGAATTGATAGTTTCCATAAAAGCTTGGGCTTTACCAAGATTAAAGTTGATCCTAACCTATACTTCAAGGTTATAAATGATGAGACAATTATATTTCTACTATATGTGGATGATTTATTCCTGATAGGAGAAGAAAATCTCATCTCAGATTGCAAGCAAAAGCGCACTGCAGATTTTGAGATGAAAAACCTAGGCCCAATGCATTATTTCTTAGGTATTGACATTTGGAATATCCCAGAGAAGATGTTCCTTAAACAAGGGAAGTATGAAGTTGAAATATTGAACATGTTTGACATGTTGGAATGTAAATCCATGAACACACCCATGGAAATGAATTTGAAGCTCATGGTTGATAGTTTGTCAGAGTTGGTTGATGATACCCTATATAGACATATTATTGGATCATTGATGTATCTGACGAATACCAAGCCGAATATATGATTTGTTGTGAACATCTGGAGTTAGTATATGGTGGATCCCATACGTCTTCACCTTGTAGATGAAAAACATGTGATAAGATACCTTAAGGGTACATTGGATTATGGTATTTGTTATAATGGAGATCATGACTTCAGCCTGTATGGTTATACTGATTCATATTGGCCTGGAAGTTCTTCAGACCAAAAGATCACTTCAGGATGTTGTTTAAGTTTGAGGTCAGCCATGATTTCATGGAAAATTAGGAATCAATCTAGTATTTCTCTCAACACGATAGAAGCAGAGTACATTGCAGCATGTTCCACTAGTTGTGAATCCATATGGCTTCAGAAGTTGTTGATGGGTCTGTTCGATCTGAAAATGGAATCCACTATGATTCTATGTGATAATGAGAGTTGTATGAATATGGCGGAGAACCTAGTGGTCCATGATAAGTCAAAGAACATAGAGATACAGTACCACTACATTCATGATTTGGTGCAGAGGGGAGATGTAAAGCTCCAATATGTTGGGACAAATGAGTTGGTTTTAGATGTGTTCACCAAGCCTCTATATCGTGTGAATTTTGAGTACTTCCGAGACAAGCTTGGTGTAGTCTGAAAGGATCTCCCTCGAAAGGGGGAGTGATGTTGATTATACTATGGTATCCTGACCAACAATGGGTAGATCCGTTAGGATTTTATATCCTAGGGGATTGATCATCCCTGGGTAGATTTAGAAGGTCCGATAAGGATGATCTGTTAGAGTACCTATGCATGTATATGCTAGTTGTGGTGAGTAGTGGTAGGTCCATTAGGATTTTATATCCTAGGGAATCTTATAATTCCTAGGTAGATCTCGAAGGTCCGGTAAGGACGGTTTGTCAGAGTACCATAAGGTAGCTTGTTAGGATTTTATATCCTAGGGAACCTTATGATTCTTGGGTAGATCCCAAAGGTCCGGTAAGGATGACCAGTCAGAGTACCACAATTTTTTTTGTTGATGCACCTGCCTCATTTTGTTGCCACATGTTGATGATGTTGTTGTTCCATCTTCATGTTGTTGATGATGTTGTTCTAGGTTCGTGTTATTGATGATGTTTTTGTTCTATCTTCATGTTGTTGATGATGTTGTTCCATCTTCATGCTATCGATGTTGATGTTTTAGCTTCATGATGATGATGATAATGATGATGTTACCCCATCTCCATGTTGTAAACAATGATGATATTGATGATGAGAAAAACTTTCGATGATTTATAGATGTACTAGTCAGTGTTCCAGATGTCGATGATGATGTTTCCCTCTCCTTCTCTTGAGGATGTTGTATTGAGTAATGTCAGTAGAATTCCTTTCTCCTTAAGGGGAAGTGTTGAAATATTATAACTTCAAAGAATATTCTAATTATATTTGAGTTATTATTATATAGTTGAAATCCCCTTTTGTGGATTGGTCAAACTATATTTGTATGGTGGTATTTGTAAACTCCTCCCCTAGTAATTATAACTTGGTTTTAGCCACTTCTAGGAGAATTCAACTCAACCAAGTGAAGAGACACAACCCTAGCGCCATCTCACACTTGTATTTATATGTGAGTTTGGTGTCTCATTTGAGCACACTCACTCACTCATCTAGTGCACACATCTTGAAGGAAGTTGTAGTTGCAGGAGGAAGGAGAAGAAAGGCACATACTAAGTCTTAGTTTGTGTTTGATGTTTTGGTATTAGTCTTGTCATTGTATTGGAAATATATTATTGAGGAATTTTTTGTTGGGTTGTCTCCCCCATGAGGGTTTCCTAGGATAAAAATCTATGTGCCTTGTGATTGTTTTTATTTTAGTGATCCTCTTTATACTGTTGTTTTGGAAATGCATTGAACACTAATGTAATTTGGAAATAACCTAATAACAAAAATAGAAACTTAACACTCCTTATTTTGGTAACCCTAGCCTAGAAGTATAGATGCAATATTGTTGAGGTGACAGTGGGCAACCTACTTTTCTATGTCCTTAGGTTTCCCCCTTGGAGAGGTTGGAATTTTCCTCTTGGGAGAATCTGAGCGATAAGTTTTTTTGCATCATTACCAGGGATAAAGTCCATTCTGGTATACGAATTTTGGATTCAATGAAATTTGATGAGTATAATTTGAATACTTTTTAAGTAAGCTCACATGACGACTCCATTGAAGGCAAGAAGACCAATTACCTTAAAATAACTAAGAACTTAGGCACCTGTAGGGTGAAACAAGTAACTGGTTGGATTTTGATTGATTATTCACCCTGGTGACTCCATGATCCAAGTGGATATCACTGGAAACCCACCTATTCCAACTGGCTCACATACAAATGTCATCTTGGTAGTCTCAATTTTCATCTTGATGGTTTTTTTTCTAGCTTTTTAGGTCCCAAACTGTTGCGGTCATTTTGAGGCCCTAAACAACGTTTTTGGGGCTCTCCACAGTCACACTATAGACAAAGTCCATAAAGAAAGTCAGGGTGTGATTTCATAATATGTAGTCCTTGGATAGACCTTTCAAAAAGGATATCATGTGCCTAAAACGAAGATCATCTGCAAAATTTACGACCATGGAATTTGATGTACAAACTTACCCCAATGGGGCCCACATGATCTTTGGAGCTTAATCTCCTAGGGTTAGGTTTTTGAATGTATATAGTTTTGGCATTCATGTTTAATGTAAAAATTCCTTTGGAGTCTCATTATACTCATATTCTTGTGAATAAGTGCAATCATCACATATCTTCTCAGAGATAAGACACCATCATTCTAGCAAGCTTGTTTCAGTCTGCATTTTAGAGTTTCAACATATTTATTTATTGAATAGAAGCCAAGTTTTACTGTATCTTGGTATTTTTCATTGCATCTATGTATTAATAATACATTTATGTATTCATTTTGTTCTGCTCATCAATATGCACCTTGTCATTCTTAGTGCATGTCCTCGACGAGGTCAGGGTACAAAGAGTTGGGTCTCGAGCTTGTTTCTCTTGAGGAAAAGAGATCTTGCATGCCCAAGTGACCTTCCATGGTGGTAGAAAATAAATATGATGGGATAGGAGATCCTTTCAATTTGTTTCTCAAGGAATTCCTCATGCAAGAGACGAGTGAGATGATGGATATTTTTGTGTAAATCCTTCGACGACTACCAACAAGTGACAAATCTTCCTCAATCGAAGGTACTTTCCCCTTCAATGTATTGATAAACTTTGATATTCCTATATTTGAAGGTAAGATAGGTGCATATGTTGTAGACAAATGGTTGAATTTGATAGAAGGGTATTTTTTTGTTCATAACTTTTCCAATAGAGAAAATATTACATTTGTGCTCCTCAAAGTTGTCCCCCATGTCAAAGATTGGTGGGAGACTTTCTGTGAGAAAAATGAAACAGAGGAAACCTCATTATTTATAGTCGCACTCACCTGAGATTCCTTCAAGGATGTTATTAATAAAAAATAATAGCATGTTGGAAGTTATGATGACCTATATACAATATGGACCACACTATGGAAGGAAAGGGACCAAATAGTGCAAGCATTCATAAATATCTTCCATACCTTGTGCACCAAGTTGGGTATCAAAGATTCTGAACGACATATGTTTCTCAAGTACCGAGATGGTTTGCATAGATACATCGAGATAGAAATGGATTTTATGGACATCTTGTCCTTAGGTGTGACCTATCGATATGATGTCAAGATCGAGTAGAAGCTTAAACAAAAGACGTGACAATTTGGGTCTGGGAACCCCTCACAACAAAATAAGAGAAAGGGAATTCCCAACCCGTAGAACAAAGGGCAGAGAAAACATGGAGAACCAGTCTAAGCCATAAAAAATGAAGGACAATGGAAAGACGAATATAGACACTGATAAGTGGTGTGACTTCCATAAGAGCCCCTGGTATAACATTGTTGATTACCACTCAAAGCAGTCATTGGTGATGGAGGTGAAAGACTATGAATCAGATGTAGGTTCTCACTCAGAGTAAAAACCAAAAAAGGGGAGACATGTTATTAATTCAAAACCCAATGCCACCATTTCTACCACCAAGATCCATATCGGTGAACATGATGAGCTAGAGGAAGGTGACCGCCTCTTTCATTCACAGATGTGGGTGAAGGGCACTCTGCTCCACTTCATCATTGATAGCATTAGCCAAAAGAACCTCATCTCAACAGAAGCCATCAAGAGGTTGGCCCTTCCAACAATACATCACCACCAACCATACACCATCAGATGGCTCTGTCAAGGAAGCGATCTCTGCATCAATGAATAGTGTCGCGTGTCCTACGACATCAAGCCCTTCAAAGATTAGGTATTTTGTGATGTTTCTCCTCTTGAAGTTTGTGATGTTATTTTGGACCAATCATATTTATGGAAACAACATGTTGTATACGAGTCTAGGCCTCATAGTTTTATTATTACTTTGGATAGGAAATTGTACAGGATACCAGAGGAAGTCCCACCTTATGCCATTTCCTTGATCTCTGCCAAGCAATGTTGGAAGTTCATCTCTCAGAATAGGATGTTTTTTTTCTTTGTGATTCACTCTCAAAGTGAATGGAAGGTTGCAACCACATCCATGGACTCTGCAACCGATCTCTCCACACAGTAGAAGAAAGTTGATAAGGTCATGGAAGAATACAAAGACATGTTCTCCTCACCCACTGAGGTACCTCTACACTGTTATTTCAAGCATTCAATCGATCTAACCCCTGACGCACCATTACCTAATGGCTCAGTTTATTGTCACTCTCTATTAGAAAAAGAGGAGATCAAGTGTCAGATACAATAACTACTCCAAAATGGACACATCTGACCTAACTCATCACTGTTTAGAATAAAAATTGTGCTTGTGCAGAAGAAAGAAGCTACCTCGTGCCTATGCATCGATCACCATGCCCTAAATAAAATCACAGTCAGGAACCAGTAGTTGATTCCCCGATTCAACGATCTCCTTGACCAAATCAAGGGGTACAAATACTTTAGTAAGATTGATTTGAAGTATGGCTACCATCAAGTCCTAATATAGTAGAGACATGTATGGAAAACTGCCTACAAGTCCAAAGAAGGTCTTTTTGAATGGTTGGTCATGCCCTTTGGTTTGACAAATTCCCTAACAAATTTCATGAGGATGATGGACGATATCTTGTGGCATTTCACCAATTATTTTGTGGTGGTGTATATGGATGACATCCTCATCTACATCAGGAATTCAACGGAACACTTGATTCATATTCAATAGGTTCTGCACACTATGCGACAGCACAAGCCATATGCAAATTTGGAAAAATGATCCTTCGACATGGATAGGGTCCAATACCTAGGCTACATTATTGATAAGCATGGAGTGCATGTGGATCCAACCAATATCTAGGTCATTCATGAATGACTAGCCCCAACCACACTAATTGAGCTTTAGATATTTTTAGGCATTGCTAATTTCTATCATAGGTTTGTGTTGAGATTATACCATATCGCATGGTCCCTTGGCCAAGTAACCAAGGGTGGTAGTAAGGAAAAGTTTGTGTGGGGCCTGTCAGAACAACAAGCATTTGATGATTTGAATTAGTGATTATGCTCATCCCCATTGCTTTCACTACTTGACTTGCAATATCCCTTTGAAATCGAGAGAGATGCTTCAAACTATGTTGTGGGCATAGTTATTACTCAAAACGGACACCCCATGACTTATCTAGTAAGACACTATCATATGTCTTGGAAGTAGAAAGTCATCCACACTAATCATAAGCCACTGCAGTTCATGCATACACAAGGAAAATTGCATAATGATTGTCATCAAAAGTGGTCCACATACTTGCAACAGTTCAATCTCAACATCAAGTATAATACCGAAATCACCAAGCACATCGTTGATTTCCTTATCTTCCTGAAAGTGGTAGCACTCACTGTGGTGCTAAAGTCCTATGACCACGAGACCTTTGGATGGATCCAACTCTATGAGAGATATCCTAACTTCGCCGCAACCTACAAGATGTTGGGAGAAAAAACAATTGTCACTAATTTCCATCTTCTAGGTGTTGACGGGTGAAATTGATTGTCCGTCAACTAGAAGAGTGGATCCGGTCCGGGGTTGTCTAAATAACCCAAGCTGTTTGGCATAACCCACCCTGACGGGTTTAGCGGCTCCGTTAGCCGATCTAAGTCCTAAGAAAACAAAAGAAAACTACTCTAAATAAACTAATCTAAATAAATAAAACAAACTAATAAACAAATCTAAACTACTAATATATACAATTGACTACCTAAACTATAATAATTCTATGAAATTCAACATTCAACTATTAACTGAATCAAATCTTAATCACAGATGTACAATATTTATAAATTACAGATTTATAAGAAAACCTGCAAAAATCAATTGCAAACTATCCTAAGACAACGGAACTGTTTTTTATTTTTATAGTTTTATGAGAAAGAAATAGAATAAAAACTAACTATCTAAACTAAGCAATTAAAACACTAACTCTAACTACAAATCTAAACAATGCATATATCTCTCTAAACTACTTACATAACAATAATAAGCTAACCTATGATAACGCTTTCCAATTTGTTCTGTATAAAGAATCCAGTTCAGCTGTTCGATGGGAGGAAACCCGCATCAATCCTCTGTAAGCCTCTAGTAAACATTAAGAAACAGTGCTCTTCTGAATATCAATAACAGAACAAACAAGACATAAAAGTTACAACAATCTTATAATTTACAAATCATCACATTAGATAAATCTGTGTGCAAGGATTTGTACAAAAATGATTCAATTAACGAAGAAGAGAAATATGTGATTCATTAACTGAAACAAAGTAATTGCTGTATTTTTGAATAAGAGAGATCAGATATGGATTACACATTAATCAAGTCACATCAACTTGCAATAGATTACGATAGCTAAAGTAGTCTATAATCAACTGCAAAATGATATGAATAAAACTTGAAACAAAAGTTTGAAATATTGAAAGCGAAAGCTATTACAAGACATCAACTTTCATCTCAGTCTGTATTATAAATCCATAGTCTGGTTCTCCTACAGTGAGGATCATGATTATTACAAAAAATAACAAGTATTTAAAGACCTCCCACAGGGTAAAACATCCCTGTGGGAATTATCGAAACAGTTTACAAAAAATCAGGGATGATATCCCAAGTCTTATTTCTGACTCAAACTAACAACTTAAAATAAAAACTACATCACACAAATATCTCCTAAATTGCCACAACATGCCCAATTTATCATTGCAATTCGAATGTACCTGAAAGAGGAAAAAAATAGTCAAGTTAAGAGGATATTTTGTTGATAAAATTGCTAAAAATATAATTCTTAAGACTAGCTACAGAATCTTGCGATTCTGTAGCTGGTCTAAATCAAACACAGAATCGTTTTAAAACCAATTAAAAACTCACAGAATTAAATTCAAACTACTAAACAAATATCTTATTTGAAAACAAAAGAATCATTCAAATCAAAGACTATTATGCTAATTCGAGAGCAGACAAGATTACGATCAATCGAATGATTACAGAGACAAACGTACTCTGTTCAATCTGTCATCACAATTTCGGGTAAACATAATCATATTGGATAACTCAACAGCAATGAAATCGCTTTCATGGACCAATTGAAATCAACACAAACAATTTATGTTGATTCAATTATTAACAAGATCATTTTCGAATCCAAATGAAATCAACAGGATCGTTTTCCAAATGAATAGGACTATATTAAACATATACAAACGATCATGCTAATTGTAAATTAAACCAAAACTTGTATGTAAATTGATATTGTAATTGAATTGATCGGTTGATAGCAGGGTATGTGGAATTTGTCAAACATTTGTTATTGCCAATTGGAGGCAGACAAAATCGGTTGACAGTCAACGAAATCATCACTTGAATCAATTTCAAAACGAACTATTAGCCGAGTTTTTCATAGGAATTCAACAGAGACAAAATATGTCGATCTGAGCTTGACAAAATCATTTTTTGAAAATGAAAACCAACATAGCAGCATCAAATCTATTTTCGATACCAATCCAACTCATACAAGCAACCATGCTAACTCAATACACGCAGCAATCATATCAAAACAAGAATGAATCGAAACGGTTTGGATTTGACACAATCATTAAAAAATCAACATAGCTCCCGATTATAGCAAGTAGATCTTTTGCATAGGTCAAAGATAATCAAAATACAAACGAGAATAATGATTCAATGCAGAACAGAGTCATTTTGAGTTTATTAGATTACATTGTATTTATCAACCCAGTCACTAATAATGACGCACAACACATATAAAGGATCATACCAATTTAAGCCCACAAAATCGTTCCAAAATCAAACCATAAGAACTAAATCAGAGCCGATAGAAATCGTACCAAATCAAAACATAGCGGTGCTCTGATTTTAGCACAAAAATCTCCTATACAGGTCAAATACAATCAAAATCTTGAACGAAACCAAACCCCATTGATCACATTAATTCAAACCAACATAATTTTTCTAAAGCGAACCACACCAAGTCAAAACCAATATATCGCTTATACTAAACAGGGCACAACAAAATCGCATAACCAAATCATAACCACATTTGATTTTAGTAGAATGAATCTATTGTACAGGATCCACAACATAACTGTTTTTTATAATCAAACTATGAAAGAATCATTTCGAATAAAGAACAAAACTAATCGAAACCCAAAAACCAATTCATTATATTAATTCAAGCCACTCATAAAACGAAATTAGAATTGAAATTCATACCAGAAAATGACTTGGTCATGCTAATTTGGAATTGACGAAGGTTGTTGCAGCTTCGACATTCCTGAAAACAATCGAACCAGTGGTTTTTTGCTTCTTGTCATTAGCCTGAAGCTTGTCCCTTTATTTTGATAGCACTGTGACTTGGTCTTCTAATGATTTGATCTTTGATTGCAGTAAGGGGACATGAGTGAAATAACGCTCTATCCACACATTGCATTGGATGCATGACGATTGCTCGGGCTTCGATGACACAGGTGAGGGTTTGTGCAAGTCGCGAGGCGTTTCATTATGTAGCCTGATCCCTGGGTAGTTAGAATTGTTCTTTAGGCATGGGGGTAAATTAGATACATAATCATAGGGTTGTTCGGAGCATAAGCCCTGGGAATAAGGGTACTCTCCAGCTAGGAAGCGCTCGATATCGCGGTTTGAGTCCTCGCTTAGAACTATGGGCTTTTGATCGATGTTAGGCTTAGGCTTATTCCGAGCAAGTCTCGATATCAATCGAGCATTTTTCTTACCTTTTCTATCGACAGTAGGATTACCCTTGACTCTCTTACTCACAGGCTTCTTAACATCCTCAGCCTTGTCTTTTGTGCACTAGTTGGTTAGGGTATCGGGTAGGTCGATGTCAAGGCAAACCGAGGGTTCGGCAGGGGGTAGGAGGATATGGAATGACACGGGTGGCCCGACCATGGTCTCACTGACCATAGACTTGTCGATTTGGACAGACTCTGAATCAACAAAGCCATTTCGGGATAGAAAAGCTTTCCAATTATCGCAGTGAAGGTTTAAATGGTGGATGACGATGAGTCTAATCAAACCATGGTGAAACAAGATGCTTTCAGCCTTCTTGCATTTAAACCTCTTAGCCATTCTGTAAAGACTACATAAGAAGTAATGTGGCATGTTCAAAGGATAACCCATGAAATTCATCAACAATCGAAGGTGATAAAGAAAAACCAATCCATATCAACCTTCACAGGTCATGAATTGTTTAACCATTATCAAAAGATTGTGCCACCTGGGTTTAAGGGTGGAAGTAGGCATACCTTTGTCACAGAATGTAACCTTTCATGATACGAATAGCAAAGGCCACAACACTTCATCAACTTTGGAGTTTTTAAACCATCGCTAGCCCGTGGCTGCTAGTCCTGTAGCAGAGCTAATGAATTCTTCATTGAGTTCAAGCTGAATGTCACCTACTTTATCCCTACACCCATCAAAGGTAAGGGAAAATTGTTGTGCAACAAAAAGATTGAAACCCTCGAACCTCTGTATAAACACCAGCCAACCATTGTTCTCCAATTCCTTACGGGCGTTATCAAAGAGTAACAGAGCTTGACTACCATTTGGCTCAATACAGACCACCAGTGCCATTGAGAGAAGCACATGGTGAGCAGGGTGTAGGGGTTAGGTTTTGAACATAGTAAACGCAGGGGTAGAATGCTCACAGGCTTACCCGAAAACACCAGGAGTGACCCGAGATAGGGGTAAACATTTATGAGAGAACGTGCGAAGGTGGTGGAGCTATTTCGGCCCATGTAGAACAGTAATTACCCACAGTACAACCGCCGACGCATATAACTATTCAAATGACTATGCATATGTATTAAAAATTTATGCCATTCAATCAACCAACAAAACCTATGGTAAGTGGATAAACGTTTGCGCGAGCCATAGTTTTAGTTTCAAAACCAAAGCAATAAAACGAAATCATATCATGGGTTTGACCATATGAACTATGTGTTGTATAAAACGATTTATACCAAGGGTTTTGCCACAACACAAATGCGTTTTTATAAAATCAATGTGCCAAGTGAATCGATCAAAGAACTTATAAATCCAAATCATCAATGCATCATAAACTCGATCAAAAGAATATCACCACAGTCTTGTAAATGAGGTCTCACTAACAAATAAGAATGCCAAAAGAATAATGATCTTAGAATCTTGTCAATTGTGTAACGATAAATAAATTGGAAAACACGATGAGCATATAAACAAGAGCGATCATAACAATCTAATGACGTTTTTAATATGAATTTGAAAACCAGCGTTTTCACGCTTGCAGTCGTGAAAACGAGAACCAAGGTAAGTGTGCAAACGCATATAAAACAATAGTGTCGTTTTATTGAAAAGATTGTGGCGAAATCAAAGTTTGAAAAACACTAATGTAGGCATCTTATAAGGACAGTATAAAAATGCGAATTGGCTGCCAACAATGGCGACACACTGGTAGAAGCAGTTATCTTTGCCAAAAGAACAAATTCAAATTAGGATAATGAGAAAAACTCTAACTCAAAAATAACAACCAGAAAATCATGTAAACATCATCATTAACCAAATACCAACAATGTTTAAAGGACGAAAGCTGATAATAGTCTCAAGACAAGCGAGTCACGATATTAAAGATAAAATCTCCAATACTGTTGACAGAGCCACTTCTGCCAGCAGGCATCCATAGCCTCGACAGGGTTTCCATTTAACCCACTCTGATATCATATCTTGCCAAGAAGTTCTAGATAAGAATAAAGGACAAATTAAGGTCAAGAGGTTTCATATTTATGAATTTTCATATACCCGACATTGCTTCGCTGCCAGTAGGCCTGTTCAACACCCCGACGAAGTTGTCTTGGTGTCATGCATGCATTTACCTGCTACCAGTAGACCTGTTCAACATCTCGACGGGTTTACAAGCACTTCCCACAGCTCTTTTATTGATTTATTTTGTTTTTTAAAGATATATAGTCGAGTGGGGTGACGCTGAAAATTATGATATTTTAACATATGTTTTTACAGACCTCATCAGAATTTTTTAGAACTGTCCTTTATTAAGATCCAAAGATGTTTCATTTACAGAACCAACTTCCTAAGGCAGGGAGACATCTTCTGAGTCATTCCCTTAAGGAATAGGGACAACATAAAAAGATAATAGATGATCATGACAGGCTTTACTCAGAGATCGAAATCAGTTAACTTCTTTCAAACAACAACTTTTTTCCAACACAGATGTAAATTTCAGAAATATACAATTGATGTTTATACAATTTTTTAGCAGTCATTTCAGTGAAGGAATTTTCCGTTTTCTTTGTCCGAATAGTTCAACATTCAGGTATGTGTATTTCCATAAGCACAAACTGATGAGCGCAAAGGAGAAATCAAAATCGAAAAAAGAAAAGAAAAGAAAAGCAAAATATGTACATAATATACAAATAGTTGTCATCAGGCAAAATATCTTTTCAGGGCTTGGCCATTCACCGGATAGGTGTTGGGTTGCCCCTCTAGTTTCTACAATCGGAAAGAGTTGGGACCCAACTTCTCAGCAATTAAAAATGGCCCAAGCCATAAGTTTTGAAATTTCGTGTGCTCTCCCTTTCCCTCATGTGGTTTGTCCCATTTCAAGACGAGGTCACCTATTTCAAAATTCCTATCAGAAGCAGAGTTAGAATCGAACCAGCTTTTAACCAATAGTTGATGTTGATCTAACTTACGTTTAGCTTGGGCTCTTACCTCTTCTAGCTTCATCAAAGTGTTAATTCGGTTTTTCAAAGGGGGACAGTCTTCTTCTTGAATTTTTTGTGATAATTGTAGTGAAGGAAGAAGAATGTGTGGTGACAGAATTTCTTCTCTGCCATAGATGAGAAAGAAGGGGGAGTTACCTATAGCAGCTTTTGGTGTTACCCTATCAGCCCACAGTGCGTTTAACAGTGCATTGTGCCAGTTTTTGTGATTTTTAGCCACCGTTCTCTTGATGATTTTAATCAAATTCTTATTTGTTGACTCTGCCAGTCCGTTGCCCTGGGGGTAATAGCTAGCAGAATACTTCAATTTAATTCCTTTTTTCAAAGAGAATTCGCTCATATCAAGAGACAAAAAATAAGAAGCGTTGTCAAATACTAAACAATCAGGAATACCTAAACGAGTAATAATATTCGAATTTAGAAAGGCAATTACCTGACTGGTGTTGAGTTCTTAACGCGGTAGCTTCAGACCACCGGGTAAAGTAATCTGTGGCTGTTATGATAAACTTATGTTGTTGTGATGATGGGGGGCTGATTGGACCTATGATATCAAGGCCCCATTGCTGAAAAGGGGAATCTATTGAAACGGGCTGCAAAGGAAAGGCTGGTTTCTGTAACCGCCCTGATGCTTTTTGACAAATGGTACACTTACGACACAAGGCGTGGGCGTCTCTAAAAAGCGTGGGCCAGTAGTAACCGACTCTCAAAACCTTATGGGCAGTGGTTTCACCACCAAAATGACCACCAACTTCTCCTACATGCAACTCTAGTAAGACTTTTTCTGCTTCGTCCTTCTCAAGACAATACATCAGTACACCATCAAAATTTTGACGAAACAGGACACCATTAACCAAATGAAAAGAGGTAGAATTTAACCTCAACGCTCTTCTTTTAGTGGGATCCAGGTGACATGGGGCTGACCCATGCTCAAGAAATAATTTTATATCGTCATACCATGGACTGACAGAGTTTTGTGCGTTTAACAGTGCATTGTGATCGTGTTATCCTAGGTTTGACGTATCATTTTATTCTTGTTGTCCTGTTGCTGAATCAACAACTAACTTGCATAACCCTTGACCTCTCACTATCTGTGCTGGGGTAATTTCTATGTCGTACTCCTGCAAGGAGGTGACCCAGTTAGCCCTCTTTTCTCCTAGTTCTTTCTGCACTAACAGGTTCCTGACGGCTGGGTAAGGAACAATGATCTTCGTCCTGGATTTCAAAATATAGGACCGGAAGTGATTTACTGCTTTGAAAGCAGCGTAGGCTTGTTGGTCTACCACTGGGTAGTTAAGTTCAACGCCTTTGAAAGAAGAACTCATAAAGGCAATGGGTACTTCATTTTTCTCGATGTTCTTTTGAGTTAGGACGGCGGCGTAGGAACAGTCAGAAGCAAAGGTGTAGAGTGTAAAGTCTTGAGAAAATTCGGGGCTCATGAGAGAAGGAGTGTCTATTATGGCCTTCTTTATTGCGTTAAAAGCTTGATTTTCTAGGGTTCACCAGTGATATTGGGTGTCTTTCTTAATTAAATTCTGTAAAGGCCTGACCATTTCGGAGAAACTGGGGACGAATCTCCTCACGAAGTTAATCTGGCCTAAGAAAGACTGCATAGATTTTTTGGATGAAGGAGGGGGGAGTTTTGTGATGACTTGAGTCCTTTCAGGGTCGATAATCATTCCTTCGATCCACACAATAAATCCCAAGAGTTTACCCTGTTCTACTGCAAAAATGGATTTTTTAGGATTCAAGGAAATGTCGTATTTACGACATCGCTGTAGAACGGCTCGTAAGTGAGCTAGATGAACGGTTTTGTTCTTAGAGAATACAGTAACATCATCTAAGTAAACTACGATAGACTGATTGATTAGGCCTCGAAAAGCAACGTCCATTGCTCTCTGGAAAGTGGCACTGGCATTAATCAATCCAAAGGGCATTTTTTCGATAAGCGTAGGTGCCCCATGGAGTGCGGAAGGTAGTTTTAAGTTTGTCTGGAGGAGACATCAAGACTTGGTTGTACCCTGAGAAACCATCCAATAAGGATAGCCTCTCAGAACTAGATACCTATTGAAGGATCTGTTCCATGGGTGGGATAGGATAGTTGTCTTTATCAAACGCTTTGTTAAGGTTTCGAAAATCGACGCATAGTCGGATTTCCCCACTTTTCTTCCGGATAGGGACAAGGTTAGAAACCCATTGAGTGTGCCTAATTGGGAAAATTATCTTAGCATTTAGGATCTTATTCAATTCTTTTTTAACGATCGGTTCGAGCTTAGGGTGCATTTTTCTCAATTTTTGTTGAAAGGGTAAGGTTTGGGGTTTCATAGGAATGACATGTTGTATGATGTTAGGGTTGAATGTTTTAAGGTCATCATACGTCCATGCAAAGACATCCTTAAATTCTTTGAACAATTTAGCAAATGCAACTTTTTCTTGTTGAGAACACCCCAACCCTAAATTAATGCACTGCGGATTGTCATTAGTTCCTAAGTTTACTTTTTCATATGATAACGCGAAACTATTGGTTTTACAGTTGACCAATTTTTTAAATTTATCTTTAAGATTGTAAAATTTATCTAATCTAACTACAGATTTAGGGATCGAATTTACCATATCCGATGACAATTCAAGAGTTCTCGAATCTGGTATTACCGTGAAATCGCGCAAATTTTCGTCGTGAGTGCATTCGTCTATCACCGCGCCTTGAAAGGTTTCTTCCATGTGCAGGAAGCTAATGATCTGTTGATCATCGTCGAAGACTCTCCAGTTCGTGATGTTGTTGGGCACTGATGGTCTGAACAACAGTTCAACGGAGAATGCGTCCGAGGATACGCCTTCTATAGGAAAGATTTTAGAAGCTACGTTAGCTAATCGATCAACTTTGGAACTATTCAATCTAGGAACAAAATTTATATTGAAAGCAGAAAATTTATTCATTAAATTCCATACCTCGGCTTGGTAGCTTCTAATATGCGGAGAGAGACAATGGATAGAATCTCTTACTTATCTAACCACGATTTCGGAGTCTCCAAAGATGGTCAAGTTTTGAATGTTCATATCTAAATCTTTTCTGAGACCTTGCAGTAAAGCCTCATATTCTGCAGTGTTATTAGTACATTCAAACTCAAGCCTATATGCAATCAATGTCTTGTTACCTACTGGATCGATGATAACACAGCCTGCACCAGCTCCTTCTTTGGACCTTGACCCATCAAAATAAAGAGGCCAAATTTGATTTTTATCGGGTGCATGAGATCGTTGTGTCGAAGTTATTGGCTGCACATATGCCACAATATCGGACTGTTGTTCTGGGTTGGTGACAGCTGTAGCCTCGGCCATGAAATTTCCAAAAAAGGTATCCATCCCTTGTACTTCGGGTGAATCAACAGAAGGTGCAAATGGTTCGTTGGGATCATTCAAATATGTGACTGTGAACTTTAGGTAGCGTTCACGATTTACCTTGATCTTGTTAGGCTTGTCGTTTTCTGGAAGCCACAGGTGAGACCAATTTGTCGCAAAATAGTCGTGTAGCTGCTCCGACTAGTCCCTGCTTAAAAACAGACCATACACTTCTGGAATATCCACAACAATAATATCAATAACTTGATGAACCTTGGGGTTAGACGATAATCTTATAAGCACATTTCTTAATTCGCCTATAACTTTTACATTGGTCCGGTCAAGCTGGATGATTTTTAAATTAGAGGGTTCAACTTCGGCGTTAATCTTCTAGCATACAGACCATGGCATCACATTGGAGGACACTCCTGAGTCTACCATACAATTGTGCACGTTTCTATTAAAGATTTTGAAAGTTAACAAAAACGGAGGCACATTTTTGCGAGTACTAAGAGTGGTAGATTGTGGCTTTTTACTCGCAGTTTCTAAAGCTACTTTATCTACATTATTTACACTATTTACAGGAAGGCTCCCTTTATCTTGAGGATCAAGATTTTTTTTAGTGGAAGTCTTCTGAGGAACTTTGTTCTACACAACCTCGCTACTGCTTGAATTACCATTTTTGCCATTCTCTGAGATATTCTGTAACATTTTTTGTAGCAGAAATGGAAATTTCAATAACTCATAAACATAAATGTTAGCTCTAAACTTTTTAAGATCTTCAACTAAATCATAATCTAAGTTGGGGTTCACATGACTCTGTTTAGTCTCAGCTGGTTTAGATTGCTTTGGAGGCAAATTCGTAGTATTTTCGGGAGAAGGTTTGTTTGTTGTCTTACTCTTGGAGTTATAGGGATGCATTGTCTCGAAGTTCACTTGAAAGATGCTATCCGAGAAGTGTCCCAAAATGTTTGGAGAAGACCCTTCTTCTTGAACTGTCTCTTGTTCAACTACCTCCTCAGGAATCTCAGGAGGCAACAAGTTATCCTGGGATTCTAGAATTATTTGAAGGGCGTATTGCAGACTTTCTAGATTAAGACCCTCGGTATTTGAATTAGGTCGGTTGGTGGGAAAAGGTTTCATGAATGGGGGTTTGTAAGGCCCTTTGCTCGAGGAAGCTTCTTCAGTCGTCTTTTTTAAATCTATAACTTGATTCGATAGATTTTGAACGACTTTAGTTAAGTTTTCTAAATCAGAGGTTTCAGGTTGTGTTTTACTTTGAGTAGGTCTAGGGAGGATTTCGATCTTCTTTTTGGAAGAAGAACTAGTTTCTGTTTTGTTGCTAGTAGAGTCTTTTAGACTAAGTATGTCTTTTTCAATCTGGCTGACCTCCTCGAAGGCTTCTAACAACATGGCTTTCTTGGATCATTTAACCCAAATAGCTATACTTTGATGCAAGGCTTTAGTATAGTATGCCATTATAAGATTTTCGGCAGGCATGGAATCCGCAAGGATTCAGTTCTTAAGTGTTAAGAATCTTTGATTGAAGTCTTTAACTTTCTCTTTAGGGTTCATTCTTAAGTTAGAAAGATCCATGACTAGGACTTCCGGAGGCTTACCGTCTCCAAACTTTTCCAAAAAGCATGACTCGAACTTTTCCCAGGACACGATGGTATGGGGTTGCTGGGAAAAGTACCATGTAGAGGCATTGCCCTCGAAAGTATAGGGGAACAACCTGCAGACTACGTCTTCATGCTCGACATTGTGGATTCTTATGGCTAACATAATTTTTTTAATGTGATCTTCAACGATCTGTTTTGAGTCAGGGTCAAACTTGGGAAGCCACTTCTCTGGATGTTTGGGTAAGGGATGTTGTGCTCTAGGTACAGCTACTGCATCCTGGTCGAGACAAGGTATAGTAGGGTTGTTCTGGTTGGCCATTGGTGTAGTCGGTGTGGAAGGCTGAGAAGGGGAATTGCCTTCGTCAGAAGAATCTCCTCCAGAAGAGGATGGAGATGATGGAGGTATTCCATATCCCCCTGCAACAGGAGTGAGGATTGGATATGTAGGGTTCACAGTGAGGTTAGTGCCTCTGAGTTGTTCTCTGATATCAGAGAAATCTAAAGGTTGGTCCAAAGGTCGATTTGGTTTCCTCAAATGGGATAAGGCACTATGAGTTCTTATGAGAGATTGGTGGACAATATCTTGTATGTCACCACCTGTAGGATTTGGGGTTGTTGGCTCAACTGTGATCCGTGGATCGTCGTTTGATGTGGTTGTTGTTTGAGGGGGGATGTTATCATTCGAATGACTTCTTGTCACTATAGGTGAGCGATTAGGTGGTGGAGGATTTTTATGACCGCCTCGTGCCATTAATTAATTTTAGGCCCTCCTTCTAGCGCCATTTGTTGATAGGCGAAATTGACCATCCGTCAATTGGAAGAGTGGATCCGGTCCGGGGTTGTCTAAATAACCCAAGCCGTTTGGGATAAACCACCCTGACGGGTTTAGCGGCTCCATTAGCCGATCTAAGTCCTAATAAAACAAAAGAAAACTACTCTAAATAAACTACTCTAAATAAATAAAACAAACTAATAAACAGATCTAAACTACTAATATATACAATTGACTAGCTAAACTATAATAATTCTATGAAATTCAACATTCAACTATTAATTGAATCAAATCTTAATCACAGATGTAAAATATTTATAAATTACAGATTTATAAGAAAACCTGCAAAAATCAATTGCAAACTATCCTAAGACAGCGGAACTGTTTTTGATTTTTATAGTTTTATGAGAAAGAAATAGAATAAAAACTAACTATCTAAACTAAGAAATTAAAAAGCTAACTCTAACTACAAATCTAAACTATGCATATATCTCTCTAAACTACTTACATAACACTAATAAGCTAACTTGTGATAACGCTTTCCAATTTGTCCTGTATAAAGAATCCAGTTCAGTTGTTCGATGGGAGGAAACCCGCATCAATCCTATGCAAGCCTCTAGTAAACAGTAAGAAGCAGTGCTCTTCTGAATATCGATAACAGAACAAACAAGACATAAAAGTTACAACAATATTATAATTTACAAATCATCACATTAGATAAATCTGTGTGCAAGGAATTGTACAAAAATGATTCAATTAACGAAGAAGATAAATTTGTGATTCATTAACTGAAACAAAGTAATTGCTGTATTTTTGAATAAGAGAGATTAGATATGGATTACAAATTAATCAAGTCACATCAACTTGCAATAGATTACGATAGCTAAAGTAGTCTATAATCAACTGCAAAATGATATGAATAAAACTTGAAACAAAAGTTTGATATATTGAAAGCGAAAGTTGTTACAAGACATCAACTTTCATCTTAGTCTGTATTATAAATCCATAGTCTGGTTCTCCGACAGTGAGGATCATGATTATTACAAAAAATAACAAGTATTTAAATACCTCCCACAGGGTAAAACATCCATGTGGGAATTATCAAAACAGTTTACAAAAAATTTGGGATGATATTCAAAGTCTCTATTTCTGACTCAAACTAACAACTTAAAATAAAAACTACATCACACAAATATCTCCTAAACTACCACAACATGCCCAATTGATCATTGCAATTCGAATGTACCTGAAAGAGGACAAAAATAGACAAGTTAAGAGGATATTTTGTTGATAAAAATGCTAAAAATTTAATTCTTAAGACTAGCTACAGAATCTTGCGATTTTGTAGCTGGTCTAAATCAAACACAAAATCGTTTTAAAACCAATTCAAAACTCACAGAATTAAATTCAAACTACTAAACAAATATCTTATTTGAAAACAAAAGAATCATTCAAATCAAAGACTATTATGCTAATTCGAGAGCAGAAAATATTATGATCAATCGAATGATTACAGAGACAAACATACTTTGTTCAATCTGTTATCGCAATTTTGGGTAAACAAAATCGTATTGGATAACTCAACAACAATGAAATCGCTTTCATGGACCAATTCAAATCAACACCAACAATTTATGTTGATTCAGTTATTAACAAGATCATTTTCAAATCCAAACGAAATCAACAGGATCGTTTTCCAAATGAATAGGACTATATTAAACATATACAAACGATCATGCTAATCGTAAATTAAACCAAAACTTGTATGTAAATTGATATCGTAATTGAATTGATCGGTTGATAACACGGTATGTGGAATTTGTCAAACATTTGTTACTGCCAATTGGAGGCAGACAAAATCAATTGACAGTCAATGAAATCATCACTTGAATCAATTTCAAAACGAACTATTAGCCGAGTTTTTCATACGAATTCAACAGAGACTAAATATGTCGATCTGAGCTTGAAAAAATCATTTTTTTAAAATCAAAACCAACAGAGAAACATCAAATCTATTTTCAATACCAATCCAACTCATACAAGCAATCATGCTAACTCAAGACACCCAACAATCATATCAAAACAAGAACGAATCGAAACGGTTTGGATTTGACATAATCGTTAAAAAATCAACACAACTCCCGATTATAGCAAGTAGATCTTTTGCATAGGTCAAAGATAATCAAAATCCAAACGAGAATAATGATTGAATGCAGAACAAAGTCGTTTTGAGTTTATTAGATTACATCGTATTTATCAACCCAGTCACTAATAATGACGCACAACACATATAAAGGATCATACCAATTTAAGCCCATGAAATCGTTCCAAAATCAAACCATAAGAACTAAATCAGAGTTGATAGAAATCGTACCAAATCAAAACATATCCGTGCTCTGATTTTAGCACAAAAATCTCCTATACAGGTCAGATACAATCAAAATCTTGAACGAAACCAAACCCCATTGATCACATTAATTCAAACCAACAGAATTTTTCTAAAGCGAACCACACCAAGTCAAAACCAATATATCGCTTATACTAAACAGGGCACAACAAAATTGCATAACCAAATTATAACCACATTTGATTTTAGCAGAATGAATCTATTGTACAGGATCCTCAACATAACCATTTTTTATAATCAAACTATGAAAGAATCATTTCAAATAAAGAATAGAACTAATCAAAACCCAAAAACTAATTCATTATATTAATTCAAGCCACTCATAAAACGAAATTAGAATTGAAATTCATACCTGGATAACAAAAAACAACTTGGTCATGATAATTTGGAATTGACGAAGGCTGTTGCAGCTTCGACATTCCTGAAAACAATCGAACCAATGGTTTTTTGCTTCTTGTCATTAGCCTGAAGCTTGTCCCTTTCTTTTGATAGCACTGTGACTTGGTCTTCTAATGATTTGATCTTTGATTGTAGTAAGGGGACATCAGTGAAATAACGCTCTATCCACACATTGCATTGGATGCATGATGATTGCTCAGGCTTTGATGACACAGGCGAGGGTTTGTGCAAGCTGCCAGGGGTTTCATTATGTAGCCTGATCCCTGGGTAGTTAGAATAGTTCTTTAGGCATGGGGGTAAATTAGATACATAATCATAGGGTTGTTCGAAGCATAAGCCCTGGGAATAAGGGTACTCTCCAGCTAGGAAGCGCTCGATATCGGAGTCCGAGTCCTCGCTCAGAACTATGGGCTTTTGATCGACGTTAGTCTTAGGATTATTCTGAGCAAGTCTCGATATCGATCAATCATTTTTCTTACCTTTGCTATCGACAGTAGGATTACCCTTGACTCTCTTACTCACAGGCTTCTTAACATCCTCAGCCTTGTCTTTTGTGCACGGTTTGGTTAGGGTATCAGGTAGGTCAATGTCAGGGAAAACCGAGGGTTCGGCAGGGGGTAGGAGGATATGGAACGGCACGGGTGGCTCAACCATGGTCTCACTGACCATAGACTTGTCGATTTGGATAGACTCTGAATCAACAAAGCCATTTCAGGATAGAAAAGCTTGCTAATTATCGCTGTGAAGGTTTAAATGGTGGATGACGATGAGTCTAATCAAACGATGGTGAAACAAGCTGCTGTCAGCCTTCTCGCATTTAAACCTCTTAGCCATTTTGTAAAGACTACGCAAGAAGTAATGCGACATGTTCAAAGGATAACCCATGAAATTCATCAACAATCGGAGGTGATAAAGAAAAACCAATCCATACCGATCTTCACAGGTCACGAATTGTTTAATCATTATCAAAAGATCGTGCCACCTGGGTTTATGGGTGGAAATAGGCATACCTTTTTCACAGGATGTAACCTTTCGTGATACGAATAGTAAAGGCCACGACACTTCATCAACTTTGGAGTTTTTAAACCATCGTTGGCCCATGGCTGCTAGTCCTGTAGCAGAGCTAATGAATTCTTCATTGAGTTCAAGCTGAATGTAACCTACTTTATCCCTACACCCATCAAAGGTAAGGGCGAATTGTTGTGCAACAAAAATATTGAAACCCTCAAACCTCTGTATAAACACCAGCCAACCATTGTTCTCCAAATACTTACAGACGTTATCAAAGAGTAACAGAGCTTGACTACCATTCGACTCAATACGGACCACCGGTGCCATTGAGAGGAGGACACGGTGAGCAGGGTGCAGGGGTTAGGGTTTGAACATAGTAAATGCAGGGGTAGAATGCTCACAGGCTTACCCGAAAACACCAAGAGTGACCCGGGATAGGGGGAAACATTTATGACAGAACGTGCGAAGGTGGTGGAGCTATTTTGGCCCATGTAGAACAGTAATTACCCACAGTACAACCGTTGGCATGTATAACTATTCAAATGACTATGCATATGTATTAAAAATTTATGCCATTCAATCAACCAACGAAACCTATGGTAAGTGGATAAACGTTTGCATGAGCCATAGTTTTAGTTTCAAAACCAAATCAATAAAATGAAATCATATCATGGGTTTGACCATATGAACTATGTGTTGTATAAAATGATTTATACCAAGGGTTTTTCCACAACACAAATGCGTTTTTATAAAATTAATGTGCCAAGTGAATCGATCAAAGAACTTATAAATCCAAATCACCAATGCACCATAAACTCGATCAAAAGAATATCACCACAGTCTAGTAAACGAAGTCTCACTAACAAATAAGAATGCCAAAAGAATAATGATCTTAGAATCTTGTCAATTGTGTAACGATAAATAAATTGGAAAACACGATGAGCATATAAACAAGAGCGATCATAACAATCTAATGACGTTTTTAATATGACTTCGAAAACTAACGTTTTCATGCTTGCAGTCGTGAAAACAAGAACCAAGGTAAGTGTGCAAACGCATATAAAACAATAGTGTCTTTTTATTGAAAAGATTGCGACGAAATCAAATTTTGCAAAACACTGGTGTAGGCAGCTTATAAGGACAGTGTAAAAATGCGAATTGGCTGCCAACACTGGGTGAGTTGTTGTGCCATCTGTGCCATCTTTTTGTTCCATCAAACGAGTGAGTGAAGTTGATTTGGGAATCCTACTATATTCGAGTGGCAAGACACTTCGGTGTAGAAAAGACAATGGCAATGTTGCAACAACATTTCTATTGGATGAAACTTCGACAAGATGTCAACAAGTATATTAGGTCCTGCACTCCATGCACCATTGCCAAAATGTTCATTAAGAAACAAGGAATGTAAACCCCTCTACCTTCTCCTAAAAGTCTATCATAATTGATCTCGATGGAATACATGTCGTTCCTTCCATCAACCAAGTGGGAAAATGACTGTGTTTTTGTCGTGGTTGATTGTTTTTCTAAAATGGTGATTTTGGCTGCCTACAAGAAGAGAATAACACCACAGGCCACTACCAATATCTTCTTCGAATGAGTCTGGGTACATTTTGGGATACCACAAAACATCATCTCATATTGGGACAACCATTTCCTCAACACATTATGGTTGAGCCTATGGTCACTGTTGGATACCAAGCTTGCCAAATCCACTGTCTTTAACCCCCAAACAGATGGCCAAATCGAGGTCATCAACCGAATGATCGTGCATATCCTATGCATGTACAATTCCAAGCATCCACACACATGAGACGAGATTATTCCCTATGTTCATCACAACTACAAAATATCCATGCATAGCTCAATGGACTATATCCCCTTTCAGGTGGTGTTGGGATTTCAACCATTGGGTCCCATGGATGTTGCACTACCCCTCACGACCACCCAGGTAAACTCATCCCATGCTCAAAATGAAGCCGACAAAGCTAACTAATTCATTGAGCAGATCTAGTTCATCCTCCAATAGGTTCGATATATTTTGTCGAAGTCCAATTCCAAGTACAAGCAACACCGTGATCAACATCGATTGCCACACAAGTTTCAGGTGGGAGATAATGTTTGGTTACACTTGCAGAAATAATTTCTTATAGGACCCCATCAGAATCTTTGTCCACTCTACTATGGACCTTATACCATCACTGGGGTTGTGGGTGACAATGATTTTGAGCTCAATATTCCCCATTTCCTTGGCTTTCACCCAGAATTTAATGTGCACCTCCTTCAGCCATACTTTCCACCATTATTCAAAACCTCAAAGGTTGAAGAATAGTTCACACCAACATAGCTCAACCCTGAATGCATGGAACAAGAATCCATTGATCATATCGTGGACACATAGGTCAATGGAACTCGCCAACAAAATTTTTATCTTTATCATGCTGTCAAAGAATGCCAACTCCTGCACCAAGGCAAGTGGACAACCCAGGGCTAAATTCAACATAAATTTCCTCATATGACGGGGGATATCAATGCAATGGATACCATTTATTCCTAATGGGAGAGGATTGATCCATGTGGATATCAGTGACCAAACACCTATTCCAACTGGCTCGCATACAAATGTCATCTTTGCAGTTCCAGTTTTCATCTTGGCAACTTTTTTCTAGCTTTTCGGGTCCCAAAATTTTGGGGTCGTTTTGAGGCTCTAAACATAATTTTTTGGGCCCACCATAGTCACACAATATATTAATATAGAGTGTGACAAAATAATGTGTATTCCTTGGATATAACTTTCCAAGGGGCTATCGTGTGCCTAAAACGAAGATCGTATGGAAAATTTACGACCTTAGGAAGTTGATGAACTAACTTACCCCAATGTTACCCACATGACTTTTGGCGCTTCATCTCCTAGGGTTAGTTTTTTCAATATATAGGGTTTTGGAATTTATGTTTATTGTAAAAATGTCTTTGGAGCCTCATTGTACTTATCTTCTTGCGAATGATCGTAGCTTCCACATATCTTCTCAGAGATAAGCCACCACTATTCTAGCAAGCTTGTTTCACTCTACATTTTACAGTTTCAGCATATTTCTTTATTGAAAAGAAGCCAAGTTTTATTGTATCTTTGTAATTGTTCATTGTATCTCTATGTTAATAATATAGATCCGTATTCATTTTGTTCTTCTCATAAAATCTGGATCACTCCATTGTGATTAAAGTTGGGTTGAAATGGCTCCCTCGGAATTTCATGAGAAATTTTCCACTCTAGATGTTAAAGGAGTTCATGGATACTCCAAATATTACTCTCTATATTGGGTAGTTGACCTTCCTAGATATGATGTTGATCTCTCATTAGCTATTCCTCATATTGAAAAATTTCTAAGTTATGTGTCAAAGATCAATGTAACACATGAGGATGTGATGATGACACTTTTTGTATCCTCTTTCAGGATGGAACAATGTGATTCGGTCAAACATTGTGGGGCTCAAAAGACTATAACATCCATTGAGATTTTCTTTGAGATTTTCATAAAACATTGGGGACCCCCTTGTCAATATTATCAAACCCCTTTAAACAACCATCTAGAAAAAAAAGGAGTATGAAATGCATAAGATCATGGAAACAATATCCTCCCCTATTGATTAAAATCTAGGATATCAAGATAACAAAGAGGATGATGTGGTTCAAGCCATTGTAGTATAGGAAACATCAAATTTTCCTATAGAATAAGACCAAGAATATCGATGAAACGTAGGTGAAGTATTCGCTCATCACAGCCTTCCCACACCTAGAGAAGGGGCAAGGTGCTTAGATTAATTGATGGAATTTTTGCATGAGTGAAAAACAATGATAAATATCTTATTCCACAACTTTTTGAGAAATCCTCCATATGAGTTGGTGATTTAAATAGGAAATAAGGTAAAATAAAGCAATGCCCTTTTGAGCTTAGTTAAGAAAGAACACATGAACACAACTCACGATGAAGAAGTTTTCACTCTATTTTAACATCACCCAATTAAATAAATCATTGATGAAGGATCCCCCCTTCCCTTTGATATTCAATTACCTGGTCAACAAGTTGAAGAATATTCATTTTACAAAAAAACCCAACCTTATGAAGAAGACACGAATCATAACTTTGAGCGTGAAAATGACCAATTTTTTTTTCTTATCCACATGAAGTTGAGGATATGATAAATGATATCCCTTGCAAAAATATTGAGTCTCGTGATCAATCTTTTGATGATTTTGAAAGAGTGGAATTTGAAGAAAGATGAGTTCATTTTCCCTCATCCCTTGAAAAATAGAGTAGACTTGGTGATGAAACCCTTGATGACTTATTCCATAGAAGGAGACGTGATTGAGATGTGAGATTTGTTTACTTTGAACAATATCCCATCTATGATATAGACTATGGGATTGATGTTAAACACCAAACTTATGAAGAGCCTCATGTAGAAAGATCGCATGAAGAAGTTGAGTTTGAAAAGGTTGATTTTGAATGCATTGATCACTCTTTCCACCTTGTAATACTTAAGTGGGATGTAGGATATTTTCACGAAGACCAAATTTATGACACTGAATGTGAAGGTGAAGACTTTATTGATGAACTTGGATATGACATGAGCTTAGAAAATTGTGATGAAATATCAACTAGTCCAATTCTTGGGGATTGTGAAGTGACTTGTCCCCTTCTTTATGAAAAGGTTGGGTATGATAGGGTCATTTTATATATATAGTGTTCTTTACCATGTTATTTGGAGGGCCTACCATATTTGACTTATCAGTCCCCTCGCCTATCTTATTGTCCTTCAAATCATGAATATTTCTCATCTTCTCATCTAACTAAAGGAGACTTTGACATTCAACATTTCTCCCAACTGGAATTTCCTTATAGTCCTCTCTTCCTCGTTGATTTGACACATGATGTCTGAAGGTTGAACAACCATTTTGGTTACATTATCCCTATTGAACTATGGATGAAGAAGGTTTGTGGAGTTATGAATCAACCCTGGTATAGTTTGGGACTTGTTCTTGACATATATGACCTTGCTTGGTTTCCTTACTTAGCCATGGTTGAGATTTTGTATGAGACCCACATGACATTTAACATATCCTTGTTTTGGATGATAACCAAACACAAGGGAAGGATTCAAATTGTTGACAAGTTCCTTGAGTGGTTGCATTGGATATTTGATTTCACCTAGCACCCACATTCCTTAGTTACCTAGTAGGGTATGTATGAATAAGCTCCTTGAGCAGTAATTTGAGTGCATTTTTCTTTCCATGCATATTTTCGTGACATTCTGAGTGTTTACCTTCCTGCACTTTTTTGATGCATATTGATTTTTGCTCATGCCTTCCTTTAATTTCTTTGCTTTAACTTGTGAAATTTTTTATTTGATGAAGTAGTGATTTTTCATCTGATTGGGGTAGTAGATTTACCCCATAATTTTATATTCTTTGTTCTTTCCATTGTGTGTTTAGGTCACTCATCTGTGAAGATTCTAGAGTTCTCATACACTTTTGCACAGAGTGCATGTCCCCTAGTAAGAGCCTGATGTTACCTTCTTGGAGGTAGAAGGATACCCGTACAATGGTATCATGTACCCACTTGAACACGATTTTAATCATCTTGGATCTGTTCCAGTCTCAATCCTTTCCATTCTCCAGTTTGTGACATGATGGCGGAACACAAAAGATGAACCATGATGTGCTTACTTCGGATGCTCAGATACTCCTTGGGGATCCATTCACTCCATTGATTCTCTATGTGTGATATTTGTTTAGCTATGATGATATAACCCCCTCACATGTCATGAAGTTGTGGTTACATTACAAAATTTTAATAGGATGCCATATCATATACAATTTTCTCACTTGTGTCATGTTACATTGGGATACATGTTCTTGGTTACAAGTATGCCCTCTTCTAAGATGAATCATACTACTAGTTTGTTTACACTGGGTAGTGCAATCCATATCCTAATCACACTAAGCATTTTCCATTTCCCAAGTATCACTCGTTTCCATCCACATTAACAAAAAATAACATCTCATCATGTATGGCTACTGAAAGGTCCAATGAAAGGTCGAAATCAAAGAAATCCTATGTCAAATAAACCCATGAAGGGTAAAGGGATGAAAAACAAAGTCAAATAAAGTACAATCTACTTCACTATGCTCCCCC
>JZKD02S1660256.1:599221-633602 GCA_000966675.3 Picea glauca | reverse complement strand
AATAGCTAAAATAAAGCTAGAGATTAAAAATAAAAATAAAATTGGCCTATGCATGTCTACAACTTTGAGAGTCATCACATGAGCATTCCCCTTCTCCCTTTCATCATTAATTTTACTAACTTTCTATCCTCCACCTAAGCAATTTAGGAAATATGGGTTTCCTTTGGGAGTAGGCTCATTTAAAATTATTAACAATGTTTCCATAGGTAAAACTTAGGAAAGTGTCAAATTAAATTAAAATGCTAGGTTTACTAGGAAATTGTCACTTTGAGCTATGAATTAATGATTTTCTAAGGGGTTAGATCCATCATCCTATGTAAATATTGCACATTGGAGTGTTATTGGACAATCAAATACATGGAGTACCCTCAACTCAAGTGGAAGGGAAAATTTCAGGTTGGCACGTGATTTATTTCGTTAATGGAAGGTGATAAACTTTATTTGACCATTTTCAGCCTTTCCTAAAGGGCATATACGATGAAAATTATTATTTTATGGTAATTGACCTTGTCAAGATGACAAAAGCATTATTTTATTATGATTTTGATCACATCAAAGGAAGAAATCATTGTTTATTACAAACAACTCTTTTAAATATTATTTCGCTCATGATTCAAAATTTCTACCCATAGTATTCTTCATACCCATGGTATTTGTGAATGGTTTAGGGTTTCGAGGAAGCCCTCTCATTTGTGTATAGTGGGGAGAATTGGATTGGAGAATAAAGAAATTGTTGTTGCTCAAACATCATTGTGGTAAAGTCTCTTTTATTTCTTTGGTGAAATATTTAATGTTTAAAGACCGTATGATCATGGATAATTTTTTTAAATTGAGTAATGGTTTGCAAAGATTAGTTATTCGATAAGGTACGATTTATAATCTATATTATTCCTCATTTATTCATTTTTATATATCTAAAGAATAATGTCCTAGACATAGATATTTTTTCATATGCTAACTGACCTTTAAGACTAAATATTTAGATGATTAGCATACTTTGGGGTTCAATTATTTTCTAGTTTGATTCTTTTCTAACCCTAGAAGTTTATAAGTCACAATTTTAAGTTTGATCTTCTGTCTATTCGAACCAATCTTTTAGATCGAGTTTGGCCGCTACCTCCATTGATCTATTACAGGCGGGTCGCGAGCACATTTATTTTCAAAAGAGTCATAGCCAGTGGCTGATATGCGCCCGTGGATCTCACCTCCAGGGCTTCACTACTCAGATCTGATTCATTCCTTTTGCGAATTTATTTAAGCTTTCACAGATTGGTAAAGAAAGGGTCGAAACTCATCCAGTCATAATTTCCCATTGTTTCTCTAACCCGATTTGATGTGCAGATTTTGTCTGTATGGCCTGCGGTTTTGATTGTTGTTTCAGAGATCATTTCCAGGGTTTCGAAATAAACTTCTGACATAACCGTGGTTGCAAACATTTCAGTCTAGCAGTAAATTCCTGCTCATACAAATTATTCATTGACCAGGCTCGTCAAATTCCACAACGCTATGTTTGCAGATTTTGTTGCTGGGTACTCTCTCACCATTTTTTGCAGGTTGAAGGCACACAATTTCGAACCACCACAAATGTATCGCTGCATTTACTACCGTCTGGGTGGGTTTGGACGGATTTCTGGGCTTGAGTATTGATCCAGCTACATCGTTCACAAAGGCAAGGGTTTGTTGTTTGCTCACTATTCCTTGATTACAGAGATAAAGATTGCATGGTTTTGTTGGGCGATTTTCTTGCGCTTTAAGACCCTTCGGATGTCATTCTTTTCCTGTAGATTCAAATCGATACAAGCGACCTCTAAAAAAATTCTGACATCAGCCTCCACGTAATTATGATTTGAGGGTTGCTTTTTGAGGGTTACAAGCAAGTCTTAACTACAAAATTATCCTTTAATCAATTAGTAATGGTTCTGTTCATTACATGGTTCTATTACCTTCATTAACTCTGAAAGAGTCTATGGAAACTTTTTTTTAATTGCATCCCTAATCTCAGGTTACCATCCCATTGGGATACTTATCGATAATGCTCATTTATATATATTATACATGAGGTTGCTATAGGCATCAAAATTTCATAGACAGCGGGCATGAGAAACGTTCTGAATATATCTCTGAACCCCTGAGTTAGGTACACGCTTGAGAATGGTGTGATATATGAGTGCTGGTGTATTTTCATTTTGCTGTCCATTATAGAGTCTCAAACCTATTGTTACATGACTAACTTTAAATCTGAATCACTGTCATTTTTAGCACTTACTGATTCAGCCTTAAATCTAAATAAATTTATAATTACTTGCGCCAGACGCAGTAAGTCATTTCATGCCGATTAGTGTGTAAGGTTAGATCTGAGCGCAGAAGTCTGATATCGCTTTCTTTTCATGCCTTGCCCAAAGTAAGAATTCTGTCCATGAGATAGTGCTGCATTATAGTTGTTGAAATAACAAATCAAACTTATGGAGAGTCATCCCACAGAAACCTCTTAACTTGGTGGAAATTCATCTCTGGTTAGCTAGGACAGTAATGTAATTTTGAATTTAAGCATTTTTTGGCATATATTTCACTTTCTTTATATGCTAATGACTGATGTAATAAAATTCTTGTCCCTAATACATAACTCCATGGCTAATATCACACCTGGGAGCGTCTCTGGTAGATGAGATTTTCTTTTATGGACCAATGCTTTCTTAGGGTATAACTCTGATACAGTTTATGCTTTCCTAAGAGATCTTTGTTATATAATCTTTCATGACTTTTGGCTCATAGTGATGAACAAATGACCTATAACTCTTATTTACTTACGAACATCATCTATGATCTATCTTGCCATTGGATATATTTCTCATTAATACAATTCATAAGTTTCATGCTGAAGTTGAAATCTTGAGATCACTTGAGTAAGATTCATTCTCATTTATGATCAAAGTGTTTTGTTCACTGATTGGTTTTATTGCTGTCGGTGCCTACTTCTCATATGGTTTCTAATTCTTGACATGGACCTTTTCCTCTATTTTTTTGGTTTTTCCTAGAACATAGTTGTTTCAGAAGCACTTGAATGGCCATGGAAGAATGACTTTTAATGAATAGACCTTTATGCATGTGAGATAACTAAATAGACATTGAGAGGCATTTTATTATGTGGTATTTGGGTTGTTGATAAATAAGGTTGAATGAATGAGCCTTCCAAGATTTTTAAGGTATTGTCTTCTTTTGTTTAATTGAATCAATCCCCTAGAGAAGTCAAACTGAGTCAACCCTACTCCTTTTCTCACCTTTTCTTACCTAGAGTGATAGGACTCATTCTGACTACATAGGATCCCCTCCTTAGGTTAGTGACTCTAGCCTAGAAGTGTAGAGGCAGCATTGTTGAGGTGACAGTAGGCATCCTCCCCTTGGAGAGGTTGGACTTTTCCTCTTGGGAGAATCTGAGTGATAATATTTTTTATATGTGGGGAAACATCTTAGAGAGCGATTTGAATGGAGAAGCATCTCTGGTGTGAATAAAAGAAGCTCTAATCTATTGGAGTGTTTGTTGGCTTTATTGTGTATAAGTAATGGACCGATGTGTGAGTGTTTTCTTATGAATGGCTATTAGTTCTTGTAATATAATTGGGAATATGTTTGTAGTTTTTTGAATGTTGGAGAGGTTGGACTTTTCCTCTTGGAAGAATTTGAGCGATAAAAGAAGCTCTAAGCTATTGGAGTGTCTCTTGTCTTTATTGTGTATAAGTAGTGATGTGTGATTGCTTTCTTATGAATAGCTATTAGTTCTTGTACTATAATTGGGAATATGTTTGTAGGTGTATGAATGTCAAAGGCAAGTCAAAGGCCAAGCAAAGGGGTTTCATCTTAATTGGAAAGGGTTACGGTAAAGGTTTTCTTATCTCCCTTTTGTATCATTTAATTTCAAGATAGAAACATCACACATCCTATATCACTTGATTAGGTGTGTCTCAAGATAACTTGTGGTAGAGGCTAGCTTTGCATTTGCTTTGAGTAGTGGATCTGTTATAGCCCCTCTCCATCATATCACTTGTATATCAAAAAAACAAATTAGGATTGTAGTTTTCTTATCAATTGATTGTACGCTTCCACCTAATCTTCCTTTGGAACCACCTTCTAAGATTTACTTACATGACCCAATTACCCAAACAATCAAAGGCACTCATTTCCCTTTTATCTGCCACTCCCAACCATCTAAATTCCATTTTAATGTCTCCATCTATAATTATGTTGCTAAGATTTCTCATACTCCCACTATCCACTACACACATTAAGCTTAGTAACCCATAGGGAAGCCCCCCTTGGTTAGGATTCCATTTACTCTACCCCAAAGTGTAGAGGAGAGTTTGCAAGGTGATAGTGGCCAACCTCCCAGTTCCACAATGCTAGCACCCATCTTTGGGACTTTGAGAAAAGGTGTTGGTTTGTGTCGTAACAAGGCCTTATGTCACCTTATGTGCATTTACTGGAACTCAAAGGATTCGCTTGTTGACTAAAAGGGATATCCTAAACTTTATGCTATAAGTTGAACAATTTATTAGAATGTACATGAATTTGTTGATTGCATGTACTAATTGTTTTATTCTTGTGTTTTACTTATAGGTATGATGATGACTATGTTAGTTTTGACTATCAATAAAGGTGGATCAGAAAGGAAACTTCCAACTATTGCACATATTGGACAAGAATATCAAAGTGATTTTTGAAAAACTCTAATTGTACATATGTATATAAATGCATAAATAAGGGGAAGGACAATGTGATACCCCAGCATGATCCTCTGATTATAAATATATTGTACATATCATACTTAGGTTGGTGAGCCAATATGTTTGGACTAGAGTGCATGTAAATATGATCAAAGGCTAGAGATCATGTATTATAAATTGTATATATGCACTAATTAATAAAAATAACACCACGGCTGCAAACCCTAGGACGAAAAGAGTATGGGGGGTTAAGACTCCACAAATGGGAAATGGGGCTAAGGGCTATAGGTAAAGGGAGCTTAAGAAAAGGAGGCTAAGTAAATATAGTATAATAATTCCCTAGGCATTTATATTATTATATTATATAATAATACAAGTCTTTATATTGGTATATTATATAATAATATAAGGTTTTATATCATTACGTTAACATTATAATCGAAAAGGACATATGCATATATAAAAAGGGGGAAATAGTTTTAATTCTCCATTCATTCACTCCATTCTTACGAGGAGCTGACCAAAATTTCTATGGGGAAAATGGTGACCAGAGACTACATATCTTACCTTGTGGATCTTGTTGATTTTTCAATATGCAAGGTTTAAGCATGAAGTTCATTCCATTTTATCATTTCACTTAAACCATAAAAAAATCTTTTGCAACAACCAAGATCACAAGAAAAAAACACCATGCACAAGTACACAAGAAGTATCCTCAGAAACCCTTCTCAACAAGGGAAGAAAAATCAGCCAATCCTTTGCTATATTCTTCAAGAGAAATACCTTCACCACCAAGAAAACCTAGCATAGAAGAGGGTTTTTGCAAACCCTAGAAGACTAACGCCCAAGAGAGGTGCACACTTTTCCCAAGAAGATGTACTTACTGAAATTTCCAAAATCCCACAAAAGATGTGATTCCTCAATGAGGAATTTACCTTTACTTATATTAGACTTGACCTGTCAACATAAGTGTTTATTAGACTTGACCTCTCTAACTCACAATATAATTAATAATAACCATATTAACTATCTTTTACATTAATTATCAATTACATTAAGGTGGGGTTGAGCTGTATCCTTTACATTACAATTAGGGTTACAGGTTAGTATGACTCTTGAACAATATATCAAGGGATCTCATACACCCACTAGTGATTAGCTACTAGGGGCACATCCATAGGGATGTCTATATATCTATATCACTACGTATCACAGGAGAACCACACTCACTAGTGCTCAACCACTAGGATCACGTTCACCTGTTCTCATCCACAGGAACATCCAACTCAACAAACCTTCTTTTCCATTGTATTACACAGGAGAGTCATCTGAATTTCATCATATCAACTCTCTACTAAGAGTAGGATAATACATCGTCTTCATCTTTGTCTCACAATGATTCACCCAGCTCATGGGAATTCACACGTTCACCTTGTGCTCAGCCAAAGGCACATCCAACTTAGTAGATCTCCTTTCTCACGGTGTTACAACGGAGAATCATCTATAGTTCTTCTCAACTCTTTGTAAGGAGGAGGCCATCACTACGTTCTAGTTCTGTCTCAGATAGGAACCACAAACCCAACTCATGAGCTCTCTCTCGGGTCGACTCAATCCGTATGTGTCTTGGAGGATGTCTCACGCAACTGCAATCATCAACACTCCCTCTCAGCTAGGGAGGCATTCTCCATCAAGCCAAGTCTTGCACGGAAGTACTCAAAATTTGTCTTGGTTGTATTCATCAACACTCCCTCTCAGCTAGAGAGGTGTTCTTCACCAAGCCAATTTGGTGAAGGTGTCTGCAATCTGTTCATGTGTAGGAAGGTACGACACGTGTACTACTTTCTTCTGCATCATGTCTCTGAAAATTATATTTTATCTCAAAGTGTTTCGATCTATCATGAAACACAAGTTTCTCAAAGAGCTTCACACAACTCTGGTTATAATCATAGAATCCATCCCATGATCAAGTAAATATGTCAAAATTTTATGAAGCCACACTACTTTTCATGCTCAATGATATATACTTATCTTCTGTGGTATTCAAGGCCACACAGCTTTGTTTCATGCTGCACTAGGAAACCATGAAAACCTTCACGTTAAAAAAAAAACTGATGTTCTCTTCCAATCCACTGCATTCTCTGTTCAATTTGTATCGACATATCGTGCAAAATCAAGTTCACACTGGAGGCATATCTCAGGCCATATCCAATTGTGCCTCATATATATCTGAATACATGTTTTTCTGCTATCCAGTGAGTCTGTTGTTGATATTATGGTAGTTGCGGGAGGTATTTACCTCCACGTGTAAACCTGACGAGAATAGAATATTTTGGGAATCAAGAAGAAACCCTAATTACTTGGATAATAACCCTAGAAGACAAGTCCGCTCAAGAAGATATATTGTATTAGTTTATTGGCCTCCAAGAGAAGATGTCAGCTAAAGGAAATATTATATACTAAGTAAATAGGCACCCAGAATGAGTAGTCGACCCGGGAAGTTAGCCAGTTTTAGTATAAATACAAGAGGCCAGTCTTCATTCGGGCAAGCATTCTCAGAACTGGAGAAGCAACACTTGTGCGCACTGCAGTTGGCCATTTTGTGTGCAAGTCTAGAGGAGAGCTACCATTATAGCTATTGTAGCTAGCAGATTTTGGTTTTGGGTTGGACTGTCTCTTGGTTATGGTTTGCACTCTCTGATCAGCTCTTGTGACTCTTTCTTGGTGTGTTATTCTTGGAGAAATATGTGCACCCTTTGTTTGGCTATCTAGCCTAGGGTTTTCTTCTAGAATGATTCTCTCTCAAGTTTAAGGTGCTTGGGGGTGGCTTCGACCTATGGTTGGGTGAAAATAGTGATATTGTCTATGGTTAAACGATCACATCCATCATATTCTAACAGGTTATGGGCTCACACCTCTTTCATTCAGTCTAACCACTAGAAGGGAGCATAGCCATAAGGATACTAAGCTCATTTAAGAATTGCTGCTAGGGTTTCTAGCAGGAGTAGTTACCAAAGAATTGTCGCTACAGTTACTAGCAGGTGCAGTTGCAAAAACCCTAATCCTCTCGTTGAGGCACCTTAAGTGAAGGGATTGACCTAATTTTCAAATATAATAGTGCACCCTAGCCTAGCGCATCTCCTTGTACTCTTAGCAAGCTAAGACGTCAAGGTTGAGTTTTTGGTCAAATCTAGGGTTGAAAAAGTGAAGACAACCATGACTTACTCTATGAAGTCAGAAAACAAGTTAGATGGGGATTCTAACTTCAGAGCATGGAAGACAAGGATTGACCTCATCGTTGCCAAAAATAAAGTGTTGGATATCGTGAAAGGAAAGATCGTGGAACCATAGTTTGAAGAAGGAAAAGAGAAGGAACCGCAGAATGTTGCAGTTATGGAGAAGTTTAGAGACAGTGAAATCAATGCCATGATTATCATAGTGGACTCTATAAAATACCACTTGATACCCTACATCTCCCATCTTGACTCATCTAAGAAGATGTATGATGCCCTAATAAACCTCTTCTGAGTCAGAAACATTGGACAAGTAATGAGTGTGAAGAATGAGCTCCATGACATGAAGATGAATTATGATGAAAACATAACATCATACATTGTGAGAATATATTGGTTAAGAGATCAAATACAAGTTATTGAAGAGATCATTTCATAAAAGTAATTGGTAAACATAGTACTCAATGGTCTTCCCAAGACATGGGATGCATTTACCACAAGAATGAACACAAGCAAGGAGTATCTTACATTTGAATAACTTTGGACTTGCTTTGCACAAGAAGAATCAAGAATCAGTGAAAAAGAGAAGCCCCAAAGGAAGTACGATGATCAATCCTTCACAAAAAGGTTCAAGGATTTCAGGAATACAAAGAATTTTGGCTCCAGGAAGAAACCAAATCAAGAGAAAGATATGTCAAGAATACAATGCTTCAATTGTCGAAAGTATGGTCACTACAAGAATCATTGTCCTGAGTTAAATAAAAGGAAGGAAACACATGAAGCATCAGTTTCTGAAGAAAGGGAACCCTCAAAGAAATCCAAGTAGGACAAAACAAACTTCTTCTTCTAAGACAAGGTAACAATACTCTTCATAGTTCTTGTGCATACCATGTTTTGCATATCTATTTCCTAGAAGATAATATGTTCCAAGAGGAACTTACCTATGGAAGAACAACAAGATAAGGATTTCCATCACTATGAATACAAGTCAGACAATACACATGAAAGGATGAAGTACATCAACAACCCCTGGTAACAATTCATGTGGAAGTTATTATCATAATCAATCTTGAAGAAACCTAGAAGAAGTAAATAAAGAAAGAAGTGACACTATGCAGAAGGCAATAAGGATGCAGATGAAAACATGGGCTCTCCTAGATGGAGGGAGTCAATTATATATTTCCAAAATAATATCATGCATTCATGCATGAATCAAGGATTAGAAGGGAGCCAATCCTAAACAATATGATCCATTGAATATGATGAAGTATCTATCCATGTTCCCATCAATGGTAGCAACCATGAAAAGCAGGACGTGTTCAGTTTGACTTAAGAATAAGTCTTCCTTGAAAAGAAGCCTTGAAGTATCCATGGTTGTCCATCCACACCCATGAACCTATGATGAAAGGAAGAAGGAAAAATATTCAGGGCATGGAATCTATAGAAAACTCCATGAAATCAAGAGCTAAAGAGAAATATGAGGAAGAACATGAAGATTCCAAGAGAGAAACAAAAGTCAGAACAACCAGTCATTGTATTGAGGATCACAAGACTACCAGCCTTATATGAACTCACTAAAAGAAATCAAATAGAGAAATCGAAATTTGTGATGAATGAAAGCATTACGAGATCCATAACTAGAGGTTCTCTGAGATGGGGGGAAAAGACTATGATTGTTTGTTCGAGTAAACCAGACATACCTCTACATGAGCCATCATATCCTCCGCAATATCCATGGGTTGGAGTTTACATCAGATGAATGCAAAGACTATTCTTGAGAATAATTGAACATAGAGCGTATGAAGAGTAACCTCAAGGCTTTGAGGTATACCAGGAAGAGACCTTTGTATGCAAATGGAAGAAGACAACTTGTTAGAGAACCTCCAATGCACAAGAAAAGAGTGGTGAAAAACTTTCTATAATAGAGATATTGTATCAAAATGGTTAACTCATAAGCTCAGGATGATGGATTGCTAATCCATGACAAACCGTCATGATGGCAAAAGAAGTACCACTTAGATATGTTCCAGTTTGACCCTTGCCACGATGTTATGAACTAGCAGGAAACAAAAGATGAATCCAACAATGATATACTATATTTATCAGAGATATATGAAGCCTTCAAAGAATACTGGTGTTCCAGAAAGATTGAAGCACATTGAGATCAAGCATTACATTATTCATGATGAAGTCCAGAAAAGAGAAAGTGGTTGTCCAATATATATATCTCCACAGATGAGCAGATAAGAAGACATTTTGGTAAAGCCTCTGTCTAAGATGAAAGAGTTTGCGTACTCAAGATGGAGCTCGTGGAGATGACTTCCTTATTGAAAAAGGAAGAGATGATTTCCAGGTTGGGAGAGAGAACTGATGTGTTATTTATTTATGGACAGCCATTTTTCAAGTTCAAAAAATGGTCTAGGATGAGTAGTTCCTTTCCAGTTCAGAAAATGGTTTGCGATTTTTGATGGACAAGCATTTTCCAGTTTGGAAAATGGTCTAGATCAAACGGTAATTTTCATAATGAAAATGGTTTGATGGATTGTTGAAGTACCATAGACAATGATTCCCCTTTTGGTTAACATAGGGAATGGTCTAGGACAATCTCTCTTCTTAATGATCACTCTTACTAGTGGTCAATAAGACTAGTCCACCTTGTCGAACATACATTCTTTCGAAGCTCACAGTTATGAGAAGTTTCGACGAATGGTATATTTTGGAGGTTGGTGTAGGATAGTCATTTCCTTAGGAAATGGTCTGGACAATCATTCCCTAGGGAAGATTCATTCTCTCTAGGTTGCACTTTGTTTAGTGCTGGAGGAATGGCCCAGATAGGCGAATGGTCTAGGTTCAACAATCAGGGAAAGGCATTCCCTAGGGAAGATTCATTCTCTCCAGGTTTCACTTTGTTTAGTGTCGGAGGAATGGCCCATATAGGTGAATGGTCCACGCTAAGAAATTAGGACAATTATTCTTCTTTTCTTGAGAAGAATAGTCCAGATAGCTCATCATTGATGTTTTACCATCTGAGGGAAGATGCTCTTCTAGGTCTCATAGATGTGAGTGGAAGAATGGCCCAGATGATTCAATTTATATCATAACAGTTTTTTCTGTGCATGTTGATGATATGACTGTTATAGAGACTGTATGTCTTCGGAAAATAGATGTATACTACTATGGTGGATGTGTTCCACTAATTGTGACTATATGTCCATGATCAAATATCTCTGTGCTACTTGGTGTGGTAGTGTACCACTAGATTGTAGTTGTGTACTACTATGGATAGATACAATTGTGTTCTATTGCATGACATTGTTCTGATTGCCTTGAAGACTATCAGTAGTGGTGGAAAGGATTATCAGCTAGATGGATGATCAATGGACAGAGATTTCCCAGACGAAAAATGGTTCAGAACATTTATTCTTCTAGGACATATGTCTGGATTAGAAGAATGTCTCTTATGTCACTCTGTGGAGTGAGTGACTTATCCAACTTCATGTCTGATTACTCTGATGGATTATGGTTTCGAGAGATGATGTAGTCGATGACACTGATAGAGATGATGGTGCTCATGATCTAGTCATGAGATTGTCTATACGACTATGTTGAGGCTACTGGGTGAATGATATGTTTGTGCTCAAGACAATTACCATCAAATACCTCCCTAGCTAGGAGGGAGTGTTGATATTATAGTAGTTGTGGGAGGTATTTACCTCCACGTGTAAACCTGACGAGAATAGAATATTCCAAGAAGCAAGAAGAAACCCTAATTAGTTGGATAATAACCCTAGAAGACAAGTCAGCTCAAGAAGATAATTTGTATTAGGTTATTAGACTCCAGGAGAAGAAGTCGGCTAAAGGAAATATTATATACTATGTAAATAGGCACCCAAAATGAGAAGTTGGCCCAGGCAATTTTCCATTTTTAGTATAAATACAGGAGGTCAATCTTCATTCTAGCAGGCATTCTCAGAACTGCAGAAGCAACACTTATGCACACTGTAGTTGGCCAGTTTGTGCACAAGTCTGGAGGAGAGATGTCGTTGCAGCTGCTGCAGCTAGCAGAATTCAGTTTTATCTTGGACTATCTCTTGGTTATGGTTTTCACTCTCTGATCATCTCTTGAGGGTGTTTTCACTTTCAAACATATATTTTAATGATTCATACATTTCATAAGTTGTCTTTAGGTTGGAAATACGAGGTAAGAGATGATCTCTTACTGAGTAGATGATTATTTTTCTTTCCTTGACATATTCTTCCTTTCTTATATTCTTCTCTTCATCGGTAGTTGTATCTGGTAAATTTTTTGTTACCACATCCAAAAGTTCATCTTATTCAATGGTGACGTGAAGCCTTGACTTCCAGGAGTTAAAGTTGCTTTTTCCATCAAGCCTATCTTCTGCTAAAGTTATGTTCTTCATTTTTTCAGATTTATTCTCAAACTCTCGCTAACTGGACTTAGAAAACCTAATGTTTTTGGTGTGATTATGACTGCCAACAATAAAATTTGAGAGTATCATAGGAATTCTTGTTGAGTTGAAACGTTTCTTCAATAAGTTTCAAAAACCCTAAGATCAAGATTCTGCAGAAAATTTTGGCACCCTAGAAACCCTAGGGCCAAAAACTCAAAATCCTCGAACATTCACTTTGAAGATATCTAGAGATGCGTTGAGGAAGTTCGTACAACATGATCCAAGTTTTATCTCCAAAGTCCACTTGTAAGGTAATGAAAAGGCCAATCAAGTGAGGGTCTTACAAATTTCTGCAAAAACCCTAGAGGTCATATGAAACTGCAGAAGGAGGATGTCTTAGCTTTTAATTACTTGTGCAGGGGTTCTTCAAGACATATGCTCTAATACCATGTTGATTTTTAAATATTCAAGGTTTAAGCATGAAGTTTATTCCATTTTCTCATTTAACTTAAACCATAAACAATTTTGTTGCGGAAACCAATATCACAAGAAAAAACACCATGCACAAGTACACAAGAAGTATCTTGGGAAACCCTTCTCAACAAGGGAAGAAAGCCCAGCCAATCATTTTCTATATTATTCAAGATAAATACCTTCACCACCAAGAAAACCTATCACACAAGAGGTTTCTTTCAAACCTTATAATACTAGTGCCCAGTAGAGGTGCACACTTTTCCGAAGGTGTACTTGCTGAAATTTCCAAACTCACATAAAAGATATGATTCCTCAATGGGGAATTTACCTTTACTTATATTAGACTTGAACTATCAACAAAAGTATCTATTGGAACGTTAGGGTCGACCTATCTAACTCACAATATAGTTAATAATAACCAGATTAATTATCTTTTACATTAATTATCAATTACATTAAGGTGGGGCTAACCTATACCCTTTACATTACAATTAGGGTTACGGGTAATTCTGACTCTTGAAAAATATGGAGAGGGATCTCATACACCCACTAGTGATCAGCCACTAGGGGCACATCCATAGGGATGTATATATATCTATCTCACTATGTCTCAAAGGTGAACCACACTCACTAGTGCTCAACCACTAGGATCATGTTCACCTGTGCTCACCCACATGCACGTCCAACTCAACATATCTTCTTTTCCACTGCATTACACAAGATATTCATCTGGAGTCAATAATCTCAATTCTCTACTCAGAGGAGGCTAATACATTATCTTCATCTTCATCTCATAACGATACACCCATCTCATGGGAATTCACACATTCACCTTGTGCTCAAGCACAAGAACATCCAACTCATCAAATCTCCTTTCTCCCTGCTTTACACAGTAGAATCATATGGATTTATTCTCAACTCTTTGTAAGGAGGAGGCCATCACTACATTCCAGTTATGTCTCAGATAGGAACCGCACACCCAAATCATGGGCTCTCTATCATGTCGACTCAATCAGTCTATGTCTTGGAGGATGTCTCACGCAGTTGTAATCATCAACAGATCCTAGGTGGATCTGGGTGTGTGTAAACTTCTCCTTGGGTTTCCTTGGAGAATGTTGGAGCTTGGAGGGATAAGTGTGGGGATAAGTTCCCCGATATGAGGTCTGGAGGGTAGTTGGATACCTTTGAGGGTATCTAGCCACAATGCTATGAGACTTCCTGGTTAGCTTGTGATGGAGCCGGGAAGGGTACTGGTGCAACCCGAGGGATTAATATGAATAGAAGGAAGAAAACTACCTTGGGATATGTAGGCTGATGGGGAAAAAGATTCTGTAGGTTTGAGTGTTGTTGATGTTTGGTACCATGGACTAAACCATGTTGGTACTAATTGTGGACTATAACTCTTTTCACTACTAGATTTATAGCCCGATATTCGGGGTGATCCACTACTGAGAGAGTATGAGAAATGAGATCTATGGTTGGGTGGAACGTAGTAGGTCTGCAATGAGTCTGTGGGTTTTTAAGAGACAATTATTATGTTCCTATTTTTATGTTAAATGCTATGTTGTATGCTTTACTCTCTAAATCATATAATGATTTTGTTATGGATTTGTATGTTAAATGACATGTTTTATTTAAATGTGGATGTTGTGGTGAATGTAAGAAGGAAATTGGTGAAATTTATCAATGCCCCTACATCCCAACAACACCGGGGTGAATGCGGCTGGGTACACCACAATAATTAATAACTCATTACATTCACTGACTTCTGCCATTATAGATTAGTAGATGACTAGGTCGAATATCTCTAGAATATTATTCGGTTCATCTTTAGATGAAGAAGTTATAATAAGATCTCATACTAGGCCTAAGAGATAGGATACACATTATTGTTGAGGATGTTCCCTTGATGTTATTGATTGGGAAATGAAACATTAATAGGAATAGAATTATAGGTCCTTCCAAACTCTAGATCATAGGAATATAATTATAGGTCCTTCCAATAGAATTATAGGTTATAGAACCATTAATATTCAAACTCTATATTGTAGGAATAGAATTATAGGTCCTTCCATTATTTCCTAGATATTTTCTGATCTTTGTTGATGAACTGACTCAATGTTGAATTTGAGGTGGCCAACTACTGGAATGTAGAAAAAATGGACATGTCACCATCCCAAGATATCTATGAGGAGCTTCCAAGTGTTCTATTTGATCTTGATGGATCATCTTCATGCCAAACTTGGACTCATCATACGTTGAATACCTATAATATTTGCAATGTTGGTAATCGAGTGAGTAAAATGACTTCTTACAGTGTTTCTAAACCAAAATCATGAATTGTGAACCAAGAACAACTTTTTACCTTTATTATGCATATTATACCATTACGCTAGTGGAAATGGTAAAAAATGAAAGGTTCTGATAAAAAATGAGGGCGAATGGCTTGGTTGAAATGGTGAAAAGAGAACCAAAACTAACACCAAACAATCACCATGACCAATAGATATACAAAACTTTATTTCCTTGACCAAATCCATCCAAGCCAGCCAAGTAAGCCTTCACCGCTCACCTCTAGGATAATTTCAATGGGGTATCGAAAGCCCTTTCAAAGAATTCATCACATGCAATCGATGGGATCTAAAAGAACAAGAAACCATGAATCTTGACCTAACTTTTTCCCCCTTTCCATGACCAAAACCAATGAAACTTCCCTCAAAGTCAAGCTATATGGGAATACCATATGCTCCCCCTATCACCTAGGTCTATGTCTAGAATTTACTATTGAAATTTCAAACCCATGGTAAACATGCCTAACCATGTATTACAATGGTATGCCCATTTACATATAATTAAAAATGTAAACTCCACCTCAATCTTTTCACTCGAAAACCTCCACCTTTTCTATGGAAAATCCACTTGCCACCATTTCTTTGAATCTCAGTGATTCTATCAACACTCTTCTTCCATCGTTGACTTGCGATCATTACCACCTCTCACAACTCATCATAGGGGTCCACGATTATTTTTTTGAGGAATTCCATCAAACACTTATTGTGCATCCATCCGTGAAACTGCAAAATTTGACATACATAAGTAATATACCCAAGATGAAACCTTTCTTTAATTTCTTCCATGTCCTCCAACAACGTCACCCCACCATCCTTTCTCCTCAACATCCAACGGCCTTACAAACTCATAGGGTTTTTCCTCCTCAAGGAATAAGTTCCAAACCCTTACTTCCCTTGTAGTGGACTCTCCTTCTCTTCGTGTGAATGCAAATATTCCCTGAACTCTCAAAGACCGTCACCAGACTTTAGTTCTTATACCACTTGTTGGACTTCTATCCTACCTTAGTTTTGATACCACTTGTTGGACTTATGTCCTTCAAACCGAATTAATGAACATAGAATAATAAGATATAAAACACACACTCTATACACTAGAATGAAATGGAGCAATGGTATTACAAATCTCAAAAATCTCCTCCTTGACTTCTGCTAAATGCTTGAGAAACCTCCAAACGAATGTAACAACAAATATATGTGTTCTCAGAACACAACAAAAAGTTCTTATTGACCATTTTCTATCAATTACAATCCTCTCAAGCCATGCCATTGAGTTTAAAAAAAAATTGAGCAACTAGATTGCTTTAGAATTACTGAAAACCTTCTTCTACACCTAGGGAGAATAGTGTTATGAATATCAATATAGAAGGGTACAGATACATAGTCAACATTACTTAACTCATCATTTAGTATTTACAAAACAACAAGGGTACATTAAAGATGATTTAACATATATGTATATCGTTGGAGTTTGCTTTAAAAAACACTCAAAATGATTGAAAAGGTTAAATGTAGTGAAATAGTAAAGACAAAGTTCTATCAATCATCGAGTTTCAAATTTCTATGACATAATTTTCTATAAATTACGGTCCATTGAGTTTAGGTTACTATCAGGCCACAGTGCCAAGTTTCATAGAAAGTTTGAGCAACTGGGTGACTTCAGAAATACTGAAAACCTTTGGGTTATATACTTGTAAATGAATCTCAATACAAAAAAGACTTGCAGTCTATATTAAGAAATAGATATGAATACATAAGAGTACAGATGAACCAAAAAATGTTTTGAAAGAATGCCCATAAGATAACAAACAATTTGAAATAATTCACAATTAAACAATTTGAGAGAATGGAGAAACATGTTCTTACATGAATAGTGAGGTAGAGCACTCTAGACAATGTGTTCTTGAGTTCAATCTAAATTGATACCTTGTCTAAAAATACTATGGCACAGGTTCGCTGAAACATTACTAAACTCCAAAATAATAAAAAGTCACAGTTGAGTGCAGTAGAAATAGCAATTGTGTAGATCTTCTATTAGTTGCATGGGAAAACAAACATATCTTAAGAATATGGTCTATTATTTTTTTTTCAATAAGAAAAAAACTTATATTAGAAAATTTGGATTTTTTGATACAATAACTGTCAAAATAGATCAAACCTATCAGATCCTTTGGTACTATAGTGGATACACTCCTATTCAGAATACATATTACAAAAACAAAGCTAGGTGTATACTATGAAGTATATAACCTCAAAAAATACATATCCAAAACACAAACAAAAAAAAAACAGTTTCTTTACCCTTGCATCTATGCAAGTTTAACTGATATCCAATCTATCAAAAGATGATCATATTATTTGTTATATCCTTTATATATGTGTTGTGATTTTAGTTGTAGAAATCTTTTTCTCAACACTCTAATTTTAGTCATCTAGGGATGTAGGGAGACCAGTTGTAGATTATTTTCATTAGTAAACCAAACTATAATAACCTTTGAATCACCTACCAGTTGTAACCTTGTTATCTTTTTATAGCAAGAAAAAAATAATATGCACCACAACGCTAAAAGTTCAGCCCTGGTATTAGTACCACTACCACAATTCATCTTGATTTTGAATGTGCCCAGGACTAGACACTTTAATACAACTCATGCCCCACATTTGTCACCCCTTTCTTGTGAATCACCATCAATGAATCCCACAGTCAGATCCCAGTATAGGAGGTCTATCAATCCTACTAACCTTTGTAGAGTAAACTACTTTTGTTTCTCCCAAATCCTAAATAATACTATTACAAACTTTGTTCCTATTTAGATGTCGATATTCAAAGATAGTCAGACTCCTATGTTTCCAAACCTCCTATTAGATAAAGCAAGGTATTTCTATCCAATTTTTCTTCTTCCTTTCCAAGTTTTGAAAGCATTATACAATCTTCCCTCCTTCCCAAACACTCTCCAGTTTTAAATCCTTGTGAATTGTATACCAAATATCTTTTGTAAAGCTACAATCCACAAAGAGATGGCACACATTTTACTCATTACTCCCACATAGAACACATCTGCTAGGCCCAAGAAAACCTCTTTTGACCAAATTCTCCCAAGTGAGAATTATCTATTAAAGAAGTAACCACATAAAGAGTTTGACTTTTAAGGGTAATTGTCAATTCCAAAGATCAGTATACCAGAAAACTGGTTCTACCACTACATCCTCTAGAAATTGAACTTCATAGGCTTGTTTTTCATTTACCTAGCTTCCTTTAGTATGCTAGTACCACAGTAAGATATATGTATCATTATTCAACTCATACCCTGATCCAAATAAACCCTTTACATAATTATTCCATTCCTCTTTTTGTTCTCCTTCCAAGCCTAAATCCTCAACCATTTTCCAACTTGTATGTCTTGTGCCCTCCAAATCCAAAGTCCTAGCTTGTGCAAGGAATTATATTTCGTGTGCCTTCAATGTAAGAATAAGGTTCCTTGATAATTTAAAGTATGTATGAGACCCAATCAAAGGATTAGCTCCAAGTTGGATATCCTTCCCATTTTCAAGTTTCCAGACCAACCAATCAGATATAATGGTTAAAGACGAGGTGAGAGCTCTCCAAATATTTGAAATACCCGTCCATGTTTTTCTTCCTTCCCTGATCCACTCAACCACTTATTTCTTTAAAAGATGTTTTCTAAGTATTACCTCATGCCAAAGACCAGGTACCACAAGACACCTCTATAATATTTTTGCAGCTAAGGATTTTCCAAAAGAAAAGATATCTTTTATACCCCAACCACCCAACTTTTTAGGTTTTCCAATCTTTTCCAAGATTATCAAATGTATCCCTTCTTTTATCTTTTTTCCAATCCACATGAAACTAAACATCCTCCTTCTGATAGTATTTAGTATACTTTTTAAAATTTTATACAAGGAAAGCCAATATACATGAATACTTTCAAGTACAACTTTAACAAGTGTAACCCTTCCCCCCAAACTTAACCATCTTAGGCTCCAGTTTGTAATCCTTTTTTCAAACTTTCTCACCAGCCAATTCCAATCAGCCCTATTATAAGAGTCAGGTTTTAAAAAACACTCAAGGTACTTAAAACCAACATCTACTAAATTTACATCATAGGGCATAATATCCTTCAACAAAGATAAGTCCTCTGTTTCCCAACCAACTTCTAGAAACAAGGATTTATGAGGACTGAAATCCATTCATGTCGCTTTACAAAACAGTTCCAGAGTCCCCTTAAAAATTTCCCACTCAACAACATTTCCATTTTCAAACAGAATAACATCATCAACAAACATCAAATGTGTAATGTAAATCCCCCTTGTCACATGTATACCTTTTGCTTTATTATCCCTTACCTGCTCCTTTATAGCTATGCTTAATCCTTCTACAACAAGGAGAAACAATAAGGGAGATAAAGGACACCCTTTCCTTAATGCTCTTGTACTTTTAAAGAAATTGGTAGGCTTACCATTGATCAACCTATCATAATTTGCAGAAGTCACACACCCCATGATCCAGTCTATAGCTTCTAAACACATTCCCACATATAGAAACACAAGTCTTAAGAAACCCTAGTCCACTCAATCATAAGCCTTTATCAAATCTAATTTAAGAACCAAAGATTTGGTATTTTTAACCTTAATGCTATGTAATTCTTCTTGTACAATGCCAATAGCATCAATAATTTTCCTACCCTCAAGAAATCCAAATTTTTCCTTTGATATATCAAAGGACAAAGTGGATTTAATTTTAGTAGAAATAATTTTAGTTATGATCTTATACACCAAGTTACATAAAGCTATAGGTATATCCTCTCCAAAAGATCCTAGGTTCTCACTCTTAGGTATTAAAGAAAGAAAAGTAGCATTCAAATCTCTAGACACACTTCCATTTGCCTGGTCTCTTCAACCATCTCCAATAAATCATCTCCCAGGATGTCAAAAGAAGCCAGAAAAAATTCCACAATCCAACCATCCAGCCTAGGACTTTTTGATACTTTCAAGGCTTTAAGTGTTGACAAATTTTTTTTTGAAGCTACTGGATCATTCAATCTATGACTATGTTCCTCTGTAAACATCCTTGGGTAATTCCTTAAAATTGATAGTTGATAAGATAGGGAAAGATTAGGTTGGGCCATGAAAATATTTTGGAAAAAACCAATTGCTACCCTTTGTATTCTTTGATTGCTAGTGATCATAGTGATCATTGATCCATCCTCCTTAGAAATCTCCAAAATAGTATTGATCTGTTTCTTGGAATTTACATAAGCATGAAATAACTTTATGTTTCTATCACCTGAAACCAACCAGTTTAGTATACTCTTTTGCCTCCATGTTTCCTCTTCCTTTCTCATTGGAAACAATTTTCTCTGCTCTTTTTCTGCAATCAACACTTTTTCTTCCACCTTCTCAAATCCTCCAGGATGATTTGAGTAAAGTGTATCCAACTCCAATTCAAGTTTTATGAGCTCTTCCTTTGATTCAAGATTTTTCTTTTTTTCCCAGTTTATCACCATAGACTTAAGTATCTTTAGATTTTTTACCAGTGAATCCATGGGGTTTAATGTCTCTGTTCCCAACAGTGCAGCCTAGTTGGATTTGACAAAATTAACAAACTCTCATTCTTCTAGCCAAATAGAATTAAATTTGAAGGGGTAACATACCATTTTATTATCTTGTTGCAAATGGAGAATCACATGCATATGATGAGATATATTTAAATTACACACCACAGATCTGTAACTAAACCCTGAAATCGCAAGGTCCTCAGAAATAAAAAAAATCGATCCAGTCTCTTGGCAATATAATCGTGTCCTCCTCTACCATTTCTCTAGGTAGGGAGAAGTTTTAATGGTTCAACATCCACCAGCCCCTCATCTTGAATCAACTGACTAAAATAAGGATGTAAGGGATCTTCTCTAGCATGGGCTCTCAACACTTCTCTGACAAATGTAGTGAAGTTTATATCACCCCCCAATATCAGATTTTGATCATTTAATATACCATCTCTTTTAATGGACTCCCAAAAAGCCTCTCTTTTTGAATACAGACCATAACAATTAATCAAATTCATACTTCTATCAAGGTATTTAACAAATCCTTCCAGCAGAATCCATGCAGGGGTCAAGAAAGAAGAAAAATCATCTTTCCTTGGATTCCACGCAGATAGCATCCCACCAGAGAATCCTGAGGAATCCACCCCACAAAAAAAACAATGTGGAAGTAATTTAACAAGAAATTATCTTGCTTTTGCTACACAGAACATTGTTTCTTGTACATGCAATACACATGGTTTTGCTAAATATAAGAATATTTATAGGGCTAAGAACTTGGAGCTGCCCCCCACTCCTCTAACATTTAGGGTAGCTACAATCATTTTTTGACTCCTGCCAGGGATTTTTGAGCTCTAAGCACCCTCGGTCACTCAACCGCTATAGAACAACTAAAATCACAATTCATCTTCTCTTTCCCTAACTTCCTCGTGCTTCTAGTCTTTAAACGGGAAAAATCCTTCTCTAGTCCACCATGAACAACTCCTTTCAACAATAATTCCTCTCCTGCCGATCTGATATTAGACAATTCCTTTAAAATCCCAACTTTATTCTTCTTCTCTAGAGTCTTTGGTATAGAATCCCCCCCAACAAAAATAGGCAAAGGAGACCTGGAGAATATCTCCCTATAGGCATGATAAGATTTACTATAGACTCTTCAATCTCAAAAAGTGCAGTTGGATCATCCCGACCTTCCAACACTCTAGAACCCCGCATAAACTACAATCTCCTCAAATGTATAACCTTCCCATGTACTCAAAGAGAGTGACTTTTCCCTCTCGTCCAATCCTACAGTAGAGGAAGCTACAAGAACACTTCTTGGGGAAAAAGTTCGTTCCAGACCTCCTACTAAACCTGCATGCCCTACCTTCAACCCCGAAAAATATGAAGAAATACCCTTACTACATCCCCTGAATACAAAATCAACTTGAGGGACACTCCTCAGTTCATCACTAACTTCCCCCGAGCAAACACACCCCTCACCCAAAGAAAAAGAAAACCTTCAAGAACTGCTAGTAACCGCCTTCCCCCTTCCCCTCCCCTAGGTTCGAGGTCCGATCCTCATAAAAAGCTTGAGCATCATACCCCCCACCCACAGAGCTGATAGCGTCCTTTCCTTCCAAAACCCTCCCAAAACCCAACAAACCTTCATAATTTAAAAGCTAAGATCCTACCTCACAAGCCTTCATAATCTCCAGTGTAGGTTACTCATAGATAGGGATAAAACCAGAACCTGACCCCTCGAATGAGGCACAAATAGTCTTATAAGACTCCACCCCTACAGTCTTCTTTCCACCCTCATTACTAACAGAAAGAGTGGTATTAAATTTTGGACAGATATGGTTTAGCTTACCGGATTTTAATTCTCTTTCCACCGCCGAGGATGAATTGTTCTCGGTCCAGTCTTCTGTGGGCACATTCATTTCAGTTGCTTATGTTTCACCAAATACATCAAAACAACCTAGTTCCGCTTTCTCTCTCCCCGGGACATTGAAGCCGCAAATGGCCTGTCGCCTTACACTATGAGCATCTAAACGAGACCCCTATATAATCCAAACTCTGTTGTATCACTGTGCCACACCACTCTATTTCTAGCTCGACCGGTAAGCCTTCAAACATATCGATTTCCACTAACATTTTACCCATACATCTATCAAAACCAGACAAAAGTTTGGGATCAACAAACAAAAATTTCCCTAACGCGTCTCTGGTCTCCTTAAACGCCTCCAAATTCCACAAAGTGAGTGGCCAATGAGGCATTAAAACCCACAAGTGTCTGTAACGAATGACCTCCTTCTCTGGGTTGAATGTGCAATGCCATTTTTTTAACATGAGGCTTTTGTCTTTCACTAGCCAAACTCAGTTTAGGACCATATCTGCATCCTCCCGGGTTTTAAAAACAAAACAGAACCATCCTCTAGTCAAGATGATTACTTCTGGTGGCTATCCCAGCACAAGGTTCCATGTAACCTCCACCCACCTGCGTATCTCCCTAGCCCCCAAATCCCTGTATCCAAACCTACCTACAAGCCCCCGCTAAGAAAACATGCCTACTTCTTGCATCATGACGTCCCAGCCAAGGGTTACCCTTGGATTAATCTTCTTAAATCTCCAAGCCTTTACAAACGATTTATGGAACAACTCCTTCTGAGAGTTGGTAAACACTTCATCCGCCGCACACTCCTCCTTCTCGACCTCATCCACCACACCCCACAAAAGCTTACCCTTCTTTAGCTCCCACACCTCTTCCTCACTCCTATCCACCCTAGTTCTGCACAGTGGAATCCTACCTGCTACACCACCTGAAGACCTTACAGTCTCCCCTTGATTTCCCCCTAAAGACCTAACAGTCCCCCCTTGATTTCCCCTTGCGGAAGTCTGCCTTCCCTCTCCAACCACTGTTACCTTACTATTTTGGCTTCCCTCTGACTCCTTCAATGAGCTAGCCAAAGGTAAGTTAGAAGGTGAAGCTCCATACGCATCTCCCCTATCCGCTTCCTGAGCAAAGATATCATTTATGGATTTCTTAACTCTTACAACCGTAACCCGCTAGTTATTTCTCCATCTGTCCCTTTCATGAGTCGAGCCTCCAATTCTCCCTCAAACTTGCAACTCCTCTTGTACCTTTATTTGTTTGTACCGCCAGAGTTCTTCCCTATACACTTCATCGGATTTTAGTAGTCCTCCTTGGCTCCACAATTGATCCTCTGCTGGGCAATCTACTAGTACCGCCACATCACATGCCATCCCACCGAGGTCAGCCACTAGAGCAATTAAAGTCCTAAACTAGTCCTTTACCCCTCCAATAAATACCTGTCCTACCTCCAACGCGACTTCCACAACCGCTAACCATTAGGTCGTACAGATCCCAACCAGGATCCAGAGCACAAGATCCATTAGTGCTCGTAGGTCCCAACCGGGATCAAACCCTAGTCGTCTTCATGCCAGACCCGAGCCAACCGACATCGCCCTCTTATAATCCCAGTTTATTTACGTGTCAGAGCAAGTGTTAGTGTGTATATATTCACACAATACTCTCTTCTATCTGTTGTAGATATTTGTCTATAACATAACATCAACCTGTCAATTCTTTTACCTGTCCGCTTTAATTTGACCTCAATCGTTTACAGTTCATCTGATTCCCAGGGTTTTGTTTCTTCCAATTATTCTCCGAAATCCTTACCGAAGTACTTGGTCGATCCGTTATAATGGATGAGAAATTGCTCTGTTGGACCCTTCTGGTAGTTGTAGCGAACTGTTCACTGATTCCGTTAACAAATGCGGCAGCAGCCAAGCCTGTTTATTGTTTATTGTGGTAAGCATGCAGATTGAGAAGTTCATGGCGTTGATGGCAAAATTTCTGTTGGTTTTCAAGGACGGAATTATGTTATTGATCAAAATAATTTCTCATCGGGTCTACAGATTTGGATAAGAGTTTTCCAGTGAAGGTTAAATCCGTGGATATCTATCCTAATCTTGTAGTAAGCAGCAAGCCTGCCACATTTAGGATTTCTGCCACCATGGTCTATATATAACTACAGAGAAATACAAATCCACCATCCTCATGATTGTTGTATATTACAACTATTTCCGTAGAAGTTGGTCGTTGTATGTGAGTGGGAATTGATTCGCAACTGTCACCGCCTTGGAAATTGTCAATTCGGGAGGGGATCTTCACAACTGTTACCACATTACACTTATCCACCCAAAATTTCTACAACTACCACTGGCCTTTGATAACTGCTACCATCTTGAGCACCAGGATTATTAAAAGGGTTCAGGTTATTCACTTGGCATCTATACCTTTAATTTAGGTAGAGGACACCGCACCTTCCGCCCAAGGAAATATTATAAGAGATAATTATGCTTATCCATTTAATTAATTGACTAAAGTTATAATATTTTTTTCTAAAGAGTGTGCTCACATCTTATCAATTGTGTTATATCATGAGACTAAAGTTATAATAATTTAGAAACACCTTAAATATTTTCAAACATAAAAATATAAATTTAAGAAAACTTATCAAATATATTAAACTTGGACAAACATAAAATGGATAATCTATTAATTTGTGTAAATTTAAATTTTCTGACCATAAAATTTAAAAGAAATAAAACATATTTCACCAATGCTTGTAACCTAATCCACACACACACACACATATATATATATATATAATACACATATAGGGAAACCCTCTAAATACTTCCTCTCATTTAGCAATGGACAATCTAACTAAGTGGAAACATAGAGTGAGGCCCAACAATCTTATAATTTTTTTCTAAACAATAACATAAATAAGTTATGCATTGAAGTCAAGTCCATGGCAGGTTGAAATGGAGATAAATGCAGATGCATGGGGAAAAAGTAGTAGTGGCATATGGAAATTGCAACGCACATGTGGCAAGCAGTATACAGGATAGGTGGTAAGCATGCAAGAAATGACATACTCTCTATATGTGGGAGTAGAAAAAAGCTATTAAAAACAATTTTATGACATTTATATCAAAAAATAAAAAGTGTGTTACATATTGATATCTTAAACTTAAATGAGTGATTTATCTCAAATTTAATTTTGAAAATGAAAGTAGAAAAAGATATGCATTAAAAAAAAGACAATTGAAATAAAATAAAGAGAATGTCTTAACCCCCCAACATAGCTTAAGATAAAAATCTAGGAGCACATAAATATAAAAGGAGACAAAAAAATAGTTTTATTTGGAATATATCAAAAAATAATAGTTTCTTACATATTCCTGGAAATTTAAATGGGTTTTTCATATAGACTGGGATTGTGGCTCCCACGGACCGTAAGAGAAATATGTACAAGAAATACGACTCTGGAAAAAAGAAGTGGGAGACAATAGAGTGTAATACCTGAAAAGAAGAAATGGGAAGATATCAGTCTTTCTCTAGAGATTTCTATTTAGAAAAGGTGGAATAACTAGATTGATAAACAAAGGAGGATCAATATAGACTTACAACGATGGTACATATAAGTATTTTTTCTATTTGCTTCCTAATGCCTTTTTCTGTTGGCTTTCGTCGTCGACCCGCTTGAATAAATGGATTGATAAACAAAGTACTTATAGCGATGGTACATATAAGTATTTTTTCTATTTGTTTGTTGATGCCTTTTCCTGTTGCCTTTTGTCGATGACCTTCTTCAAGTTTGTTTTGATTAATTCTTCAATGTAGCTTCTCAAGGGGGTGACATTGATGTCATTCCAATTTTTTATGCTGAAAAGTTCATTTTCTAATTCCCTTAGATCAATAGAAAGATTGCACATAGCCTGATGGATTTATCGATTCTGTACCAAATAGCGGACTAACTGGTTGTCCACGTGATCTTCACCATATCCAAGAATCTTGTAAAAATTTTCTAAAGACAACGCCATACAATTATTAACTTGTTTATCGAAAGCTTGCTTGGTTAACGTCAACAAGTTAACGACTAAGTTGGGGTCCTAGAACTCATTGGTCCTTCCAACTAAGTCTATTTTGGTGAGCTTTGTGAATAATGTTTCTTTATTTGATATTGCTTGCTCACATGATTGGACAATGAGATATAGGTTCTTCACCTTCTCTTTCCAACATGCTTCTAATTGAGTGAGCCAGTTTTTGAAGGGGATATCATGTTGTCTTCTTGTCATCTCTGCCATTTTGTTGACATGAAAGAAAAAAGGGATGACCGTGTGCAAATAGAAAGTTTCTTCATTTTTTAAATCTGTCTACAGAAGTTCGATCAAGTTATGTGTCCTCCTTCCGAGGGAATCCATATTTTGTGATGTTTCCTAGGCCTTAGTAATCAGTTCCATTATTTTCTTGATATTTTTATCCACATATCATTTACACGATGCGAGGAAGCTGAAGGAGCCTTTTAGCTTTGTTGCAGGGGTGCAGGGAGTCACAGGCATGGCTATTGCTAAAGGACCACTAAGAAATTGCATAGGAATCAAAGCTTCCTCTAATTCCTTGATCTCGTCCTTTAGTCTAGCATTCTCAGCCTCAATGACTCCAATGGAATCATGAAGAGCATCTTCGGCTGCTCTGTGAAGTCGAGATATTTGGGACGACTGCATATTGGCAAGGTCAACTTCTGAACGATGTTTTCTTTTCTTATTTTTTACATCTCTCTTTTCAATAATTAATTTTTTAGATTCACTTTAAAAAACAACACTCTGGAATACAAAGGATTCATCTTTGTCAAAAAAATTGGTATCAACTATGTCCATTGGGTAGATGTGGTGAATCATGTCTCTCGACTAATCAAGGTTGCATAATAGGCTATCCATATCAGTGTCAAGTTCCATGTTTTCACTCTCAATTTCAGGCTCCTCCGCCTGCCCTACAATTCCTTTTCCCTTCTTCCACACGAGAAGATTTTGAGAACTATCAATTTTAGGATGAACCTCGTCCGTTTGAATAACTTTGGGTTGCTTTGTTACTATGGCAGGATGTTGGAGTGATTCTTTATTACTGTGGTGGTTCTGGTCCTCACGCCCGAAGATGTTTAGTGTATCTCTACAAAACTGTTGTCGAGCTGTTGCTAGTAGTTTGTGGAAACATATGTTTGCTCCAGACACTTCTTGAAATGAAAAAATGGAGGGGATAATATAACCCCCCGAAAATTTTGGTTGATTGCGTGCGAATGGAAAATATCCTCAAGCTCTTCGCTCATTAATGACAATCTCTATGCGTGTTGTATGGTGAGATGTTAGAAGTAAAGCTTGATTATTGTTGCATACTTAGAAGTGCGAAGGTGGTGATTACGACGAAGAACATTTAAGTATTGGAGGTTTCATGAACGAACCAAGGCAGTGACATGTGAATGACATTCCATGGTATTTGAAATTAACACTCAAAAGTGATAACAAAAGCCTCTGCAAATATTGGTTTAATACGCATTAATGGCAGATCTTCTCGAGCCTTTCACCCATCATTGACAATTTACAGGGTCCGTGCATGATGAGTTGTTAGCATTAAAGATTTAGAAACAAGACACAGACACACACACATATATATATATGAATAAAAACATTATTTTATATTATAGACATGTGCGAAGGTGACAGATATGGGGAAGAGAAAGAAAGGAAAAAATGGCCAAGTCTGAAAATCGGTCGGACGGGCTTCAAAATAAGTTTACAAGAGATAATGAGGACATGTGAGTGTCCAATAATGAAATTGCATGAGTCAGAATTTTTGACTGCAAAACGCGTAAAATAGAAGAGGGCATGATGGTGCAGTTCAATAGACGGTTTTTATATTTGCAGAATTGGAGGAAAGTGGCTAAGTATGGAATAGGGAAATGTCAGTCATGCTCATTTTCGTAATTTGGGTTTGAAGATTTCGTGAAGGGGCCAACCTGAGGTCCCGCGAATGACATTCCAATTCTCAGTAGAGATGAGGACGAACAGTCGTGTCCTAAAAACAACACCCATAATTATGCCATATACGAATGAACAGGAGGACTTGCGGGGTGGCTGAGATTTTATAGAGCATGTACACTCTTTGGATCGTGGGTTCTCGAGTTGGCAGGCTCAAAATTGAGCCTCTATTGCTCCGTGGCTTACAAATAGTACCCAAACTTCCGTGATAGACAAATTGAAAAGTGGATTTGCGGGCTCAAGATTGCACTTCTATTGTTTTGTGTCCTCTAAACAATACTCGGAGTTCCATGATATACAAATTGACGGATGGACTCCAGGGATGGCAGGGCCAAGATTGCGATTGTTTACGGATGATGATCCCTATCAACTATCCGACAATATCTTAATTTTTTTTTTCAATACTATATTATTAATATTAAATATTGATATTGTACAATTTAATTGGCTGGATCAACATTCCACTTCTATTGGTCTGTGTCGTCCAAACAACACTCGAAGTTCTACGATATAAAAATTGACAAACGAACTTCCATACTTGGCCACTTTTTGGATCGCGGGTTCTCGGGATGGCAGACTCAAAATTGGGCCTTTATTGTTCTGTTTCCTACAAATACCACCCAAAGTTTCGCGATATACAAATTGACAGATGGACTCCAAGACTGGCGGGTCCAGTTGTAGATCGTAAGCCTCAAGCCTCGAGTCTGAGTCCAATTGTAGATCACTGAAGTTTTCAGCGCAATATGTATATCGTGCATACGGGGCATGAGAGATGGATGGCGACCACAAAGGAAACCGTGGCCATAAAATTCATGAACTATGAAAATGAATGGTGGTCAGTTGGACTCGTGATGTAGAGATATAGATGGATTGCAGGTTCTCGGGCTGGTGAACTCAAAATTGGGCCTCTATTGTTCTGTGTCCTACAAATAGCACCCAAAGTTCCGCGATATACAAATTGACATACAGACTCTAGGACTGGAGGGCTCAAGATTGTGATTGTCTACATGTATAACATATAACATATATGTTATATATCTAACATTATCTAAAATAATTATTTTCAAGTAGTAAATTATGAATATTAAATATTGATATTATAAAATTTAATTAAACAAAATTATCAAATGAGTCACAAACTTCAAGTTTAGGTCCAATTGTAGATTACCGAAGTTTTGGGCACAAGATGTATACCGTGCACGCGGGGCATGAGAGCTGGATGGTACCCACAAAGGAACCTGCGATCATAAAATTCGCTAACTATGAAATCGAATGACGATCGATTGGACTTGTGATGTAGAGATATAGATGGCCATGAAATCCACCACTCCATCGTCGAGGAACCCGCGATCATAGACATGGATTACCCAATTTTTGGATGCAAGATGTACTCTCAGAACACGGGGAATGAGATTTCTATAACGCATAGCCGAGAATCCGCGACCATAAAATTGGCTAAGGAAACGAAAGTGATCGGTTAGAGTCATGGTGTATACTTTATAATTCATGTGCAACACCAACTTTGTGGTGACCAGACCAGTATGTGTACAAAATAGGGAAAACTAAATATGTACCTTTATAAATTATGGACTGATCGAAAACAAAAGCGTTGGGTCAGACTCGTGGTGTATATTTCATAATTCATGTGCAACAACAACTGTGTGGTGACCAGACCAGTATGTGTACAAACGAGGGAAAACTAAATATGTACCTTTATAAAGTATGTAGGGATCCCTCATTCCATACTTAGCCACTTTTTCGATCGCGGGTTCTCAAGCTGGCGGGCTCAAAATTGGGCCTCTATTGTTCTGTGTCCTACAAATAGTGCCCAGAGTTCTGTGATATACAAATTGATAGATGAACTCCAGAATTGGCGGGCTCAAGATTGCAATTGTCTACATGTATAACATATAAAATATATGTTGTATATCTAACATTATCTAAAAACATTATTTTCAAGTACTAAATTATTAATATTAAATATTGATATTGTACAATTTAACTAAACAAAATTATTAAATGAGTCACAAACTTTGAGTCTAGGTCCAATTTTAGATCATCGAAGTTTCGAGCTCAATATGTATACCGCGCACACGGGGCATGAGAGATGGATGGTGCCTACAAAGGAACTTGTGGCCATAAAAGTCATGAACTATGAAAACGAATGGTGGTCAATTGGACTCGTGGTGTAGAGATATAGATGGACATGAAATTTGGCACTCTGTTGTCTGGGAACCCATGAGCATAGACATGGATTACCCCATTTTTGGATGCAATATGTACACTTGCAACACGGGGAATGAGAGTTCGATAATGCGTAGCCGGGAACCCGCGGGCATAAAATTGGCTAAGGAAATGAAAGCACTCAGTAGGACTCATGGTGTATATTTCATAATTCATGTGCGACACCAATTGTGTGGTGACCAGAGCAGTATGTGAACAAACCAAAGAAAACTAAATATGTACCTTTATAAAGTATGGACATGAGATTTTATAGAGCATGTACGGAGATCGCAATACATACTTGGCCACTTTGTGGACCGCAGGTTCTTGGACTGGTTGGCTCAAAAAATAGGACTCTATTATTTTGTGTCCTACAAATAGCACCCAAAGTTTCGCGATATACAAATTGACAAGCAGACTTCCGGGTTGGACGAGATTTTATAGAGCATGTACACTTTTTGGATCGTGGGTTCTCGGGCTGGCGGGATAAAAAAACGGGCCTCCATGGTTCCATTCGTTACAAATAGCACCCAGAATTCTGCGATATACAAATTGACAAGCTGACTTGTGGGATGGTTGGCTCAACATTGTACTTCTATTAAGTTCCGTGATATAGAAATTGAAAGACAGACTCCAGCGCTGGAAGGCTCCAATAAACGAACAATACATAGTAAATATGTACTTTTATAAAGTATGGACATGACATTTTATAGAGCATGTACAAATCCCTTATTCCATACTTAGCCGCTTTTTTGGATCGTGGACTTGTGGGCTAGATGGCTCAACATTCCACTTCTATTGTCCTGTGACCTCCAAACAACATTCGGAGTTCCGCGATATAAAAATCGACATGTGGACTCCAGGATTGGCGGGCTTAAGATTTAATATGTATTACACATTACATATAATATATATCGCGGGTTATCGGGCTTGTCGGCTCAAAATATCCACTTTTTGGATCGCGGGTTCTCGGGCTGGCAGGCTCAAAATTGGGCCTATATTGTTCTATGTGATGCAAACAACACCCAGATTTGCACGATATAAAAATTGAGAAACAGATTTGTGGGTTGGATAGCTCAACATTGCACTTCTATTGGTCTGTTTCCTACAAACCACACTTGGAGTTCTGCGATATACAAATTGACAGAAAGACTCCATGACCGGTTGGGTCAAGATTGAATATGTATTACACATTAGATGTAATATGTAATACATATTACATGTAATATGTACAATATGAAATAGGCAAGTGGACGATCGGGTTGGTGATATAAAAGTAAGTGGAAATATGAACACGTGTGTCTGCCACTTCTAGACGTAGAAATTTTCGGAGGAATGAGTAATCCATACTAAATATGGATATGATATTTTATAGAGCATGTAAGGATCCATCATTCCATACTTAGCAACTTTTTGGATCATGGGTTCTCAGGCTGGCGGGCTGAAAATTGGGTCTCTATTGTTCTATGTCCTACAAATAGCACCTAGAGTTCCGCGATATACAAATTGGCAGGTGGACTTCGGGTTGGCTCATTCAACATTGCACTTCTATTGTTTCTTGTCCTCCAAGCATCACTGGGAGTTCCGCGATATACAAATTGACAGACGGAGTCCAGGACTGGTGGGCTCAAGATTGAAATTGTCTACATGTATAACATATAACATATATGTTATATATCTAAGATTATCTAAAAACATTATTTTCAAGTACTAAATTATTAATATTAAATAATTATATTGTACAATTTAATTGAAGAAAATTATCAAATTAGTCGCAAGCTTCGACTCCGGGTCCAATTTTAGATCACCAAAGTTTCGGGTGCAAGATGTATACCATGCACATGAGGCATGAGAGCTCGATGGTGCCCACAAAGGAACCTGCAGCCATAAAATTCGCGAACTATGAAAACCAAACCTGTATGTGTACAAACTAAGGAAAACTATATATGTACCTTTATAAAATATGGACATGAGATTTTATAGAGCATGTATGGATATTGCATTCCCTACTTGGCCACTTTGTGGATCGTGGGTTCTCAGACTGGCGGGCTCAAAAAATAGGCCTCTATTGTTCCATGTCCTACAATTAGCACCCATATTTCCACGATATATAAATTGACATGTGGGCTTACAGGTTGGCTGAGATTTTAGAGCATGTACACTTTTTGGATCACTGGTTCTCGGGCTAGAGGGTTAAAAAACGAGCCTCTATTTTCCTGTGCCTTACAAATAGAACCCAGAATTCCGCGATATACAAATTGACAAGAAGACTTGCGGGCTGGTTGGATCAACATTGTACTTCTATTGAGCTATGCGATATACAAATTGGCAGACAGACTCCAGGGCCGGCGGGTTCCGAGAAACGAGAAATACATACTAAATATGTACTTTTATAAAGTATGGACATGACATTTTATATAGCATGTACAAATCCATTATTCCATACTTAAAAACTTGTTTTGGATCGCAGACTTGTGGGATGGCAGGCTCTAAATTGGGCCTCTAATGTTCCTTGTCTTGCAAATAGCACCCAAAGTTGCACGATATACAAATTGACAAGCAGAATTGTGAGCTGCCTGGCTCAACATTGCACTTCTATTGGATTGTGGACTTGTGGGCTGGCAGGCTCTAAATTGGGCCTCTAATGTTCTATGTCCCGCAAATAGCACCCAAAGTTGCACGATATACAAATTGACAAGTGGACTTGCGGTTTGGTTGGCTCAACATTGTACTTCTATTGAGTTCCACGATATAAAAATTGATAGACAGACTCCAGGGCTGGCAGGCTCCAAGAAACGAGAAATACATACAAAATATGTACTTTTATAAAGTATTCACATGAAATTTTATAGAGCATTTACAGATCCCTTATTCCATACTTCGCCACTTTTTTGTATCGCGGACTTGCGGGCTGTCGAGCTCTAAATTGGGCCTCTAATGTTCTGTGTCCTGCAAATAGCACCCAGAGTTGCGTGATATACAAATTGACCAGAGGACTTGTGGGCTGGCTAGCTCAACATTGCACTTCTATTATTCCGTGTCTTCTAAACAACATTCGAAGTTCCACGATATACAAATTGACAGACGAACTCCAGGACTGGCGGGCTCAAGATTGAATATGTATTACACACATGAAGACAAGTCAATGCAGAGGAAGATATGGAGTGTCGAAGGAGGCGGAAAAAAAAATAGTGCTGCAAACCAGTTCAACAAATACAGACAGAGTAAACGAAAAAATATTGAATATGGAACACGGGCAGAAAAAACGCACCTTTGCATGGATTCCTCTACATTCTTGGTTAGGAGTTTTTTACGGTGTCTAGTTTTCTTGTTTGTTTCTATGAAAAAAGAACAAAACAAAATCGATATGAACATAAGTTAACATGTAATGAAAAATACAATTGCTATGTACATATACTAAAAATATAGAATAAGATGAATAGAGTAATAGATAGTTTCAGAAGAATGTACCTTTTTTTTTAAAGTTTATTCAAGTCTCTGTATATATATATATATATATATATA
>JZKD02S1660256.1:553805-564535 GCA_000966675.3 Picea glauca | reverse complement strand
GGTAATGTATCAAGTACTTCTACTCTAGTATAGGTATGAATGTGAAAAAAAAAAAGGTTATGTTCATTAAATCCAACAAGATCACCTATAATAATTTTGTATACGAGAATAATGTCTTGGGAGGAAGTGCCCTAGCACAAGTATCTTGGAATCAATATTCATCACAAGCTCAATTAGATGTGTAGTATTAAGAAAAGGATAAATGGAGGATGTAAAGTTTGTTGTGTGCATGGAAATAATTGTAAATTAAGAGACCTTTGGGTATGAGATTTAAGAAAACACTTCTCATTGGGACTCTTGTCACCCTTGTTATCTTATATGCATGTGAATTTTTGGGATGCGCTATCTCCCGAGAATCCTGGAGAAACACATAGGAGATTCAAAAGAATTTTATAACTTATAATCTCAAAATTAAGGAAAATACACGTTATCCTATCCTCCTCATTGAAGCCATTATTTCCCCCATTGAGAGCACAACTATGATTAGGTGCTTAATGTACAAGAACAAGATTAACAACATGGGTAGCAAGAGGCTCCCCAAATTTGCTTCAGACTTTATCCAAAATCACCAACAACTCAAGTTGGGATGACATAAGGATGTCAAGTCTTTGTTAAATCATTGGGGAATAAAAAAACATCCCAAGCAACCCAAGGAAATGACCAGTAGGTATATTTCACATTATCCTAGAGATGTAAACAAATGTTTTCAGTTAGCACCAGGCTTATAGAATAACAATAATGATAATGATAATAGTGTGGATCTTAAATCATAAACTGTATATGATTTAGAATTTTTTTTTGTTATGTTTGATGTAGGTATCACTAAAGACTTACAGATATAGAACCTTTATCGAATATCTCATGTTGCAGTGTTACAGTGTAGAAAAACAATAGACTACATAGCCTTAGTAAGATACTGCACAAACAAACAAGAGACTATGAGGACAAGCAAGAACCTGCACGGAAAAACACCATACGACAAAAATAAAAGAGATGTGCAGAGCACATTTGATTAACAAAAAAGGATGAGATAAATAATCTCTAGCAAAACGATAAAATCAAGAACATGACAAGAAATCCTAATGACTGGTACAGCTGGCCAGAACAACTAGCAGTGTGCAGTCACACACTATTGAGGTTACAAGTAACACTCCCTCTTAAAATTATCACTAATAATGCCCAAGTGTTGTCTTTGAATTTTTTTTTTTTTTTTCCCAATGGCTTTGTAAATATGTCTACGAGTTGATCTTCTGAGCCATAAAATTGAAGAGCGATTTCACCATTATTGACTAGATCACATATGAAGTGATAGCAAGTGTCAATGTGCTTGATTTTCTTATGAAAAACATGGTTTTTTTATAAAGCAATTGTTGAAGTATTGTCACAGAAGACAGGAGTTGGATCCTTTTTTGTATGTGACATGTCATTCAATAGTCTTCGCAGCCACACAACTTGACAGAAAGATGAGGTAGCAACGACATACTCTGCCTCTACAGAAGATATTTAGACAATGGGTTTCTTTTTCGATGCCCAAGAAATCAGATTTGTTCCCAGGTGAAAAGCATACCCTTAGTTGTTTTTTTGATCATCTAGGATGCCTGAAAAATCACTTTCAGTGTAACCAAAAAGATGATTATTTTCATACTGAGTGTACCATAAACCAAAATTGAGAGTGAGAACAACATATCTCATAATCCTTTTGGCCATTTTCTAGTGAGAATCTTTGGGATATTCCATGAACCTGGAAACGAAGATGGATGCATACATAATAGAAGGCCTAGTTGCTATAAGATACAACAAGATGATTATTTTCATACTTAGTGTACCATAAACCAAAATTGAGAGTGAGAACAACATATCTCATAATCCTTTTGGCCATTTTCTAGTGAGAATCTTTGGAATATTCCATGAACCTGGAAACAAACATGGATGCATACATAATAGCAGGACTAGTTGCTGTAAGATACAACAAGGTTCCTACTAAAATTTTGTACAAAGTAGAATCCACTGTAGGGCCTTCATCTTGCTTGCTTAATTTTGTGCCTACGGGTATGGGAGTTTCTGCTAGATTGCAGTCTTCCATGCAGAATATTTTGACAATGTCTACTCCATAATTTTGCTTACAGACAAAAATCCATTTTGTTGATTTGTCAACTTCAATCCCTAAAAAATATTTCACTATGACAATATTTGTCATCTGAAACTCAGTTTGCATGGCATATTTAAAGCTGTCTAACTCAATATTTCCAGTATATATCATGTCATCAACATATAGACGGACAATCATAATTTTACCTTGTTGATCTGTTTTGGTGTATAGAGTTGGCTCATTTTGGCTTCTGCTGAAACCACTCTTCATTAGGAAGGTATCAATTATGTTTTATCGATATCTTCGATATTTCTTTAAGCCATACAAGGATTTCCTCAACCAATACACTTTGGTTGGTTTCTCTTTGACTTCAAATGCAGGTGGTTGATCCACATATACCTCGTCTTCTAAGACACCATCTAAGAAGGCTGATTTGAAATCCATCTGGTATACTTGCCATTTTTCTTGAGATGTTATGGCTAAGAGGGTCCTTATCATGTCCAACCTTGCTATTGGAGCAAAGGTTTCACCATAATCAATTCCTGGTTGTTGTGAGAATCCTTTGGCAACAAGTCTTGCTTTGTTTTATTCAATCTACCATTTTCATTTAGTTTAGTCTTGTAAACCCACTTGACACCAATACTTGTCTTATGTATGGGAAGATCAACAAGATTCCATGTCTTGTTCTTCTCAATAGAGTCAATCTCTTGGTTCATGGCTTGAACCCAATGTGTCTCTTTAGCTACCTCATTAAAAGATGTAGGTTGACATGACATTAATGCAAAAATATTGTGTTGATTAATAACATCCAACTATGAAAAAAACCTCATACGATGGAATGGGGACACACCAGGATCCCTAGTCTGGACAGCGGCCAAGCAAAACATACATCTCATTACCCAGCATGCCTTCTGGGAAATCAGAGATGGAAAAACGACATTATTTTGGAAAGATTCCTGGAAACAATGGCCCCCTCTGGACCAGGAAGACTGGGCCGACCAAATTGGCACTCCAGCCACGCAAGCGGGCCTGGCGACAGTGGCGGACTACTGGAGGGGTGATGCATAAGACAAAACCTGGCGTCACTGGCTCATGGATAAACAAAGCTTGCATTTAAGCGACCAAGTGGACTTGGGTCCCTTTCAGACGGAGATGCTTAAACGAAAAATAACCAATCTCACAGGCGAGGATATCCTTCGATGGGGGCATCGACCACGAGGCACCTACAACACCAGTGAAGCTTATCATATAAAAGTTCAATCGAGCCTGGAACCTGCTGGCAGGGTTTGGCAAAAGATTTGGAATCTCAGACATTGGCCCAAAATCACTCTCTTTCTGTGGCTGGTGGCCCACTCCAGTATCCTTACCTGGGATAACCTTTCCAAGCGAGGATTTTTGGAACCCTCAGTGTGCATTCTTTGCGGGGAGGCAGCCGAAACCATGAATCACCTCCTTACCTCCTGCCCATACACAACACAAATTTGGGATCAAATGGTGCTCATAATGCGCACCTCGGATTATGTTCGAGACAATATTGCAGACACCATTGCGGACTGGAGGGACCACCCATTTAAATCCCCCCTCTTAAATCGAATTTGGAAATTGACACCCGGCTTCATCCTCTGGCAAGTCTGGAAAGAGAGAAATCGAAGACTCTTCAACAACACCTTTCTCCCCTCGAAACAGTGTTGGGCTAACTGCCGCAACAACATTCTGGAAACTCCACAACTCCACCCTTGGACAGAACAAGATCTAACTGGCCCCCCCTCTGAACGTCTAATCCTTAAACATTGGCTCCCCCTCCCTCCCCCTCCCCCCTCTCCCACCTCCCCGACCCCTGTCCCCACCCCAAAACCTACTTCTTGGTCAGCCCCACCGACAGACTTCCTCAAACTCAATTTCGACGGAGCCTCCAAAGGCAACCCAGGAGCCGCAGGGTATGGAGCAGTCTTTCGTACTCATCTTGGGCGTATTATTTTAATCAGCGCAGGTTCCTTAGGCCATACCACGAATAATGTGGCGGAACTCTGGGCACTCATACGGGGGCTGCAACTTGCTAAGGATCACAACTTTAATCAGCTCCTGGTAGAAGGCGACTCCCAGATCCTCATAAATATTCTTAGCCAGCTCCTAAATGGTGCCAACCCTAACAAAATCTCTCCAAGTTGGCGGCTTACGCATGGGCTACAACTCATAGCAGAGTTATTGCATTCCAACTAGGTAATCATACCTGCGCATGTCAGAAGGAAAGCAAACCAGGTAGCGGGTCATCTGGCTAACATAGGGGCGAACTGGGAGGGACCAGAAATCCTTTGCAATGCTTCTCTAGATCAGACGCATCATGTTCTCCTTCAGTGCATCAGCAAAGCAGTAGAAATGGATAACCACCTGGATGGGGTGATAGGGCTCAAAACGTGGCGTGTAGAGGCGGCAAGGGAAGGCCAGCGGAGCATGGAGCCATGTGATCGGCTCGTGCCCACTGCACCCATAACCCCCGAGCATTAATATGCACTTAACGTCGATGGGAGGGGCATTAACACAAGCTCCCTCGACCACCATTATGAAGAATGCAATGCAGCACCCCTTATGTGTTATCGCCCGGCTGTTTGGTTATCATTCTGGTTCTGTGGTTCTTTTCATGATCCTTTGGCCGCTCCTTACCCTCAACCTTGGCGCTGCAGTCTTCCTGCAGACGCCGAGGCTCACCATGCCAAGAAAACGAATGCGTCCTCGTAGGGGCTCTCCTTGGCACCCTCGGCGCCCCCACATTTCCTCCTCGCCCTCTGGTTCATCCACCCCCGCCTCCGACCGTCTGGCCATCATTAACACCATCTTGACCCCGACATGGCGACATCCCTCCTTTAGATTTTTTTCTCCTCAGCGACATGGCGAGGCCTCAGCGAATTCACCCCCTGGAAGGCCCGGCCATGGTCGACCCCGCAGCAAAATAAAGTTGCCCCTCCCGCATGAAAGCTCCACCATTCTGCATGACTTAGTCTTTGAGATTTGAGAAGGCGTGAACGACCTTCAGTTCCGTGTTCAGCAAATGGAGGGAAGGCTGTCAATCCTTCTTCAGCTTTTCGCCAACCCCCCTGAAACCACTCCTGAGGATTCCAGTGACGCACCTCTCACTTCCAGCGACCACGCGATCAACCATCAACAAGATGCCACAGAGGGAATCCTGCAGTCTGAAGGGAAGGCTTGCGAATTAGCGCCCATGAACGCTCTCAAGAGGAATCAGACCCTGGTAAGCAAAGAAAGTGCTGACAAAGAAGCCATTCCAATGGCAGCAGCGAAGACAATAGACCCCAGTCTCCAAGCAAATGTCAGAATGACAGCTTACGAGGACAAAAACATCGACGACATGGACATGTAGTGGACGACCAGCAGAACACTTGTCATAGAGGAGCCCGGGCCAGGCATCTTGCCAGAGTATGTGCCGGAATATACACAACTTGTCCCCTACTTTAGCTCCAGTGGCTCACATGGAAGTTAAATTGTCTAGTTTTTCTAGGACTGATAGAAAGTTTTTGCTACTTGCTATATACGGTTGGCTGAACTAGTTTCTCCTTCTGGAGCAGTTCAGTAATTACAACCGATTGACTCAGCCTATGTACTCTTGATCTTGGATTTCAGAAGGTCTTTTATATATAATACAAAATACTTACTTACAAAAAAAAAAATAACATCCAACTATTGATGGACTTCTCTCAAGCTTCAAGTCCATTGATTTCGGACTTCAGAGGATGAATTTCTTCTTGAAGAAGAGTTCTCCTAAGAACCTTCATGCTATCCTTGTACCTACAATATTTGAAGTTCACACTAATGTGTTTGTTGTCCTGAATTTTCTGTGTGTATAGGAAGTGGCAGCAATGGATTTTGGCTGTCCATAGGGCGATTTCCAGACTCACTCCAAAACTGATTTTTAAGAAATTTAACATCTTTGTTGAGAATGAGTTTCTTTGAAATCAGATTGTAGATTTTGTAGGATTTGGTTGTCTCACTGTAGCCAACAAAAATGTATTTCTCACTTTGATCATCAATTTTCCTCCTTAATTAGAAAGGTATGTAAGTGAATGAAATGCATCCAAAGGTCCTAAGATGACAAACAATCATTTTTTTCCTAGTCCATGCTTCTTGAGGTACCTTCATATTGACACTAGTAGTTGGGGATCTATTCAGGAGATAAATTGAACATGCTACAACTTCAACCAAAAATAAATTTGACAAACATTTCTTTATAAGAAGGCTTCTTTCGATGTTCATTATAGTCTAGTTTTTCCTCTCAACCACTCCATTTTGTTGTGGAGTATACATGGTTGTGGTTTGCATGATTATGCCTTGTGCTTTGCAGAAATTTGCAAATTATTTTGAAAAGTATTCTCCCCCTCCATCTGACTTGAGTACCTTTACATATTTCCCACTTTGTTTTTAGCTTCATCCTTGAACTCCTTGAACTTTGCAAAGGTTTCAGACTTGTGTCTGAGGAAATAGAGCCATATTTTCTTGCTAAAATCATCAATAAATGTTAGAAAATAAAAGCTACAACATATTAAATTTGTTTGCATTGGTCCACATAGGTCAGTGTGAACCAGCTCTAAGTTTTTTTTGGCTTGAGTGGAGGACTTTGGAAAAAAATGTTCTCTTATGTTTTCAAAGAATGCAAGAATCACATGGGGATTTTTGTTGTTTGAAGATAGGTATACCTTTGACCATGGAGTTCTTTTGCAAGAGACTTAGAGTCTAAAAGGGTACATGTCCTAATATTGCATGCCAAAACACAGTTTCATTGGGGGTGGATGCACTTTGCGAATAGGATTGGGTCAGATTTGCAGTTCTAAGGGTCAGGGGAAACATTCTATTCATGGTCATGTGGATTTCATAAATCAATTTTATGATGGGAGGTTTGTCATATATCCTACATGATTCTCCTTCAAAAAGTACCTTATAGCCATGTTCAACTAGTTGTCCTACACATGGAAGATTATGTTTTAGATATGGAACGTGATAGACATCGTGTATGTCTTTCTTTACTTCTTGTTTAGTGAGAATATGTACAGTTCCTTTTCCTTGAACTTTGACTAAAGTGTCATCTCCAAGTGTAATATCATATGAAATAGAAGAATCAATGTAAGAAAGTAAATATTTGTTACTTGTCATGTGATTGTTGCATCCACTGTCTAGCAACCAGAGGTCTTTGTGTTTTTCTTCAGTCTTGTGGCATGAGAGAAACATATCATCTGAGGTTTCTCATTCATGATTTGAGACATGTGCTCTTCCTGAGTGTCGATATGGTTTATTGTTCCTTCATGGAGATTCATAGTGCCCATACCTTTTGTAGTAATATCATTGTAGGCTTTCTTTGTCATTGTATCTCCTCCCTCTGCCTCTTTGAGGCTGGAAATTCTGATTCCAATTTTGATGTGTGTGACTTTCACCTGAGTGATGGTTTCTTGGACTTCTCCCTCTTCCTTTGTGACCTCTACCTCTACGTCTGTCTCTCCCTTTGTTGAAGGAGAATTGTGTCTTGAAGGAATTGGTGATTGATACATCTTCAAGATGTAGTCTGGTCTCATGTTACAAAAAAGAACCCATTAGTTCATATGTTGAAAAATTTGGCAGATCCTTGGATTCAAGGATGGTTGTAACAACCATATCGAATTCATTTGGAACACTTCTGATTACTTTCTCAACAATTCTTTGATCTGGGATGGCCTCACCAGTCAGCCTAGTTTGGTTCAAAATTCCCATGACTCTGGTCATAAATTGATCAACATTTTTAGACTCTGTCATTTTTAAGGTCTCAAAATGTGTCCTCAAGCTCTGTAGCTAGATTGTTTTAACCTTGTCATTTCCATGGTAGGATGTTATTAGGATTTCCCAAGCTTGTTTTGAGGTACCAAAACCTATGATTTTTGAGAAAATGGAGTCATCTACTGAGTTCTAAATACTGAACTTGACATTATTCTCTCTTTTCCTCTATTTTGCATGAGCATTTCTTTATTTATTGGTCAGGGCAAATAGATCTACTAGATCTGGTTCCACATAGCCATGATCCACTATATCCAAGCACTCTTGTGATTGTAAGAAAGATATAATTCTAAGATACCAAAATTCATAGTTCTTCCCAAGAACAATTGGCCCTTGTGTTGGCCCTAAATTGTTTGAGATGGCCATTTTTTTTTTTTTTTGTAAAAAAACAAAATCAGAATAAAAAATAAAAAATGAATGTAACTTTGGTGCCCTTTCTCAAGGATACAAAAAAATCACCACTGATTAAGAAAAACATGGAATAATTTACAATAGTAAAAATAATTCCCAGGACATAGCGCCAGATAAAAAAAAAAATCGATAACAACCACAAAAAATATGCAAATCTTTTGCATAAAAAAATATTAAACCTCTTGAGCATTGAGATCAATATTTTGAAATCAATCTTTGCGCATGCATATCATTTTCTTCATTGGAGGAGTCTCCTTTTCTCTTTGATATTTTCTCTAACTTAGCAATACACGAGCTCGTTGGGATCCAGTCCCTTTGGCAGCTCTGCGATCCCTTTGGTTTGTAAATTGTCGCCAATCAGAAAAGCATCAGAAACTTATAGAATCTCCTCGGATCTAGAAGATTGCATGATCTCCTCAAATATAGAGTGTGTGTGATATTTCACTCTGTGCGATAGCCAACCGGGTGTCCAACACGCTAGGAATACTTATACTCTGCATGATCTCCCTCACCAAGCTCTGGAATGGCTCATACGCGCACCTGTAGAGTGTGTGCACAATTTTGAGTGTTCCTTTGTGAGATTTAATCTATTTCAAAGATCCTTCTCTGATTTTAACTATCAATTTTGAGTGTTCCTTTGTGAGATTTAATCTATTGTAAAGATCCTTCTCTAAAGGATGTCATGATTAAGCTATCAATACCTTGATCAAGATGTCTTACAATATTGATCATGATGCTAGACATCCACTTTATTGTAAGGAATTTAATATATGCCTAAATCAAGATGTCTTACAAATTAAATAGTGTTGGCAAATTCAATATGTGTAAGGTAATTAATATATCGAAATGTGTTAACCTTTGAATTTTTGTAATTTTAAATATGTGTAACCGTAATTAAAATTAAATATATGTAAGTTAATTTATATATCCATATGTGTAAAACTTTGAATTTTGTAATTTTAGATGGTTTTAGATAGGTGACATATATGAAAAAAAATTCAAACATAAAAGCCATAATATCACTATTTTTAATTAATGAAAAAAAAATCAAATTAATTGTATATTTCACTAAACTTTATAAAATGATTTCAAAATTTAAAAAAAATTAAAAATTATTTTCTTACTAAAAATCAAATTACAATAAACCAAAGATTCTGTAACTTAATATCATGCAGATTACAATAACCTAAAGATTCTGTAATTGAACATTCGAGTGTGGTGATCTGGTTGGGAATATCAGCCCACCGTTTCCTATTTCATTTCATATTCCCATTAAACTATAATATGGAAGCTTATAAAAATCTTACTCACAATTTTTAATATTAGTCTTTTAAACATTTATATTATATGCAAAATATTTTAAATTGTTTTTCACAATTTTCAATATTATTTTTTTAAACATTAATATTATATTTTTATATGTGGACTTAAAATATATGTTCATTCCGAACTTTACCCTTTCGAATTTTATGTGAATGATCTGAATTTTATTTTATTGGAAAGCGTTAATATGTTTTAAGTAATATGTCAAAACTTTACCTTTTGGATTTTATGTGAATGATCCGAACTATTTCGTTTTATTTTATCGAAAAATATTAATAGGTCAAAAGTAATATGTGTTATTAGTCCCTGTCGGAAGGCCAAGGGTAGGGACTATAGCGATGAGTTCATCGCTGACTTTGCATTAGTTGAAGGTTGATTTTCAAATTTTTGAAAAATTTCTAATGTTTAACTTAAAAACTTTATATACATAATTTTTTAAATAAAAAATTTATGAATTTGTTACAATTTGATTGACTGAGAAATTTGAACTCTTATTGTCCACTTCACTTCTTCCCATGCCAATTCTTTCATAAATGATTTCATTATAGTTTAATAAATGCCATAAATGCTCCGTGATATTGAAATATGAGCAGGTTCACCATGGAACCGTGGTTTCCAAACGCCCAGAACCAGTGGCATGCAGGCTAGTTTTGTGGGTTCTGGGCTGAGCCTTGTTCTGACCAACAGAGACGAGAATCTGCTGTGGAGAGAGAGCGGGCAGAACCCGGTCATGAGGGCGGTCTCTCTCTGTGTCAATGTCCCGGACGAGAATGGTTCGATTGTCCGCAAGTGCTCTTCTTCTCCGCTAAATAGGAAACGTCCGCAGAGGCTGCAAATTCTGCAAATTCCACTCTAGTTGCCGGGCCTAAATGCGCTGTTCTCCGCAGTAGAGCAGGCGATGGAGTTCAATGTGGAGGGTTTTCATTATGCGGTTTCAAGCAAAAAGGGTCGGAGAGAATTCATGGAGGACACCCACAAGGCCATTGTTAATGTTCTGGGTGATTCCAAACAGGCGTTCTTTGGCGTCTTTGATGGTCATAGCGGCTGACGAAACTGTTGGTCATTTGTGCTCGTCCAATTAAAGCTGTGTCTGTTG
>JZKD02S1660256.1:519540-531789 GCA_000966675.3 Picea glauca | reverse complement strand
CTTTCTTCTATTTGGTTCAGTTTCCAGTGTCGGTCTGTTTTCTTCTCATTTTCTATGGGACCTAGGGGGATTCAAGTTGAGAAGAAGAAGGTTTAAAGATACATAGAGGGATTGGGTATCGTATATATATATATATATATATATATATATATATATATCGTATTTTTAATTTGTTATATAGGTAACAAGCTAAACATAGCAGGATTCTGTAAATGCACAGATTAGTGTGTGGTGACCTTGTTCTGTGTATCAGCCCACCATTTCATATTTCATTCATGTTCCGATTAAACTATACGATGGAAGCTTATAAAAGTCTGGTAGTGAAAGGTTCACAAGAATTTCACGACACCTCAAAACCCTAAAGCTTTCTTTGCGGAAGTAGATACAGCTAGGAAAAAGGGTTTGAAGCCGTTTAAGGCCTTTCCAGTCCCTTCGAAAACTCTGCGGCTAATTCGAAGAGGAAAAACAAAGCATTGAAGACTCGACAGTCCCGACCCTCGTACGTCCTCGGCAAAGATGTAGCCTTGAATAGAATGTCGAGTTTGGTTACAAAAGCACTGGTGGGCAAGTTTTATTATATCAAAATGACTAAAGCCAGGCTGAAGAAATGGATTTCTACTGAATGGAAGCAAGTCCTTGGGTACTCTCCTTCAGTTTACTGTCCAATTTCTAGATCATCTTCCACTTCCCATCGGAGGAAGATCTGAACAAAGTTTCAGAGATTATTCATAGGGGAGTCGGGGGTGCCTGCAAGTTGCTAGCCCTCAAGGAGTTGCTCCTTTCAGTCAAACCTGATATAGTGTTTTTACAAGAAACAATGGTGGACCGTCTTCGAGCCAAAGATTTCTTTCTTAAAGTCTGCCCTTCGTGGAATTGTGTTGTGAATGATTCCTCAGGATTATTGAGGGGCCTTTTATCTGGGTGGAACCCTATTGTGGGTTTCCTTGAAGCTTTTAGTTATGTTTTGGGGATTTTTTTGGAAGGAAGGATTACAAATCTCCCTATCCCTATGAAGGCGTTGAATTGTTATGGCCCTTATAAGGACATGGATCTTTTTTGGCAGCGGTCCAAAGAGTGAGGATGTCTTGCTGAAGATTCTCTCATTATTGGAGGGGATCTGAACTTAACTTTATTTGTTGGGGAGATTTGGGGGGAAAGGGCGAGACTTGACCATTTAGCTGATTTCTTTTTAGTGTTTTTTGCTTCTGTAAACTTAGTGGATATTTTTCCCAGACCACTGAGTCCCACTTGGAGTAATGGGAGACAAGACCTATATGGAATCTCAAAAAGATTGGAAAGATTTCTCCTCAACAGTCGTTTCTTGGGCGATGAATTTTGAAGTAGATCATGGGTCATCAATTCCCTTATTTCAGATCATAATTTGGTGTGTTTACAGTTGGGGGCCTCTGTTGAAGTCACATATTTTCGGATAAAATCATGAAGATGGGTAACACTTTTGTGAGAATCAGTTCTCCAAAATTCATAGTGGTTTTTTTTTCGGCCGAAAAAATGTTGCTAGGAATTGTTTCGGCCTAAACATTTTTCGATCAAAAATTTGCACATCAAATTTAACGATGCCTTCATGGTGCCCTCGAAATTTATGTACAATATTTTTCGGATGAATTTTTTTTCCTGCAGTAAGCATATTTCAGCGGAAAGGTTTATTTTTAAAGGATTCTGTTAAAAAGTAAGTTTCAGCGGAAAGAATATTTCAGCTAGGCATATTTCAGCGGAAAGGTTTATTTTTAAAGGATTCTGTTAAAAAGTAAGTTTCAGCGGAAAGAATATTTCAGCTAGGCAACTGCAAATTCTCTCCAAATTGCTTGATCTTTGGAGGTTGCAGACTCCTACAAATACTCATAATTTAGTTTTGGAATTGATACCAACATTTTTAAAATTCAATCTACTTTCATTGGATATAATTTTTTTTCATTTTTATTGTTTTTATCTAATTTTATAAAAACATCACTCCATAATATTTTTGGGTGAGATTATGATTCAGTGAAATAAAAAATCCATATCTCTTAAAAAACACACTGGAAAATTATGGAAAATTTATATTCATAATCCTTAAACAGTTCTCTTCAAAAGGGTGTTTTTAGATTTTATTTTTATGTAAAAATTAAGATAGATACATGGTGGGGCAAAACATGTAACTTTTTCAAATTCGTCAACTTCAAAAAATTCTAGAAATTAGAATATTCATCGTTAGATTCAAAACTATAGTCATCACAAAATAGAGTTTATGTAGATTGTTGGAGTATATTTCATTTGCCAAAAAAAAAAACATTTAATAATGGATACATTGTTGGGGGAAAATATAACTTATTATCTTTTCCTTCATTTTTAAGGAACATACTGTCAAACAATTGCCAAATTGACATATCAAATCTCAATAAAAAATATTGAAAAATATTCACTAGAAAGCTAACAAAATTCCTCACAAGTTTTGTTTTAACAATAAAGTGAAATTCTGAATAAAAAAAACACTTTTGTTTACCGAATGTTGAAGAACCTGTTCAAATAAAATAAAAAAAAATCATAAAACAAACAAAAGTGTTACTCATCTTCATGATTTTACCCTTCCCTTTTAAGTTTATTCATGTTTGGTTAAACGAGGAACTATTTATCTATCTAATCAAATCCTTTTGGACAAATTTTAGAGGTTTTAACGATAAGTCGACTTCAAAAGAAAAAAAGAAAAAAACAAAAAATTTATTGATTGAAGAATAGTCTTCGAGGTTAAAGAGAAGAACAATTTGGATCAAGGAAGGGGATAAGAATTATGGTTTTTTTCATAAATATGTTGCAAACATAAAACACATAAATTCGGTTAGGGAAATCAGAGATGAATTAGGGACAATACATAGATCTCAGCAAGAATTGAAAAAGGCAGCCCACAGCTTCTTTAAATTTTTTTATGAAGCTCCACAAAATGAAGACCTTCTCAACTAATTCAAGGTTATTAAAGAATTACCTTGTTTTTTCCTAGATTCAGAGAGTGATGACATTTGGAAGGAAGGTTTGATTGAGGAATTAAAGGAAGTGGTGACGAAGATGCCCAAGGACAAAAGTCCAGGGCCATATAGTTGGACACATGAGCACTTCTCTTTCTTTTTTGATCTTATGGGCTTTCATTTACTCAAAGTGGTTGAAGAGTCTAGGTTGTTTGGTAGAGTGGATGGAGCCATAAAAATCTACTTTTATTACCTTAATTCCTAAAGAACCCAATCCCTCCTCTCTTTTTGATTTGAAGTCAATTTCCCTTTGCAACTTTATTCATAAAGTCTCCTCTAAAGTTATTGCATGCAGAATTAAAGACAAGCTTTCATCCTGCATTTCATCTAAACATTTTTTTTTTTTACACGACAGATTGATCTCAGAATCCATTGGTTTGGTTCAAGAATGCATACATACAACCAAGGTTAATAGAAGGGAAACCATGTTTATAAAGATAGATATGAAAAAGGCCTATGACAGAGTAAGTTGGAATTTCTTATGATTGGTATTGATTCAAATAGGATTGAAATGGGAAATTGTTCAATGGATTCTTGGATGTGTTTGCAATGAAAATTTTTCCATTCTCATAAACGGGTCCCCTTCAGAGTTTTTTAGAAGTGGCAGATGCTTAAGACGGGGATACCCCCTATCTCCTCTAATGTGTCTTCTTGTAGTGGAGTGTCTTAGCGGAATGATAATGAAGGCGGAAGCAGATGGGTCTTTCAAGGGGTTTAAGGTTTATGTCTGTCATATGATTAGCCACCGTATTTTTGTAGATGATGTCCTTCTTCTCGGTTCATATTTTGTTGCTGAATGGGCTTCCCTAAAGAAATTTCTAGCTTCTTTCTATGAAGCTTTGGTATTGGAAATTAATTTTCAAAAATTAATATTCCTACATACAAATTTGGAGGAACAAACCCTACATCAGATACAACACCTTTTTGGGATCTCTTCTACAACACTAGATGGGGGCTTCAAATATTTGGGCTTTTTTTCAAGCCCAACAATTACAGGATTGCAGACTGGATGTGGTTAGTGCAGAGAATTGAAAAAAAAAATTCCCATTGGACATATAGATGGCTCTCCTTGGGAGGGAGATTGGTGTTGGTGAGATATGTTCTTCAAAATACTCACATTTTTTGGATTACCTTGGCTAAACTATCGGCTTTTATAAAGAATAGGATCAGATAGATTTTCACCAATTTCTTGTGGAAAGGGGAAAAAAATAAATCAGGTTTTATTCTAGCTAGTTGGGGTTCTATTGAAAATACAAAGAGTTTGCATGGTTGGGGCATAAGAGATCTTGATCTCTTCAATAAATATTTGGCAGCCAAATATTTATGGAGGGCTTTGTTCCATAAAGGCCTCTGGGGAGAAATAACAAGAATGAAATATATGAAAGGGGTTGAAGTTGTTTCTTGGATTAGGAAAAAATACACCTCCTTTCCTTCGGCTTCCATTATTTGGAAGAATTTGTTGCCTGCTTTACCAGTTGTCAAAAAAATGGTAGCTTGGAAAGTAGGCATTGGATCAAGAGTGCTATTGGGGTTGGATCCTTTCATAGGTGGAGGTTTCAGTTACATAATGTCAGATGGTCTTCTTGTCCAGCTCCACTGTCGGGGTCTATACACTTTAGATCAATTATCCAAGGTTGGTTCCTCTTTCCCAAATTCACAAGTGTGTCCCTCTATTCAGGATATTGGTCTTCAAGTTTCTTATGCAGGAGAATGGAACTCCTTCCTTAAAGTTTTAAACCTTAGTGGAATTACTCTGTCTGTTGATATCGATATGTTGACTTGGTCCTGGAATAAGGAAGTTGGAGTTGTGATAGTGAAGGAGGCTTATAATGCCTCAACTTATTTTTCAGTTGATGAAATTTGAAGTTGGTGGTACTCCTTAATTTGGAAAATCAAATTTCCTTCCAAGATTATTCTCTTTATGTGTCTTTGCCTAGAAAACAAAGTCTTAACATGAGAGAACTAAATAAAAACAGGTGGCATTGGTCCTTTTGTTTGTCCTCTTTTTTTTAATAGAGAGGATACGACTCAACATCTTTTTGTTGATTGTTCCTTCTCCCAAGAGCTTTGGAAATTGACTTTCAACACCATAAAAGTCATTTTTAATTTGCAGTTTTATCCCCTGGAAGAAAATCTAAAATTCTAGTTATTGGTCAATCCTAAGGCAAGTTTGGTTCCTTTCTTTATAACATGGGTTATCTGTCTCTACATGAATTCCATGTTATTTGAAGAGAATAGGCAATTTTTGGAGATTGTAGGGAAGAAAGTCCTCAAAACCATAACAAAATATGCTATTGACCCTGGGGAAGTGAAGATTAATTCTCTGATAAATCTTGTATTTTTTGGTAATTCTCTTGTTGGCTTATTTGATAGGGAAGCCACCAAGGAGCAGAGTGGGATAGGATTAGTGGTGAAAGTCTCCCCCTCTCACTGCTTTAAATCCCATATGGTGGCCATAACAGGTCTAAATGTTTTGGTTCTTTAGGTTTGGAAGTTTAGAATTCAGACTCTTCATTCCAGCTTCTCTTCAATGAAATCTATGGATATTCATCGTGAATTCAATTCAAAGGCAGATAAAATTTCCAAACTTGGTCTCTATATCCAGATTGGTCATTTATAGGTTGAATAATTCAAAGAAGAAGTATTGATTTCTTCAACTAGTTTTTCTCCTTTCTGAACATTTTTTGGATAAGTCTGTTTATAGGAGTTTGGGACAACAGATTATGATTTTGGCTACAGTCCAAGTTATAAGTTATTGATTTGTAAGCATCTAGGTAACGAGAGATGGTACATTTTGAAAGATGAAACAACTATTTAGTTTTTTAGATGAAAACTGAAAGATAGTTCTTTTTGGCGAATGTGTTAAATCACAAGAATTATGTAGCAGTTTTGTCCATACACTTTGTTATATCTTGTAAATGGAAAGTTTCTATTGATTTGTAATGAATAGCATAGAAGCTACCTTTTCATATGGAAAAAAAAATATTAGGATACTTCTCCTTGTGATTACTTTTCAAACAAGTGGTGCATGACAACGTAGTCCCTGCTGGGTTGAATTGGGAATAAATGTAGAGGTATGGAGGCCCAAAGTAACTGTGAGTCGTTGTTCCTGAAAGAGAGTGGGAACCATTGATCACCGTTAGCTGACACATAAATTTAATTTTAAGGTAGTTTCAAATTTCACCCTTGCATATAAGTACTTGATAGTGGCTACTTTACATATTAGATTTTGTAGTCAAAATAAAATGAAAAAGGAATGATATTATCAAAATTTGTTTGATTAGAAATGAGATACTATGTCAACAACTCAGACCATATGCTGATGGATCTAGTGCCACATAGTGATCAAAAGAGAGGAAAAGTGTCATTTCTTCTTGAGGAAAGTTGAAGTGAATATGCTTGGTATCCCTGCTAATCTATGAAGCATTTTACAATTGATGCTACATTGTATAATATTGCAGTTTATAGCCTTCTAATGGGGTCTAGATGTTGATTTGGATGTCTTTCCATGTTATTTCATGAAAAACCCTTAGGTCACTAGGATTATACAGAATTCACCACTGAAATATGCGTATCCAACATTTCCAATTTCTAGTAGGATTTTGGGCAAAATTAGCCAAATAATATCGTGAAAAGGAACCAAAATGTATAAAGTTTAGACTACAACTTTGTAGTGGAAAAAATTGATTGTAAATAACCATTTATTAATTTTTCGGTAGGCACAATGTTGATGCAATTTAATTAGACATCTTTCAATTCGTTTTAATTATAAGAATATTAGATCTAATGACACTTCTACATATTAATATAGTAGAAAAATCATCACAAAGATAACATTTATGTCATTATATATTAACTCAAAAAAACTTACGATAAATAATATCAATAAATTTATATTTTAGTAAAACAAAAAAAAAAAATTCTGTCCACATATACGAGAGAGACATTCCATAAATATACATAATAAAAAGGTCTAGAAGTATGAAACAATGAAGTAGAGCTAGAATCAGGAAATGATGAAAACTTATATATAGGAGAGAGACATTTCATAAATATACATAGTAAAAAGGTATAGAAGTATGAAACAACGAAGCAGAGCTAGAATCAGGAAAGGATGAAAACTATGGTATGGGACCTATGCAAGATGAACATTTCCATTTAATATGAAAAAAATTGGCATTTCTGATTCCAGGATCATGATTCTAAACTCTTAATGAATTTTTCTCATTTCATTTTTAATTGTCTCGTTTGCTTGCTATGTTTGTCATTTTTATTACTAATGTATTTCTAGTTTATACACTATGAAAGTCTCATGGCCCCATCCATGATTGTTTCATTATAGCAAGAAACATTATTTTAATTTTTGTTTGAATTACCTATGGTGTGTATCAAATGTTCAAGGTTTTCTCATCTTTTGTTCCTCTTTTTCTATGGTGTAATGATTTTCGAATGAAGCATTTGAACTCAAAATATAGTTAAAATGTATCACATTATGAATTCATATTAATAATGTTTTATTTGTTTGACAATTAATTCCAGGGAACAAAGAAGTGCCTGTGGATGGGTCTCGAATAGTTGTTGGCACTCTTTCAGACTTAAATCAAAACAATGAAGTTTGTGATCCAGCTAGGTCCAAATTTACTCTAAATGAATTGCATTATGAAAATGGTACTCATGTTAGTCCTGTTAAGGCATTGCATTAATAAACCTACTTATGTTAATCCTCACTTTGTCGCTTGTTACAAAGAGAAAGAAACTATTTTGACAGGAGCTATATACATTCCACCCATCCTAAGGGGCATGCAACATTTGAAATCCATTCTTTACAAAGTATTCAGGGTATACCTCCTACGCGCATTCCAGCAAATGGATACAATTTTGATAAAGAGAAAGATGATGACTGTGCAAAAACTACCGGTGGGCATGAAATTCAGTGATATGAATTAAGGTCATCTCAACTCTCACCAATTCAACAATATTCTAGCCAGAATGGAGGGATATTTCTCAAAGATGAAATTGCAGATACAAAATCAACATCTAAGTCAGAAAACCAGCATTCAAGCGCATATTCTAATAGCTTTCCAAGGTCATGTCAGTATGTGCCTCAATCAGAAGATGAACTAGCAAGTAGGAAATCAAAACCACGTTCCTCGATTGTCTTCTAGTGAACACGAGGAACTTGTTATCCAAAATGGTGTCATAAATGTTTCAATTGTTTACTCTCAAGTGTAAGTTTATTGTTGCCTGTAAGGAACACACTATGAGCTTTATATTGGACTTCTTTACTCTTTCAGCACAATTAATTGACAATGGGAACTGTTTTGGGGATCTGTTAAAGTTGTCTTTTCTACTATGATTATGTGATTGTATATCATTATAGAACCATGTTTTAGCTAAGTTTCATATTAAATAGAGGGGAAGACCTGCAAGAAAAGAGACTATAAAGGTCTCTAAATTTTTTAACAAAAGGAAGTTGCTAGACTCAACATAAATAGGAATCTGATTTTATGATGGAAACAAAGTTCTGATTCTGGACATAACATTCCAATTCTTTTTCATCGGGTACTGTAGCTTTCCACTGGGAGAAAAGTAGATACATTTTCTAGGTTGATTTCAAGTGAGATACAACTTCAATGCACTTAATTGATAACAATAATTGTTTTGGAGATCTATTCAAGTTGTCTTTTACCATTTGTACATGATTCTATATCATTATGGATATATATTTTAGCTAATATTCCCATATGATAGATGAGAAGACCTGCAACAAAAGATATTATAATGGTCTCTAAAATTTTGAACAAAAGAACTATTTGAATCATAGATTCATATAAGAATTTGGAATAGGTAGGTCTTGTTTTTACTTACACTAGGAACAAAGGAAAAAAACGTAACTGAATGTAAAAGAAAGGGAAAAAACATAACTCAAATCAAAGAAGTCTGGAATATTTTTTAACATTCGATAAGTTCTTTGTTTTACATTCAACCAAAAGAAGTCTAGAAATGATATAAGATCTATGTATTTATAAAAAAACTATCATAACTAGAAGTAGTTAGACTTTGCACAATATTTGTTGTAAATATAGAATTCAATCCAAATTGAAAAACATAAAGTAGATTTTGTTGAGTTATGCCTTGATGTGTTAGTGCTTCATAAGCTCCTTTATTTGGTCCTGGATGTGTTTTCTTTCGACTATTCATTGAAATGGGTTCACATTTTCATCAATGTTATGAAAAATATCGAAGGTTCAATGTTCTCATTCAATTCGAAGGAAAATACACTCTTTTGTACTAGTGGTAGCTTCTCCTAGATCTTTAGTACTATCTGGGTTGTAATTTGGTGTCGCAAACTAGGTTTTAGCAACAACTCGTTGATCTTGAGAAAATCAATCTATATCATCTATTGGATGATAGATTGTACATCCTTTCCTTATTCTTTTTGGAGCTTTCTTTATTCTTTTGTATGTCAATTTTCTCGAGTGTATCATAAATATCATTACCCTTGAATTCAACCAATTATGTCTCTACAATGGACAGGGTATTTAGACAAGCATCCTTTTCCTCCCTAGCAAGCTTCTTTCTTTCTTGTAGGTTTGTCTCCCAAAATTTCAAGGCCATTTCAACTTTCACCTATCCATATTGTGAGAAAGGGATGAGACTAGGAATATTGGCTTTCTGCCTTCATACAATGAATTCCTGAAATTTGGATCTGGCCATTCATGCATTGTTTTCTTTCTCATAAAAAAATTTCAGAGAATTATTTATTTCCTTATAATATTTCTGAATAGTATCCGCATTTCGATACATATCCTGATTGACAGCTTCCATCTTTTCATTAATTTCATATGCTTGTTTTTGGAATGAAATAGTATTTTTGTTTGTCTTCTTTAGTGAATTTATTCTGGTCTGCAACTATTGTATTGAACGCTCTCACTGAGAAATTATGGAATCACTATTCTAGACAGTCATATACAGTTTTTCCTGTAGCTGCGTCATCTGTTGTTTATAAGACAACCTAATTTTCTCTATTTCATAATTCATTTTGTTCATGATAACTTGTTATGTGATCAACATTTCATTCTACAAGTGTTCAACCAAGAGAGACTTTTATTGCAGTTGCTTTGAAAGATTGCCCATTGACCATTGGTTGGCAGTGGAAAATTCCCCTAGTGAATTTGCAACCTCTTTGGAAAATTCACGGTCATTTGTTTAATGTCCATCATATACTATTATGTGTTTCTTGGTGGTCACTCCTCCCTTCCATTGAGATTATTTTATTATGATAACTTTTCTTTTCTTAATGAAAAAGAAACTAGATGGGGGAATCTCTTCAGGCGAGATGGGAGTGAGTTCATCTAGATGGATGACTTTGGAACTTGGAACCTCAAAACTGGTTGATATAGGAGTTACTGAGGGAATAGGGGAAATAATTGTAGTAGACTTTTCTGCAGTAGTAATACTGGGAGTAACAATGGTAGTAACCGGTGATGAAGGGAGAGAAACATGATCATTATTCATGAAATTTTCAAGGGAAGATAATAATTCTTGGTCATTTAGGCCTAGCATTGATGCTTTTATATGTTTAAATAATGCATTTTTATTGTTCAATACTTGTTCATTTTTTTTGTCAGTGGAGATACTTCCTTGGGGTTTTGTGGATCTAGTTTCAAGTGAATATGGAATGGGATTTAACTCTCCTTAGAAAATCCTAGGCAAGTTATTCCTTCTATGGTTTTGAAAGATCAGGAAAGTAGCCTGTTGGTTAGGAGGCTGAGATTGAAATTTTTTTCTGACTTCTTCATAGGATCTAGCTCCTCATAAAACATTGTCGTAAGGGGACTCTTCGCATATATATCTTTTCATGTTGAATTGGGCCAAATGATTCTCTACTACTTTATGAGTCTCATGTTTTTTGAATTCAATGTCAACTAATTTCAACTAATGATTCTCAACTTTTGAATGATCAAAACATAAAAATGTAAACATGACAACCTATATTGGAAAAGATGGCCATACGTTTTTGTTAAGCCCTAATATTGGCTCATTACCCCTTAATTGGGACGTATTACATTAGTAATGTTATTTTATTTATGTCGTCTTTATTCCATTATTTGTAATTATACCTCCTAGTCACCTATATATACAAAGGAGACATTTTCATTTGGAGTCATCTTGTACTTGAACATTTATGTGAGGTAAAAGGAGGTTGCCCCCTCGAAGAGTCTTATTATTTGAAATTGTCTCTTTTCCAAGGCGTTGAGTACTTATTCTGAGGTTTTTCTATGCTATTTTGATATTTGGTTGTTAACATATGGTATCAGAGATCAAGGTCTTGGGGTTTCACTGCTACATATGAGACACCTTGGCATTTTTGCTATAACATTTTTTCTACAACGTTTCAGAAGAAATGGTTTGGAGGATATTTATTAGATGGATCAAGGTACGTTGGGTTAAAATTTCAGCTCCTGGGGCCTTATAATTTAGGATATACAATGTGTGCAATATAGGGTTTTGGATTCGTCCTAAACTGAGTCATTGCGGAATTTTCTCTATAAACATTTTTCTGTAATGTTTTAGACCCTGAAATACGGAAATCTAGATTATATTCATTGAAATTAGTAACGTATTTGTGGTAAACATTTCATCTTCTGGGTCATCCTACATTTGTATATACAGCCTATGGAAGATAGGGTATCTGACTAGTCCTATTGACTAGTCTCAAGAATGTGTTCCAGTTAAAAAAATCATAACTTCTTCCTAGAGTATCCAAATTGAGTGAGACTGGTTTCATTGGATAGTGGACAGTCTGTAGTATTTCTGGTACGAGTTTCAGAATTTTATATCAATTATTTTGTGTGGGGCATGCTATACAAGTGAGATATCTTGGAAAGGCCAAAAATAATCAAGTTGTGGGGAAGCTACCATAAATTCCACTTGGCACATCCAATTCTAATCATACCTATGGTATTGTAGAGAATAAATATCATAGAATTATATAAAATAAATTTTCATACCCAAAAGGGCGGAAACTTGGAAGATACAACAACAGAACCACCTCAAAATCAAGGTTCAAAAGTGATACTTGGCCAACATGCCACACACAAAGCGAACTTCTATACCAAATAAGCCTCCAGACAATCCTACTTGGACTCTTGATGAAGGTGAAGAAATGCGTAGGGACATAAATGATTTACAAAAGAAGATAGTAACAAAATATGAACTACAAGAGATG
>JZKD02S1660256.1:497507-512347 GCA_000966675.3 Picea glauca | reverse complement strand
TAGTCATAATGGTGGTGGTGGATCACCTTTCCAAGTATGCTCATTTTTGCACTCTTCCCCACCCATTTACTGCATCCATGGTGGCTCAAATTTTCATGGACCAGGTCTTCAAGCTACATGGCATGCCACACTCTATTGTTTCCGATCGAGACCCAACTTTCATAAGCAATTTTTGACAGGAATTGTTTAATCTACAAGGCACACAATTGCATCTCAGCTCATCTGATCATCCCCAAACGAATGGTCAAACAGAAGTTGTCAACAAGTGTTTGGAAACATATCTGAGGTGCTTTGCCTCTGAAAAAAAACACCAGTGGGCTCAATGGTTTCCCCTCGCTGAATGGTGGTACAACACTACATACCATACAGCCACTCGCATGACTCCTTTTGAAGTCATATATGGACAGAAGCCACCTTCAGTTCTCTCATACTTACTGGGTACCTCGAAGGTCCAGGTGGTTGACCAAACACTTACAGTTTGAGAGGATATCCTTCATACCCTTAAAGAGAACTTGGTCATGGAACATGATAGAATGAAGCATCAAGCATATCAAGGTTGCTTTGAACGTCAATTTGCAGAAGGGGATCAGGTGTTTCTGAGACTGCAACCATATAAGCAAACTTCCCTCAAGGCCGAGCATTTTCAAAAGCTAGCACCCAAATTCTATGGCCCTTACACAGTTCTCAAGCTTGTGGGACAAGTTTCATATCAGTTATCTCTACCCAGTCAGTCGAAGTTACATCCTGTTTTTCATGTTTCCTGCTTGAAGAAGGTGATTGGAACCAAGTGCCAAATTCAAACCAACCTTCTAGAGTTAGCTGAAGAAGGATCCATTTGGCTACAACCAGAAGCTGTTTTGAACCAGCGTGAGCGTTGCCTGCATTAGAGAATCATCAAGGAAGTGCTAGTACAGTGGAAATATATGACTCCAGTAGATGCCACTTGGGAACCAGCTACCATTCTACAACAGTTTCACATCTCAAGCCTTGAGGACAAGGTTGTTTTTAAGGCGGCGAACATGTTAAGGTCCTAACCCGCACATAGGTAGATCAATGTATTCAGATGTAATAAAGGTCAATATTAATAAGGCCTTTCAATAAAATAGAATAAGGTGGATGTAAGAATACCTAATAGAAGCTTCCGCTTCTAGAAGGATCTTCCTCTAGATGCTTCTCTTAATCGACATATTTAGTATAGATAAGGGGCGAGGGTATGAGAACCCTAGCTTGGAGATTATTGTAACAGAGCATTTATCGACTGAAGGTTTCCCCCTCGAAGAGGCCTATGAACATTTCTTTCTGAATCAAAGTGCTTTTTTTATTGCTATTTCATATATCATTTCTGTGTATTGTGAAGATTATGCTGAATATTTTACTGTTATTCTTCCATTTCTAGCATTTTATTTCTATTCTGCATATTTTATGTAACTGGTATCTTGCATAGCATGTCAATATTGAAGTCTCCTAGAATGATAATGGTTTCATTAATATGTAAATGTTGTAATGCATTTGAAACAACATTCAGTATGTTGGGAAATATTTCATGCAGAGCGGCATAGAGATTGACTATTGCAATTTCTGATTCATGGAAGATTACTCTTGCTAATACGATCTCAACATTTGTGTCTTCAAAATGCATATGGTCCAAAATTGTTAAAAAAAATTTCACTAATATCATCACTTCATGTGTAATGTAACTTGATATGCAATCGTGATTTGGAAATTGCTTGTTTTGCATGCATAATGTCATGTATGTTTCTTGCAAGAACGGGATATCAAATTGCATTGTGTCATAGTCATTGAGTATATCAGTCATATGTGCATGTAGGTTGCACATGTTAAGTGAGAGAATTGATACAAATGAGTTTGTTTATATGGATTGGTAATCATATTGTAGATTCCATTTTGCACTAGTCCGAAGGCGTTGCATCTCAGTATCAACTTTATGTTTGACTTTGAAGTTATATTTTGTAAGAGAGATTAGAAAATACAATTCCATGCTTCGAATACATGATAGAGCTTTGCATACAAGTCCATGTATTCGTATTCTAGTATGTTCGAATAGAAAACTATTAAGTGTTAGCTCTTGTGATCTGTGGACTGCACATGCACATGGAAGTTTAATTGGAAACTGTTTTTGAATCTTCAATTGACCTTTCTTTTCCGATGTCGATACTGGTTTTGATATTCATAATATAGGTGTCCAATCGTGTGAAGAGTTTGAATTATATAGATAAGCTAACTTATTTTCTTGTCGATGGCCAATATGCAGGTCATGGAAATTAATCTAGAGGACATCAAATTTTTTTGTTTTTGTATAAGCTTTGAGTATTCCATCTATACCATTCACCAAGCCATCCTATGGAATGTAGTTGCAAGAATATATTTCAACTAGCATGTCTAATTTTAGGATAAGTTTCAAAAGCAAAGTGGTTATATGTTCATTACATGGTACATTACCATGGTTGTCTTCTTCAAGGTCAATTGAATTGATGATAATATCATTGTCAAGAATAAGCGATAGCATGTACCTGTTATGAATTGAAACATTCGTATTCTTGTAGAACAAGTAAGAGAAGGTTGGGTCTATTGGTGGAGGTCGCAAGTAACTTTAATTGATATATGTTAAGTCATCACATGTTTGGTTGTTTGCCCGCATTCTATTCAGAATTGCAATAAATGTTTCATTTGTCTAGCACATTGTAGTATGTAATTCAAAGAATTTTATATTGTCTTTCCAAAAGTCATGCATCATTGTTTGCATATTGACTATAGGTTGTTCAAATATCAGAGAATATTGTATGGGTTGTTCCTGGTAAACATCACTACAGAATATCATGTTGATTTCCCCAAACTATTTGTTGTGCACATGTTTTATGTTTCTCAGACGATTGTCAATGGAATATAAGAAGAAAATTCCAATCAAAGATTCCTCATATATGAAGACAAGTTGTAATTCATCATAAATCTTAGACAAGGTATCTAACATTTCCTTGTTGAGTGGAAGAAACGGTGACTTGTTAAAAGGCATTAAAAATGCGGAGTGGACTGTTGTTCCAATTGCATTATATGCAGTTTTTCCTGTATATGCAACTATTAGTCCCTTTGGTTTTATATGGTCAGACAATCTGTTTGAATCATAGATTCGTATAAGAATTTGGAATGGTGCCTTATTTGTGAATGTATTTCCTATTCATTCCCCTCTTGTAAGGAACAAGTGCATAGGAGTGTGCATGTTTAAGCATTTTTCATTGCAATGTCCGTTAGGATCACTTGTTGTTCTCGATTCAACAGGTGTCTAACTCTGTAGTATTCTTTATTTTCGATCAATAAAGGATGTTTTGTGACTTGAAACCCAAGATTGATATGTTTTTCAATGGTGGTTGCTCAAGGAAAAAGAAAAATTGCTTGCAAGTCATAGGACTCACATAGAGTTCTAGTTGTTTTATGGTTTGTTAATGTATCATCAACATTGTCAAGGTTTTCTAGTTCATCAAGTGCACTTTCTAAATCACTCCATGTTGGGTTGACATTGTATGTTCATATAGACTCATTGGTTTGTACTGTAGTCTCATAAGAAATATATGTAGTTTCCCATGTAGGGAAGTTATGTTTTAATGTGTTTTCCTTTTGATCAAATGGAATGTACAACAATAGTTTTTCTCCACAGAAGTTTTCATAGTCGATGTGTTTGTTGTATTTGAAAAAGCATATTACATTTGGTTTTTTTCTTTTCAATATCGGTGCACCTTTTTTTTTGTAATGTGATACAAAATCTACAAAGAAGATATGCTTAATATGAGGTGGAAGCTGGAGGTAGTAATCAATAATAGAGTAACATATCATGTTCTATGAATTATCAGGCTCTTTTTCTAGCAAAGATGGTGGTTTAAGAACGAATGTGTGTGTATCAAGTAGGATGTGTTTATGAAGACACATTTCCTTGAACTACAGTTCATAGGAATGGAAAGTTCAATGTGGACTGCTTGTTGAGTAGAAATTTGTTGAAGATTAAGTAATCTATTTCCAAGTGTATGTATCATTTGCATAGCATCAATTTGACTTTTTTCATGTTCTCTATGTATTCTTCTTAGTGCACTTGTCATATATTTTTCAACCCTTGTCATGTACAAGGAAAAATACGATGTTGCACCATATGCATTGTGGACATACTGTGCATCTGTATTTGCCTTCCACATAATTCGCATGTCCTTGGAGAAAATGTTTTTTCCAAATATGTGAAAGTTTTCGTTTAAGGAAAATTGTTGGTTATTTAAGTGTAGACTGTATCACTTGGATGTAATCATCTTCCGTTAGATTTAGTTCTAGAAAGAGGTATTCAAATCTCATTAAGTCATCGAAGTCTTGTTATTCTATAAATGCAAAAAAAAAAAATTGATTTCTCAATGAGAACATTGTCCTCTAAACTGATTGGTTCTATGATTCTTGTTGTTCTCATTGGTGGCATAGGGAATTTGTATCTACAATGTGCATTATTTTGTTTTTTACATCTTCTTGTATGGTAATTTCTATGAACTTTGGAAAGTTCTGGAACCAAATGGTTTGTGTTGCATGTTATGTATTTGTCCAGAAATTACTCGATTTGTGAGTTGTTGTCATTTCCATAGACCGATGCATCCTCTATCCATAACATTGTGTGGTCATGCTCACTCCCTCTATTTTAGAATTCAATCACAAAATAGTAGTCTGATATTTTTCCGAAGAACATTTCATCATGACATATCAATTTCCTCAAAGAATTTACTTTATGTCTATAGTAACGAGTACGTGCAACTGGGTATTTTCTTATGAGGTAGTCAATGTCATCATTTTCCAATGTATCAGTTTTTTTTTTCCTTTTTTTGTTCCTATACAATGCAGACACTATAGTCACCAACGGACCCTAGTGATGCTCTGCACTTGTAAATGTGATGAAAAAATTTGGGGGTCCGAATTGTCGGATCATTGCAAATATAGTTTTCTTGTTTTGTTGCAAGTAGTCAGGAGAGATGCAAATGTTTTTGAAATCTATGTATCCAATATCATATTTTAGGATTTTTTCCAGGCTTTCATTGTACTTGAAATATCTAGCCAATAAATTTCTTCTTGTAGATAGCCTTTTCTTATTCACACCCACATGCAATAGATCAGTTTCTCAGTTATTATGTGCATTGTTTTGAAAAAAAAAAATTATGTGACAGGAGAAGTCATCGCTTGAATGTAGCAGTTTCCATCGAACTATTTTTTGGTAGCTGAATCATTCTATGATTTCATTGGGACATGAATATCGATAGAAAATTGTTGGAAATTTCATTTACTCAGCAAATTTGTCCTTGAATATTCCAAGTGGACATTGCCCTTCAGCAGGTGCAATTTCAACAACTTTGTCTTGCAAGTCATGAATGTGTTGTGAGTTAGTGAATCTATGTATCAATGTTTTAGCAGGCCTTTCATTCTCTGATTCATCGCTCGTATCAAATACACTAGCAGTGTCAAGAGTTTGTGTAGAGTTTTCATTTCCTTGCTCAAGAACATGGTTCTAGTTATCATTTATACAAATGTTTTGTGCTTTGTACAGGGCCCTAGAACAAAATTCTTTTAATTCTTTCATGACAATGTGAACACACACTCTACCTATTTTGTATGCATTCTTGTATTTCAAACATCTTTTGAGAGCTACAAGAATTTTCATTGTCTTGCTTATGAATTGTGGAAGGGATTTTTGCACAAAATCTAGTTGGACAGGAATATTAATAATTGATCATGTTAAGCCCATTTGGGGTCTTTTATAGCCCCAAGGTTTGATTTGTTAAAATGTAATTTGCAGAGAAAAAAGTATCTCTTCAATTTTTATAAGTGTACTTACATCTGGTAGTGGTGCGTTACATCTTATTTGGTCAGGTGTTGCAAATTGTGGCAATTTTCCATTTTCAAGTGACCGTTTGCATGGAAGACAAATTTTACTAATGGAAAATTTTCTATCATTTAGTGTCAGGATGATGTATTATTTTTACAAGTCAAGGGTGAAAGACTTAGCATTTTTTGCAATATTCAATTCTTCACAAATCACAGATGCAATGGAAGGATTGTCTTTAATTTGTTTCATATAGATTTTCTTTGCATCTCTCTTTCCTAGACAAGGATGCATAGCAAGTGTTTGTTGGTTTTCAATGCTAGCGGTGCATAGTGTTGGATCTAGTCTATGATATGTGATTTTTCCCTCTCAGTCAATATCATGAACTTTGTGGGATATGTAGTTGCACCTATTTTTCTCACGTATCTATTTTTTCAAAATGTGGTAGGTTAACTTATGGTTGTCACTCAAAACTAGTTTCACTTGTTGACAAGCCATGTTGGAGGTGGAATCAACATTTGTTATGAGAATCGTCTCCCCACCATCTCGATGGTGAGAATGGTGATGTTGTTTTCCATTGGACATGTGATTTGTTTGTTCAGCAGGGAGTGTGTAAATGTGCTCGTGTTGTGCACAAACAAATTTTTTTCGGTTGTGATATGTTAGTTTGTGTTTCTTTGTCAAGCTCCCTTTCACCTGATGATGATCGATTGTAAAACTCAGAGGTCTAGAAGGAAGTGCATCATTGTATTTATTTCTTTCACGTATGAACTTTTTTAAGTTGTTATAAGTCAATCTACATTTTTTGTTTAATCTATATATGACCTTATGACAATTGGGATGATTTTCATCCCGAGTAGAAAATATGTTTCACTTATGCATATTCGATGTGGTTTGGGTAGCATGGAAAGTTGATCTTGAACTGCAATTATTTCTTATAAAATTTTGATAATGGATGTGTGGCGTATCTGTTTTCGACGATATGATGTCAATTGTTTGATCATAGTTTGAATTAATACAATAAAAATGGAAACAACTGTCTGAAAGGTTTGACCAGACATGGATATTTACTCTGAATATGATAGATATCGATTTTAAACAAAATGTCTCACCCTCTATATTTCCTTTCTCATATGGCATTGCCATGTTTACAAGGTATTGTTTCCAACTTCCAATTGTCGGCATACTTTCTATGAGATATGGTAGAAGGCTTTGATGCAAGCAGATAAATTCATGTTGACTGCCACCTATAATTACATTGCAAAAGGATTGCATAGTGTAAAGGATCATTGAGTGCACATCAAACTCGGTTGCTATCAAATAGAAAATTTCATTGAATAGACTATGTCCACAAGTAGATGCAACATTTGTTTCTATGCACAATCCATGAGAGTGTATATGATGCATAATTTGTTTCCAATTTGATTGAAGGTCTTTGTAGGTGAGGGACAAGTAAATATCATATCCTCCAAGATTGCATAATTTTTTATAGAGAAGTGGTTCATAATGAACACTTAGAGGATTGGCATCATGGAACAAGATGCAATATGGATCTCTAGATGTAGTTTTGTTGAATATTAGATATATTCTTTTTCTTGTTAATGACCAAATTCCAATTGATATATTCATCCACGTGATCAACCACTGTATACAAAATGTATCTCCCCAAAGTCCTATGCCATGTGGAGGCAGAGTTGCATATGCATACAATCACATCTTTGAAAGATACGTATTGAAATCATGTATTCCATGCAATTGGAAAAGAAAATCAGATGCCAATTCATATTGATATGACTCTAATGTCTCAACATTTCCATTTTCTAAACAGGCTAAGAAATGATCTATCAATACATTTTGCAACTCAGTCGAGGAATAATGGAAGTGCAATATAACTTGAAATGCATTGAAGAGGCAATCTCCCACAGTATACGAGAATGCATCTAATTTGAAAAGGGCATTGTGATACAATACGTGGTCAATGTTTTCATGTACAATGGAGTCTATATATATTTGATAGCACTAAAGATCTATTACTTGCTCCATATTTTAAGTTGTGATTTTCAATATGTTTCTTATCTATGTTTAGATAATATGCAAATAGAAAAAAGAAGATAGCTATAAGTTCGGAACTGCATACCAATTTTGTTATGTATCCTTCAACCTTTTTCATTTTAAATTCAATGCTTTGTGGTTGCTATAGCATAGGACAAACAAACAAAGCTATAGTTACTACTCAACCATATAGAAGAGATAATGAAAATAAAACAATTGTATAAATTTGCTCATTACAGAGACTGAGTATTTAGGACATATATTTTTTTAACTTATTTTGGTTGTGCATCTTATAAGCATTTCAGTGATCACTATATATATCTTTACAATCATATTCATCATTTAATTCCATCCTAACTCTTCACAAATCAACATTAAACATATATGAAACGACTTGTTGATGTCTCCCACTCAGAAAACTCAAATAGATGGTCTATGGGATAAACAAAAGCGGAAGAATTAGGAATTATGGACTTTCACCATAGGAATGGAACCAACACATAACAAAACTTCTCATGGTTTCAATTATCTTACAATATGAACAATATATTCTAAGATGTTTCAATTATCTTACAATATGAACGAGATATTCTAAAATTTGGCACTCGGGAACTCATATTGAGACAAATCAGAGAACTATCCATTTAGGTTACAAAGAATCATTTCTACAAGACGAAGTCCAGATGTGGAAATGGTGATAGAAGATGATTTGGAAGACCCAAAGTCTAGAATAAACTTAAAAACTATATGTGGTTTTCCTCAGAGAATAGAATATTTCCCTGACATATTTTGCAAAGAAGGGATGACAAGGTCTTCGTAGATGCTTGCTCCGCAATGAAAAATCTGAATTCGTTTGGCAAATCCCTGTGCACTACCATTTTCCAAAGAGATATGGCATGATGTCTAGGACATGAAAGTGGACATATGTGATTGGAAGGGGGCAGCCTTCAAAATGCACTAGACGTATGGTTTAGGGAACAAAAAGATGAGGTGAACATCCCATTCCCTTTTTTGCATGTAAATATGGCTGCGATAGAGGTGGTTTATGCATCGAGCATTGACATGCCTGTGCGTTTTGCAAATAATGATCTAGGTGACCCTGCTACTTTAGCGCCCTTGCTAAATTTTTATCATTCTGCCAAGATTTGGAATTCTTCTAGCCATACTTAGACATGGTGCCAATTCAGAACTTTGAGAGTTTTTAAATATGAACTGTGATAGTCTCTTGAAGTGACTTTATCCCAGAGCCATTAACTCCTGCCTACGATTAATTAACCCAATATTACTTTAACCATCCTTATCAAGGACTTTGACACTTCGGCTATTGGTCAGTTCCATAGTTTTCGAATGTAGAAATTGTACAACTCCCTGAGCAACACGGGCTTGGAGTAATACTGACACATGCAATAATTCCAGGCTGACTATTGTGCATGCGAGACCCTGAAAGACTATTAGCTAGAATAATTAAATCAAAAAGAAAGAATAACCAAATCTTGTTGATGCCAAGTGTCCACCATGCTGAAAACCCTGACCTGTGGTTAACCATGTCTCATATATGTAGAAAATAATTATTTACGCAAGAGACAATGTCCTCAAATCTTCTCACGTCTACAATCCATTTGTCACATTACCAAGATCATCGTTACCTTACACATTTCCATTTGTCTTTACACCTTTGTCACTAGCCTCTGATCTGGAATTGCTTTTCTACCCTTTATGCCTACAATTTATCCCTTTGGTAAACATAGGAAGTGAATAGAGTGGCTTGCAATAGTTATACAAGAGTGTGATTTAGTACCATCCTCATTTGAAAAGGTGGCTTGAAATGTTTTCACAAGAGGGTAAACTAGCACCATACCAGCGTTGAGTATGTGAAGGTGCAACATATGATCTATGTAACAAAAATTCATATGAGTTGTTTTAAGAAGTATTGAATAGCATTGTATTGATTAAAACCTATGGACCCTTAGGCTAATCCTCCAGGATCCCTTGATTTTCTTGAACCTGTTGATAATCCCCCTAATCCTGCGACTACACATATTGTTTCTCACAAGTTTACTGATTCCCATCCCATAATCTACAAAGAAACTAGTGTTGAAACTCCACTTCCTACTAAGAATATAATTTTCCAACAAAGGAGAAACAAGAACTAATGTATGGACTTCGCTCATTTTGTGTTGTATGTTCATCCTCCACCAAGGATTTTCATTTTAGGCCATGCAATTTTTTTATATATATAACTTATTGAAATATGTCACTGATAAATATGGATAAGGACAGACAATGATGCCGATTTTTTTTTCAACTTGCTTAACTTTGCACCATACCCATCCCTTCTACACCTAGCAGTTTTCTTCTACAATAACATTTTGCAAAGGCAACAAGTTTTCTCGTTCAACAATTTTCAGTGATAATAATACATTCTTGTTTCTGTGATCTCAGTAGTCATATTTAAGGATGTTTTGTAAGATAATTTTCACTCAAATATTATTTATAGATTGTTTTGTATGTATCATTCTACCAAATTTTGGAATTTTTATAACTATACTTAGACATGGCGCCAATTCGGTACCTCGATATTTTTCTAAATGTGAAGCATGAAAGTCTCCCAGAGTCATTAACTCACACCTAATTTTAATTAACCTAAGATTATTGTAACCATCCCTATCAAGGACTTTGGAACTTCAGCTATTAGGCACTTCCAAAGTTTCTGATTGCAAAATTTGTACAACTCCCAAAGTAGCACGAGTCGAAGTAGTACGAACACGTACATGAAATGCAGGCTGGAAACCGTACATGTGGGACTCCAAAATACAACTAGGTAGACTAATTTAATCAAACAGAAACAATAGCCAATGTTCGATAGTGTCAAGTTTCCACCATGTTGCAAACCCTGACATGTGGTTGACCATGTCTCATCCACGCAAATAATAACCATCCACATAAGAGATAAGCTCCTCAAATATACCCACATATACAAGCCATTTGTCACCTTTATTTCCCTATGCACTGTCATCTATCTTTACACCTTTGTCACTAGCCTCCAATCTGGTATCATTTTTCTACCCTATACGCCTACAATTCACCCCTTTGGTAAACAAAGGCAGTGAACATAATGTCTTGTAATGGTTGCACAAGAGTGTGATTTAGTACCATCCCTTAGTTGAAAGAGTGGCTTGCAATATCTGCACAAGAGGGTAAACTAGGACCATCCCAACACCGAGTATGTGAAGATGTAAGTTATAATATATGCAATAGAAATTCCTGTCAGTTCTTTTAAGAGGTATTGAATATTATTGTATTAGTTAAAACATGTGCACCCTTAGCCTAATCCTCCAGGATCCCTTGATTTTTCCGAAACTATTGATAATCCCCCTAATCCCATGACTACACATCTTGTTTCTCAAGATTCTATTGATCCCATCCCATAATCTACAAAGAAACGAGTGTTCAAACACCACTTCCCACTAAGAATTTAACTTGCCCTTCTATATTCATCGTCCACCCAGGATTCTCATTCCAGGTTCTACAATTTTTATTTATTTCTAAACCTATTGAAATATGTCACTAATAATTATGGGTAAGGACCGACAATGTTGTCGAATTTTCTTACAGCTTTGTTAACTTTGTACCATACCCAGTCCTTATATACCTAGCTATAGTTTCCATATCGAAGAACATTTTGCAAAGGCGACAAGATTTCTTGTTCAACAATTTTCGGGGATAGGAATACATTCTTGTTTATTTGATCCCAGTAGTCACATTTAAGGATGTCCTATAAGATCATTTTCACTCAGGTTGTATTTCTGTATTTTTTTTATATTTATTTTGATTTTCAGCACCACCTAGTACTAAAAATTCCTACCTGCAAACTGTAAATAGTAAATAGAAAACAACGAATAGGAATGAAACCATAGTATTGAAACTTACTCGTGAATGGGGAATGGAATAATCCCAACTCAAATTGCGGGTGCAGGATATCAACCTTGCAAATTGGAACAACAGGTCCAACTGTGGATGTAGGACCCCAAACTTGCAAAGTTGAAGCAAACAAGGGTGCAGGATTTCAACCCTGCAAAGTGCAAGAAAAGGTCGAACTGCGGGTGCAGGACTTCAACCATGCAAAGTTGAAGAAAACAAGAGCATACAACAAACAACAAACTAGTGAACAAGCACCAAGAGGTCCAACTACAACTGCATGACCTAAACTTTGCAAAGTTGAAGCAAACAACAATAAGCAACATCCAGCGAACCAATGAGCAAGCAACAACTAGTGAACCATTAATGTCGATGGACAACAATATTGATCAAATTCACTGCATACAAGATTGTATCAAAATATTGCAGGAAAATGTATTGTTAATTAAACATTTAAAGTTGTCATGTCTGTTAGGTAAAAATTTAAGCCTCTGAGGATTGTTTAAAGGCCTCACGCTATGTAAAAATTTAAGAAACAATGCATTGTGTCAGGCTTGTTTAAGTACTTAAAAATGAGTGTCGATGCTCAAAACTTTCGATAGGTAAACATTTAAATAAAAATAATAATAATAATTCAAAAAGAGTGTAGATGATCAAAAATTTGGATATGTTAACATTTAAACCATTGGGAATAGAGAAGCTGGCAATAAGACTTCGAATCTATTCTCCAATGAGATGATGACATATAAGGTTTTTTTATTATATAAAAAATAATGTTTTCAGTTATCTAGTTCAAACGATAGAGATTATGCAAAAATTTATAGTTAAGAGACAAACTAATATGAAATCAATGAATTATCGATTGCTATAGTCCCACTACACCTTTGGCACGACTAATAATATCTTTTAAAATAATTATCTTTATTGTGATTTATAATTTTATTATTATTATTGAAAAGATAGATTTGTAAAAAAAAATTTAATAATTTGGTTTATAAATAAAATTGAAACTTTTAAGTTTATGATTTTCTAATCAATATAAAAATTTAATAATACTCAATATCCAAAAATTTAATAATGATATAGCATAAGATTAGATAACTAACTAGAAACTCATTTAATAATGATCCAAAACGTCTTGTTTTTGGCAAACAATACAAATATAATCGTTAAAAGACTATTATAACATAAATATAATATATATAAAGCTATTATAACATAAATAAGATAACTAGAAACACCATTTTCCCACGAATTTGAACTTTTTCAGGAGAGAAATTCTAATATATAAATAAAATTTTCTTACGAAAATAATATCATGAAATGAAAATAATTTCATGAAATATAGGGTACTTAGGTTAGGCCTATCACTATATATATAGTTTTTGTGCTTGAAACCATTTTGAAAAATAAAGATACAATTGAAAAAATGTCAAATCAAAATTTAAGGAAAAAATGTGGTGTGATAAAGAGTTAGAGGAAAAAAGAAAATTAAGGTATTATAAAGATATAATCAACCATAATCTAGAGATCAAAATTATCTATCTGTTTTTCCAAGTGTAAATAAAAAAATAAGCATTGCTAAGATAAGAACAAATTCTCACGAGCTCCATAGTGAAACTGGACATTGGTCAATTCCTAAAACGCCATGGGATGAAAGAGTGTGTCACCTTTGTAACACTAAGAATGTTGAAGATGAAAATCACTTTCTCTTAGATTGTCCAGCCTATACCCATATTAGATCTCATTTTCAAAATATTTATCACACTATCAACCTTCCTAACCTCTTAACTCAAGAAAAGTATGGTGATCTTGGAAAGCTTCTATTAATGGTTTTCAAGCACAAAAACAAAATTCTAAAGAATCGCAAGTAATCACTTACCCTCTTAAGGTCTGATAGACCAATTTGGTCTTAGTGGATGTTAATCATCATCATGATCATCATTAGGAAAAATAAAACTAGCCATAACAAGAGAGGGATTCCTATTGGCAATAGTAGAGTTTCTTAAAAAAAATAAGTTTTATTGTTTAATAACTTATAAACATGTTGAAAGGAGACATAAACAAATTTGCAAATTTGCAAGAGTAGAATTTCTATTAAAAAAACTACAAGTTTTATTGTTTAATAACTACCACTCCTTGACCATCCATTAATTTTCCTTTGATTATAAATATTTTTCTTGTTGTCCAATGTTGTACATATGCTTAACAAAATAATCACTTTTTTCATAATATTTAAATTACTTTTTTCACCCATCTGATTGACCAAATTTGATGTCTTATGGAGCTCTAAACATAATGAGATGTTTCAATCCTAGGTTATACCTAAGTTTTAAATTTTAATTACCTAACATGTAGACAATACAATTGTTTTTCAAACATAAATAACCTAAGTTTGGAGTTTTAATCTTAGATAATCATGGCATCTAGTCATTAAGATCGTTAAATTCATGTCAGTGAAATAAATATATATGTATTGCAATTATTTTTTCATAATATTTTTTTTAACAATCTTGTAACTTATTTTTTGTAACCATCTTGTAAGTAAATTTGTAACACAATTTACAATTATGAACATTCCACTAAGAAATATTTGTATCTCTAATCCGATGGAATTGGATGCATCCATACTGAATGCAATATTGGAGTTGGATTCGTGAATGCACTAATTACATTGCAACTAATTAGAATGTAAATTCATGCTCATGGTAATTATATTCTTTGATTGCAAATTCTTGGACATGGTAACTATATAGAGAGTAAAGGTTTGGTCCAATTTTTTTGTAAATTTAATTATCAGTGTGGTTATCAATGTGTCAAAAAAATATTGGGAGCCACTTATTGATATTTCTCTTTGTTTTTGACTTTTTAATCTATTAGTAATTCCAATAATTGATAATTTTTCATTTTCCTATTCCTTCCAAATATCCATTAAATGTCCATAACTTCAGTTTGAAGAAATTAATGATTATGTTTTAGATTATGTGAAAAATAAAGACATGAACTTTTATATATA
>JZKD02S1660256.1:480560-497457 GCA_000966675.3 Picea glauca | reverse complement strand
TCAATAATAGATTTCTTAGATTGTACTTTTGAATTCACTAGAATGCCAAGTTGGTAAGCATTATAACTTAGAACAACCTAATTTATTACGGTTATAACTATAATGCTATCGAATTTAAGTGATGATTTTAATGCATTATTTAAGTCTCTTCCGATATCATATGTAGCTAAATTTACATCGATTTCAACAATCAATATATTAAATTATAAATTTATTTCATATAAAATTTATTTAAAATCTTCATTTGAATTTTTTATTTATTAATATTTGAAAATCCATTTAAAATATCTTGATTTTTACATTAAAATTGGAAATAGACTATCATAATATTATTGTTTGAAACAAAATTATTTAATTTAAAATATTTATTAAAAAATATTGATATTTGGTGTTATTATTATTTGTATTTTTTTAACTTTAATATATATTTGAAATATTGATTATATAAATATTATAAAAATTAGTAACAAATTTCTTGACTTTAATTTAAATTATCAATATAAATGATGTAATTTTATTTTATATCCAATTCATTTAATCTTTAGGTACTCTACATCTAAAAATATGTTCATGTAAGATAATTTATTAAAATAATAATAAAATATTAAAATAATAATAAAAAATAAAAAATAATAATAAAAAATAATAAAATATGTAAAATTTATGTTCTTTTCATTATGATCATGATGAGATGATGATGGTTAACATCTGGTGTGATTTTCTTTAAAATTTTATTTTTACGCTTGAAAAGAATTAAGAGAAGCATTTCAAGATTACTAAAGTTTTGATGAGTTAGAAGGTTAGGAAGGTCGATGTTGTGACAAATATTTGGAAATTGAGATCTAATTTGGGTATATGTAGCACATTCTAGGAGAAATTTATTTTCATCTTCAATCCTCTTGGTGTTACAAATATGATAGGTTCTTTATTGCCATGGTGATTTGGGATTGTCTAATGCCAAGTTTCACTATGCAACTCATGAGAATTAGTTCTTTTTTTTAGCAATATTGATTCTCTTCTTTACACTAGTCAAAAAAGAGAAATAATATTGATATTCAAGGTTACGGTTAACCACCTCCTTATAATATCTTATTTTTCTTGTTCGCACCATATATGCTTCTTAAACATAGCTTTTACCATATTTTTAATATCATTGGTATTCTGCGGAATAACTTCTTCTTTTATCCCCCAATGATTTATCCAAGACTTGGTATCATTATGTCATCCCCGCTAAGTCGTTGGTGATTTTTTCTAGATTATGAATCAATTTTGGGGATCCTCTTGTTATCCACATTGTTTATCTTGTTCTTTTACATTAAGTACCTAATCATAACTATGATATCAATGGGATAAATGATAGCTTCCATGAAGAGGATAGGATAGGGTGTGTTGTCCTTAATTCTAAGATTATAAGTTATAAAATTATTTTGGGTCTACTCTATCTTCCTCCAAGATTCTCGAGAGATATTGCATCTCCAAAATTCACATCCATACAAGATAATATGAGTGACAAGAGTCTCAAAGTGGATAATTTTCTTAAATATCATAACAAAAGGTTTGTTAATTTAGAATTTTTTTCAAGCCCATAATAAGTTTTTCACCGTTCATTTATCATTTTCTCAATGCTATAATTCCAATTGAGCTTGTGATGAATATCAATTCCAATGCAATTGTATGAATATGCCCACTTCCTCCAAGATAAATTATCGTAGGTGATCTTGTTGGATTTAATGATCACAACCTTCGTTTTGTTAGTCTTCACAGTCATACATGTACTAGAGAAGAAGTCATCGAGGATTCTAAGTTGCTTACTAAGGTGATAGGGATTCATTTCCATAAGAACAATATCATGGGCATATAGAAGAATGATGATTACCAACACAAACACAACCTACTACATCCATACAATCTTCTAACTTGTCAATCTAAATTCCAAAAAGGGTAGGGGATAGGGGACAATTTCACTTTACTACATCCCAGTATTGGGGAGATTTTCCTATAACATAATACACAATAATAATAATAATAATAATAAAACATTAAATATTAATAAAAATAAATAAATTAATAATAAAATATAAGCCTAGGTCCATTTAACTCTCTATTTATCAAGTGTCTAGATGGATCAAATATCTAGAGGTGCAAACCTTTTTTTATAGTGAAAAATTTGAGGAACACTTAAAGATTTGCACTTCGAGAGATTTGACCACTCTGATTCAAAGTTAAATGGATCTCAGCTAGTTTAATATATATGTTATTTAATAATACAAGATTTATTTTAAAATTATTAATATTGATTATACTTAATTTCAATTAATTAATCTTATATTATTTTAATATTTTTATACAATAAATATGTTTTATATTAATTGATTTTATTACTTGTAATGTTTTATTAAAACATAATAATTTGTAATTTTTTAGTAATTCGAATTGTTATAGGATTTTTGAAATTTTGATTTTATTATTTTGAATTTAATAATAATAATAATAATTTCTTATTTTAAAAAATAAAAAATTGTTTTTTAATTAAATTTATATTATCAATATATAAATGTATATGAGCATAGAATTGATAATCTATTAATTTGTATGAAATTAAAATAATGAATAATAAAAAAATTTAATGGTCAAATTTAAAAAAAAAATTAATGGTCAAATTTAAAACGGACTTTCCCCCCACAAGTATGATTAGGTACTCAATGTATACGAACAATATACAGCCTAAGTGGACCTAATGGTTAAGAAAATGTGTTTCCTCTTAAGAGGTCACAAGTTCAAATCCAGAGAGGGTAGGGTATGTATACCTCTGTAGACTTTACCAGTCAAATCATTGGGCGGAGGGGGGTCCCTTTTCCCACAAACAAGGGGGTCTGATACACCAATTTGGTGTGACTTGGACATGACCTTAAAAATAAATTATTATTATTATAAACAACATGGATGACAATTAAAAAAAAAAAGTATTTTGAGAATACCCTCTATGGTTCAATCTAATCTAAGGAGAATCTATGGTGTGATAAAGAATTAGAGGATAAAATAAATAAAATTAAGTTATTATAACGATGGGTTAACCCTAATCTTCAATATCAAAAGCATCTATGTGTTTTTATGATGGTAAAGAAGAAAACAAATGTTGCTTAAATAAGAACTAATTCTCACAAGATGCATAGTGAGACTAGACATTGGAAAATTCCCAAAACACCATGGCATGGAACAATTTGTCACCTTAGTCATGCCAAGAAGGTTGAGGATGAAAATCAATTTCTCCTATAGTGCCCTCAGTGTACCCAAATTATATCTCAATTTCAAAATATTTATCACAATACCGACCTTCCTACCCATCTAACTTGTCAAAACTATAGTGATCTTGGAACACTACTCCTAACTCGTTTCTATCTTCGAAGTAATATTTTAAATAAAAGTAATCTCTTACATTTATTAAGGTACAATAGACCAATTTTGGTCTCAATGGATGTTAACCATCGTCATCATCATTGTCATCATTATATATATATATATATATATATATATATATATATAATGTGAAGAACCAAATATTAGAAGTTTTCTAGTCAATCTACTTTCAATCAAGGTAGCTTTGATTTAGATAAAATCTATAAGAAAAACATCCATTTTTTATAATCATTCTTATTAGGATCTAACAAAGGATCCATTTTATTACAAGTAGAAACTAACCTTAATTTGTTATAGAAAGATTTGCCTCACCCTATGCAATGTTGCACAGAGGGCCCTTTTCCATTTCCCTATGCAGACTTATATTCCCTGTTTATAAAATCCAGAGCCAAAAATACATATTTTTCCACATGTATGCATCTTTCCTACTATAAAACATGTGTAAATGCAGGATGCTCCACTACAGCCCGCGTACATCAGGATTTGTGCCAGAAAATGAAAATTAAATGTTATATTTCCATGTCACGACAGGAGATCTATGATCCTTGGCCTTCCATACACTGGAAACATTCTAACTCAACCCTTCAGTTCCATTTTGAAGGCTATAAATGGGTCAATTCCAAGATATGGAAAAGAGGAGAAAGAATTCAACTTTGAGAGCAAATTTACTCTGGAGAAATTGTTTACTTCCTATTGAGTCTGCATCCCTTTGTCCTTTAAGTATGAACATAGTGTTGAGCCCCCAACCTCTTCTGTTATTGATGGAGAACCTCATTATCTCCCTTCTATGAGCTTTCCTTTGGTGGAGGATTGAAGTAGTGGAGGCCCAACTAGAAGGAACTTAGTTTCTCGGTTCCAAACCGTGCCGAAACAGAAGTTTGTAATATTTTCACTTATGCTAATCATTTATTAATAGAAATACTCATTTCCTGTCCAATTCATATCTTGCAAATATATGAGTTATTATCCATAGGCGTATTTTTTATGTATATTAATGGATTATGCTATTTAATGTGCTAACCTTTTAAATTATCACCATATTCTTGCTTTTCTTGTTTGTTGAGAACTTGTCACATGTATATAGCTTTGGGTCAAAGTGATCAATGGTGGAGATCATCGAACATTTGGATGAGGTAGGACTCTTTCTTATCTCATTTTGATATTGATTTATATAACATGTTTTTGGGATAGAGTTGATTTTTGTAGTCATTTCCATATGTTGTGGTTTACCCTATCCATAGAGATTTTTCCCCTCATAATTTAATTTCATACATGAAACTAGATGCCATGTCTAATTATAATTTAATCATTTTTCCTCGAAAAAAAATGTCACATCTATTTAAGAAAAATAGAAGATACAATCCTTAGGTGCAGATGAACATTACAACAAGAGATTCATAAATGTAGCTACACTAAGTATCTTTCAAATAAAAACATGAGTCCACTCAAGCAATTCTCATGAACAAATGGCTTAACCTAGGAAGGTTGGAAGGAAGACTCCCCAAGAAGGAGAGAACACATCTTGAGGAAAAATAGCAGGGATATACCACAACGGTGCACCTCCTTCCATATGTAGCATGCTTCACCACTAAGGCCACATGGGGTGCATCTCTACCTGGAAGGTTGGGCACAAGTTTCAAGGACCAGAAACTAGTCAAATAAGATAGTGGTTAAGGTTTGGGACCTTTTCTATATGTTGGATAGTTAGAATTGGTCCACTTTTGATTAGGAAATTTGAATGTTCAACCTATTGTATATAGAGGCTTCCTATTCTACTAAATAAAATGAAGGGTTCATTTTTATTTCTCATATCATGCTTTATTTTTGTCTATCTTTGTGAATGATCTTTCTCTTGTCTCTATAGTATTTTATATTAAATGGTGTTAGCAAACCAGTCCAAGGTGTTTCTTCTCCATTAGTCATAGATTTCATTGATGGATCCATGCAAACCCATATCCCTTCATGGGATGTGCTAGGGTTGGCAATTTTTTTTTCTATAGGTAAGGGATGCTCTAGGGTTTGTTTTCACCCTCTTCTCTCTCTCCCAAGAGGTGTGCTACGGAAAACCCCTCCTTCTCTTTGTTTTGTCAAGTTTTTCAGAGGTGCGCTAGGGAAACCCCCTCCTCCTCTCCGCTCATATTGTAGTCCAGAGGTGCGCTAGGGTTTTCCCCCTCCTCCTCTCTATAGATCAATGGCATATCTTTCATATATGAATAGGAGCAACATCATTTGATGAAGATCATGACTCCAAGAAGGGACACTTCAGAGGATGATGAATCTTCACTCAACTCTTCCCCTATCAAAGAGTTGGCTTTGGCTCTTCGGGATATTATTAGATTGTAGCATTAGAATACAACTCCTTTGCAACTAGATGCATACTTCTAGCTTCCTAAGTTCTCTATGTATATATATGCGGACATTGTGGATTCCTGGATTTGAACTCTCTTTACATACTTCAGTAGTCATCACAAAATAAAGGATGAGGTGAAGATTCATATTGATATGTTACAAATGGAAGGTGTTTCCCAGGCCTTGTGGGTTACTCTACCCATTGGGACCCAACTCATTTTGGGTTTGAAGGATTCTTCCTCATATTCTACTCCTCCCATCGGAACTTGGGAAGCCCTTTGTCAAGTGCTCCATAGAAGGTTATATCCTCTTGACTACCATCAATATATTTTGGCTCAGTGGTTGCAACTCTTCCAATTCTCATGCCAGTCCATGCAAAAATATATTGAAATATTCACGAGGATCCGCAACTAGCTTCATATTTAGGACTTTTTTTTTTTTTGTAAATTAGTAGTTGTATTAGGGCCTTCTTGACAAAGTTACAAGAATTATATCATGTGTGGTAATAGTTCCCATATCGAAAACCACAGTTGTCACTTGCCCAAAAAATAGAGTGCCACTTGTCCAAATAAAAACATAGTGTGACATGAAAAAACTAAAGTGCCATGCAGGGAAATAAGCTGAGAGTAAACTAAACATAGTTACTATATGTAAACTAAATAGAGCTAGCTATGAAAAACAAGAGATAAAACCTAAAACAAGAGAATAATAGAAACCTGGACCAATCCTTGGGCTTGCGAAAGTCTGGGTCTTATTCATTTTTCCCCTGTCTCGTTCTGCAATTGCCTATAGAAAGGACATCAAAATGTCCACCCTGCTCCATCGCTTGGAATCCTTCTGCTGCAAATCCCGAAGTGTGGAATTGATGTCCTCTTGTCCTCTGGTGAGCTCGCACAGTGAAGTTGTGATCACTTTCTATTCGACACACTTTTTGCAGGTAAATCAAAGTGGGGAGTCGAACGAGGTGGAGTGAAGGGGTGAAGTAGTGGAGGTAGCCTCAAAGTGTTGGCAAGATGGGGAGAAAGGAGGTGGCATCTGATGAGGTGGAGAGGGGGGAGAGGTACGTAGCCCACAGAATCCCCCAAGTTGTCAAACCATTCTACCTAGCAGCCATAGGGGTTTAAGAGAGGTGACAGGTCCTAGGTGACCTCTTGAATTGGATCTAAGAGAGGGGGAGCTATGATGGGAGCCAAGACCGAGAAGGCATCGTTATCAGGTGGAGGGTCAGAATTTGGCACCTCCTTGCCACTGGCTACATACCAAGCCACTCCTCTCCTAGATTTACCTCTCAAATGGGGCATGGCGGGGGCTATCGGTGGCTTGGGGATGAAAATGCAGAGGGGAAGCTAAAGGGTCCATCAGAGCAAGTGCAGAGCAATCTAGAGTGGGATAAGAAGAGGAATTTGTGGTGGTTGGAAAGGGAGAGTGTTGAGAAACGAAGGAGGAAGAATACTCCTGAGCTCAGCTATAGGAGATCCATATCTGGGGAGAGGAAGTGACAGGTGAGGTGACCTGCATAGTTCCATGGCAATTCTCACACTGCAAAGCTTCTAGATCATGTAGCAGGTTAGCCGCAAGTGTGTTCTGAGGGCCAACGACGACTGTGATTAAGCCCCAAGGTGATGTGTTGGGGGAGCGAGTTCCATCGAGCTCCAATTGGCTAGCTCACTGGAAAGTGGCCTCCCTGTGGCTTGTCCATGCATTGTTCCTGGTAGCGCCCCATCCGAGGTTCATATTTAGGACTATGAAGAGGTACTTGAATACTAAATTTAATTATGGTTTATTGAATTTTTTACGCAGGGAGGTGGATTTTTTTTACAGTAGCTCTCTAGATAAGAATTTATCTCACCCTCCATCAGTTGAGCGTAATATAGACACTCACTTAAAATCTCCTCAGTCTCGCCCTAACTCATCCTCCACACCCTCCTCTTCAAATTCTCCCTCTTCCCCTAAGTTTTCTAAATGGTGCAAATTTTATAAGTCTTATTTCCATAACAATGTAGATTATCGTGTCCTATAGAATCCGTCTACTACCAAAACTCTTTTTGTTGATAATCCTAAGTCCTCATTTAGAGAGCCCCCTACTTTTGAGCCAATCTCTTTAGACAATCCCATGGCTACATACCCCACTTTTATTTTGATGGCTATTGATTCTAATGCTACCTCAGCTTCCCCTCTCTTCACCCCCAATTTCCAAATCAAGCAATCTCTTGTTATTCTCATTATTGATAACTGCATCAAGAATATTTTAGTAGATGAATATTTGGTGAACCAATCAAACCTTACCACCACCCCTCCTCCCTCTCCTTATCAATTAGGGTGGGTTCAAAATGACAGAACTCATATCATGTTCAGACAACATTGTGTCGTCACCTTTTCCATTGGGCTCTTCCATGATTATGTCTATTGTTATGTGTCTCCATTGGATTGTGCATATCTTCTCTTGGGAATCCCATACCAGTAAAACTGTGATTCCATATATCATGCTCACACCCATTAGTATCACCTCAAATAGGATGGTAGAAGTTATGTTATTACCTCTTTGTCACTGAAAAATCCTCATATGCTCATTGTCCAAGCTTCCATATTCCAAGTAAGCCTCAATAAATCCCTCTCCTTATTCTTTGCGTGCCTTATTAAGCCAGATAAAACTCCCAAGTCCATTGCACCTAATATGTCTATTTTTCTCCTTGAATTTTCTAATGTGACTTCTCCTCTGGAAGGCCTTCCACCTCAACATTGTATTGAGGATTCTATTGACCTCATTCCTAGTGTTTCTCTTCCTAATGTCACTTTGTACCACTTAGATCCAAGTGAGGTTGAGGAAATTGAACGCAAACTCCAACAACTTCTCAATTCTAGCCATATCCAAACCAACTAATCTCCTTTCACATTTCCAACCTTCATTATTCCAAAAAAGGAGAGTGTTGAGTGGAATTTACTCACCAATTACCGAGATCTTAACAAGATTACAGTCTAAAATCACTATCGTTTCCCTCATATTGAATACTTTCTTGATCAACTCAAAGGGTAATCTTTTTTTACAAAGATGGATCTGACAACAGGTTATCACCAAGTTCACATAGCTTCTACCGACACTTGGAAAACAAATTTTAAATCTATATTTGGGCTCTATTAATGGATGGTGATTCCTTTTGGGATCACCAATGCCCCTGTGACATTCCAAAGGCTCATCAATGTTATGCATCATCCTCTGTTGGGCCATATTATGGTCATTTATTTGGATGACATTATGGTATTTAGTAAGACTTGGGAGGAACACTTACTTCATGTGTGCAGTGTAGTCCAATTGTTACATACCAATCACCTTCAGGTCAAGGAACACAATTCCTCATTGTTCCATACTTTTGTCTCTTATTTTTGGTTTCTCATGGATCAAGAAGGTGTCTATCCTAATGCTTATAAAGTTCGGGATTTATCAAAATGGCCTATTCCTCAGTCTGTGTTGTGCCATAAAAGTTTTGTCTTTGGCATAATTTTTTACAGGAAATTAATTCTTCACTTCTCTCAGTTGGTTAATCCATTTCATCATTTATCCAACCAATTCACTTTTCTCTGGACTTTGGTGGCTCAGGAGTAGCTCCAACACCTTAAAGAGGCCCTTTGTTCAATACCTATCCTCAAGTTTCCCTATCTTTATCAACCTTTTGAAATTGATACTAATACCTCTCAACATGAAATTGGTGTAGTTCTTAAACAAGGAGAACATCCCATTTATTATTATTCCAAGACATTGGCTCAATCCAAACAACACTACAATACCTATGATAAGGGATTCTATATCTTGGTCTAAGCCTTAAAAAAATGGCGCCACTATATCTTGGGTGAGACCATTCTTCTATATCATCATCCTTTGATTTTTATTGATTCTTAGTCTAAGATCCACAAACAACGTCACTTGAAGTGGGTTTCTCTTGTTCATCAAATATAATAAAGTGGCCACCAATGGCATGGTTGATCTCCTTAACCACCCTCCTCCTTAGATACTTCAAATATTGTATGTTTGTTGTACTACTTATGAATATTGGAAGCCTATATATTCCTTTGACCCTTTATTTAGTACCATTTGGACTTCCTTGCAAATGTAATATTCCATATTTTGAAAACTTTATTTTTATTTATGAATTTGAACTAGTGAATTATTTAAATTTGACCAAGGGTGGTTGAAAAAATTGTAAAACATTTTAAATATTATTTAATAAAAAGAAGGAAATAACATTGTGAAGGTAGTTGTTAAATGAGTGATTTTTGACCCACAAGGAAAAATGACAAATGGCATTTCATAAGATACCAAGTGGTAAAAACTTGCGTCAAACTCAAGTGATGCAAAGAACATCTTCCCTGGAAATATGGTCAAAACTCAAGTGTGAGTTTGAGTTGAGAAGGCGGCTCATTAATAACAAAAAGACCTAGGAAATTGAATAAAAATACTTCACATGAATTGACCAGGAGACTCACAGGGCTAGGAAAGATATCGTATGATCGAAATGTGTGAGATTCGAGAAGAATTTTTGCATGAACAAGAACTATAGTCCTTGTCTTTGTGGTTCAACGATCAGGCTCGGGGGTATTCAAAGAAATTAGTGTTGGTTGTTATCGATTAAGGTTGGATAGAAAAACAACCTTCAGATTATTGTTGCCTCCATTTCTTCAGTGCAAAATTTGGAGAAGTTATGATTTCTATTTATTTGCAGTTGTGCTAATAAGAATGTCGAAATAGGAAACAGATTTATGAAATAAATATAGATAGTATGCATCTAGTTGTGCATTTGTATATTGTGTGTATATTGTTTATGATTTATATGCAAATATATAGAGTTTTTTTATTTCCAACCTTAATGGGAGAATTTATTAGTTCTGCACATAGAGACAGTTATATATAAACTCATAGAAGTCAAAATAAAATAAACAAAAATGCATATCATCTATGTTTTTAATGAGATAGTGGTAATTTTATTATATGCATAAAAACCATGAAAATACATACATTTCTTACACACAAAGTAATTACCAGATATAAATAGGTACAAATTCGATGCAGATATTCCTAAGGGAAAACAATATGAAAACATTATTTAAATACATTTTTAATTGTAAATGTTTTACTAAGGAAAGTAAATACCAATACAGAGGGGTTTTTTACTATAAAATAAGAATGCAATAACAGTTTGTAAAAGAATGCTACAAGACCAACTCGATATAAGAGAAACTTTATTTAGAGAGAAAAATTAAGTCTATGTGAACAATCGAGAAGGACATACGAAACTCGTAGGGTTTTGTTCAAAATAACTTACATATATCTGTACATAAATACCATAAAAACCTATCTATGGTAAATCCCATAGCCTATGTAAACGAATAGCTTCGAAACTCTCTTTCTAGACTCAAAATAATTATTACAAATGATGTTCGAAAGGAACTTAGAAGCGTAAACTATAATTCTTACAAGACTACTATTATATTACAACCCATTTCAGAAAATGATACTTAGAAAATTAATAACTCAGATATACATATTGAGATTGAAATATGTAGAAAAAAATCTTGGAGAGTAAACAATGAGGAAAATGCATAAATGTTAGGAATAAGCCCTCCCACGAATTCGAATTGGAGCAAGGTAGTTACGTTGTTTGATTTGGACCCAAAAATAAAAGAAACAAATGAATTTTAGTAGTAAATGTTCAATCTATTAAGATAAATCTGAAGACAATTGAGGAATTAAACTTATGCGACCAACTTAAGCTAATTTAATACTTACCAGTGCGGCAATGACCTTCGGTATACTCCATTCATTAGAGAATACACATGATTTTAGATTTAAACCTGACCTGTAACAGGAGATTCAATCTTAGTATCAAAGTCTACGAAAACAATATATATGATAGAGGTAGGACATAACAAAAAAAATAGTTATAATGTACTTACAGTAGAAGAACAGTTCGATCTTCTTTGGATGGAAACCTTTCCATGGTGACAAAACCATCAAGGATTGAATAACTCTTTTCAAATAAAGAGGAACTCTTCATGTAGAAAAAACTCATAGGGTAACCTCTCGTGTAGAGTAAGTTTAATGGACGACTCATCATGTAGGGTAAGCCTAGAGGGTATCTCCTCGCACAGAGCAACCATTACACAGTAAGATGCTTCACAACACTCTTCCAGATGGATCGTTGAACACAACGAATTTTCTTACGAAGTAAACCAGGTTTTATAAATGACTTTCCTTAGAGTTTTGAACAAGCCTTGTAAGAATCCTGAGCTGTTGTTTTCCCTTTGATAATATTTTTGTGGAAGTCCTTAGTAACAAGAATGAATATGACAGCTTAGAAATAACTATAGGTTTGGTTACTTTGATCAATAAATATGAACCTATAAGATCAATAAAAACACTAAGGTACAACCTACAATTGTTTCAAGATATGTAAATTGAAATTAAGCTATTTAAAAAAAAAAATTAGGGTTTGTGACAAAATGGTATCAGAGCTGGGGTTGTAGCACTTGGCCTAAAGAGGGCTTAACATAATAACCATATTACATTTAAAATATCATAGAATTAGGAAGTTTTACTCTTTATTTTTCAATGTATACTGATAAAATTTATGAATTTTCTTCTCACTTATTATTACACAGGGAGAAAGAAAAAAAAAATTATTGTTGTATTTCTATGTAGAGAAGGACAAAAATTCCGATGTCAGGAGAAGGGGGTTCTCATCCCAAACATAAGGATAATGTGGAACAATAAAATTTTAATGAAGAGAATATCTGGATAAATATAAATGAAAGTAGAAATCATAATCAGTAGGAATGTTACAAACAAATAAGGATTTAAAAGAATAATTACAAGGTGTGAAAGATGATAACGAAATATTAAGAATAAGGAATTTAGCTCTAACAAAATTGGAAACGAAGCATGCAAACAAAAAGTAAGAAAACAAGCATCTTCATATATTGACACTAAATCTACTAATGAGAAATTGGATAGTAAAATAAAAACAAATACAAAGATTCAAGTGAAAGTAGTGATCACAACAAGTTGGAAACTAAAAAGAAACGCAAGTCTTATGATGAAATTTTTGTGTTGGTTTTGTAACTTGGGTGATCAAAACAACAACACTTGCATGTCTAGATGAGCCTGCTAGACAAGACAGAAGTTTGTGAGTGGGTTAAACAAGCCAAACACATGTAAAAACAAAGAAATAAAACTAAAACAACTAAGAAATAAATGTTAGAAAGCATGAGAAACTTAGAACCATGAAAATCAAATAATGACTAACATAATGCTACCAAAGGATCAATAGATTAGTAGGAAAAACACCGTAAAGAAAAATAGGGACTCATGAGTCCCCTCTTCCTCCTTGGGAGGGATCTTGAGTTCCCTAATGGAGAGCTCTTAATACAATGGAAGAAATGAAAAATTGTGAAGAAAAACAATGCCTATTCCCTCAATAGGCGAGTGGAATGGCCTATTGCGATGGTCCTTGAAGGCTTCCAAGAGAAAAGAGGATTTTTAAGGAATAATTCTTGGAGCATAACAATACTATGAAGATCTTGGTTTCTTAGTGCACCCATGGCTCTTATTTATGGCATTCATACATAGAAAAATGTAATTGGTTCATAGTGTGAACAAGGGGCCTTTTAGGGAACCCTCTAGTCCTTGACCAACCTCCCATTTGGATTTCACTTAGATATGAGGGTTAAATCATGTTAGGGGTTGGTCCATAAGTGGTTGAGGGGTCGAAAAGATCCATAAATCTGTCATTCATAAAAGTGCATGGATTTTCTCATACACAATGGCGCATTTTTTGTATTGTGTGCGTTGAGGGTTGTGTTGACCCACGCATTGTGCACACACTACCTTTGGTTAATCTGCACATTTCAATTTTTGACCCAATTGTATAGTTTTTTGCCTTTTTGAATGCATTTCAGTGTTGTAAGTGGACTAAATGTTGTTGGCATTGATTTATTTCCTTAACCTTTTGTGTGCAATGTTGTGGACGATTTTGCAGTGATAACAGATGCTCCCTGATGTGTGAGGTTAGGATCATACATATAGAAAAAATACATCAATGTTTCTTTTGTTGAGAGTGCCATTGTAATGAAGAGTGAAGAGAGGAACTGCAAGAGTGATCCGCCAGAGGGAGAGGAAAAAATGTGGGACCCAAACATTTCTCTAGGGAGAAAAAATAAAATACGTGTAGAAATGAGGCAGGCATGCTCCATGCTCATGTCATGTAACCAAAATGTGAGACTGTAACTGAAGATGTATGTTGATGTAGATAATTGTAGCGCCCTGGGGGGAGGTTGATAATGAAAGATGATAGTTTTGAATGGTGAACGGAATCTGAAGTGAGGCAAGGACGAATTTAACAATTTTCGATGACTCATAGACAGTGATGGCCTAACGAATTCATAGGTCTTGGAATGGTGTGAAACAATTGCAATAATTGCATAGTAAGAACCACTGTAACATGAGAGTTTGTTGAAGTCAAATGTTATGGGGGTCAATGGAATCAGATAGCAATGATGATTCTGTCTGTGTTGTCTGAGACTCCTCATTGTAAAGGTAATGAGAGTCAGGATATTGTCACCCTTCTGGATACTATGTTGATGTCAATAGAAAGGGAGACGCGACTCTAAGAAGAAAAGGGCTTCATGAAATTCACTTAGATGCTATGAGGTACTGACGGGTAACATGAAAGAGGTCATGATTTGGGGAGACTCAAGATTTCCCTTGGTTGGGAAATGTTTGAAGGATGACTAGAAACAACCGTAAAACTGGATCTAGTGTTAGGGGGATGACTAGATATGGGGTTAAACTGTGCCAGAGGCTAATGAAGTGGACAAACTCAAAGATCATGGGTATATGGACTTGGAATACTCAAGGTTCGTGAGCGATGTCTGTACGAAAAGAGAGTGGATGCCCTAACCAAGGGAGACATGGGTTTCTTTTCCAAGGAAAAAGAAGGCCATCAAGGGTGATGATGAAAAACCTAAGTAAGTGCTATAAACAAAAGACTTTTTGCAATAACCAAATAAATAAATAATAATTTGGGTTGAGTATACAGATATAGAAACAGGTGCCCCAATGAAATATGGCTTGTCCTGTTAAGGCACAAGTTTGTGAAATAAAACTGGTGGAGGGTAGGGGCCCCATGGGTGGGTTTTTGTATTAGGTAAGTGAATGGAGGACAATTTGTGGATGGGAAAACTGATGGTGGATGATATGGAGGGCTAATGATAATGCAGAGGTGCAGTCAATAGAACTAGGATGATATGACCTGGGAGTCCATTGGGAAGGCTAGAAATATAATGAGAAGAATTATGGGGTTCATTCTCAGAATTTCATAAGACTATCGTGACTCCCATCCCTAGGGGGTGAAATGAGCATGAGTGTCAAGTTGCCAAGCGAAACTATGAATGAGACAACTCATGTGTGGGAGAATGCTACTGGGTGACACTACCCAAATGCAACATAGGTAAAGTTATTGCAGAGCTGGATGTAAGGACCCTAATGGTAAATGTCAAAGGGTATGACTGGGAGATGTAATTTATTTGTAGAGGAAATAATTACATGGAAGTGTCGAGCATATACCTAAAGGGGTTATAGGATTTTGTAACAAGTACCTACACACATGAAAACCAAATACCTGACATGAACAATATCTGATGATAAAGGACGTACAACAACTATTTGATAAAATTGAACATGCGCATGCGTGCATGAATGTGATGTGAGAAAAATGGCCCTTTGAGGCCATGTGTAGATGATGACCCGAGGAATGTGAATGTGTAGATGGTGGGAAAAAGATCATGTAGTTGAGAATGGATTGAAAAATGGAAGCTCTCAGCTCTTGTAACAGAGTGTGGAAGTTGGGAAAAAGGGCCTATATATGGGTTGTGGGCCCACAATGCCACCTCATTTTCACTAACATGATTGGTGATATGGCGAGAGTGTTGTGAGGTGATTTGGAAGGTTGCAAGAGCTTAGGGATATTGATCAGGCAGATGAAAGACCTATTGTGAGAGAAAAAGTGCTCAATGATGGAGCGCATTCCATGGGAAATCGAAGGTAGTGAGTTCTTTTAGGATATCTTCGTCGCAATGAAAAGTGCAAGAATAAAGGGGATCCTGGGAGGTGATAGGTGGAATTGTCAATGTGTAGGCATTATTATCCTCAAGTGGTGAGGACGTAGATGGGATATCATGTACAGGGTGTGAGGGACTACTGGACATAAAGTGAATGTCTCGATACTATCGAGGGAACCTCATTTGCGCGGGGACTGACGTTGAAATATATCGAATGTCAGTAATGTGAGCCTTAATAGAGAGTGGTTGAGAGGGTGTTGGCTGAGATGTTTGGCCTATTGCAGCTAAAGTTTGGTGAAATTGAGGTAGAGTTGGGCAATGATGGGTGTAATGGCTATATTTTTAACATATGGCACAAGCAAATTTGGTTCGCAACCCTTTATTTCTTTTAGTGGAGGACTCCGTAGTACCAGTGGATGTACTTGGTGGAGTGGCAAGAAATGTGGTTTCTCTATGGAGCTGGATCAAATTGTGTAAGTCAAGAAGAGTAGGACATTTACTAGTGGGGTGTCCTTCTCTTTCGCATAGTACGCAAGGAAGATGAACTCGGGTATGAAGTGAAGTTGTGGGCCCTTTCTTCTTTTGTCTGCCGACAACAATGGAAGTGGTGTCAATAGTTGGGGGTGAGGGTGGTGTGGAAAGAGTATATACAGGGATTTGCATTGGTATTCCCTTTATACGAGGAGGGAGAGATGGCTCATGAACCATCACGGGTGGATGAAGATACCATATAGGGATGGAAAACACCATGTTAGGAAGGGTAAGGATCACAACTACTTCGAATGCTTGGACTCTAGGTGGGGGGTAAAAGAAGAAAATTTAGGTAATGGATTGAGGGACTGTCTCCCAAACCATGATTTTCCATTGGAGGGGGGTGAATTAGGGATAAATGGTGCAGTGGGGTTCTTAAGATTTCTGATGGACAGTGACTTCCCATTGTAGTTAACATGGGAGGTAGACTGATTGCTGATGTATCATAGACAACAACTTCCCATTGTGGTTAACATGGGGAGTGGTCTAGGAC
>JZKD02S1660256.1:455184-480510 GCA_000966675.3 Picea glauca | reverse complement strand
CTACAGACACTTGTGTTGAAGGGTGTAGGAGAGGTGGTGCTCCATGATATTCCCCCAACAAGGATGGGTCCTTGAAAATTATGGGACCCATGTCGAATATTAAATAAGCATCTAAGCTAGTGTGGACTAGGAGGAGAATGTTATCAATGTTGGCAGAATGATCAGGCTTGTAATGTGTAATTTGGTTGATAGTGACGCTTTTCCCATTGTGGGGGAACATCATTGTTCAAAACACAAAAGAGGCTATCTCCTTCATATCATACATGTAGCTACATCTGAACAAGTTACTGTAATCAAGCAGGGCATCGATAACTTCAATGTTAATGAGGATGGTTTTTCCCCCAAGTTCTATGGGGACATTTTGGAAGAGCCCTTCAGGGAATGATGGTCAGTTGTCATAATATCTAAGGGTGATGGTGGATGATACTATCTCTAGAAAGACAAGTTTATTCCATACAACTTTGGACAAGATGCATGTGGATGCACCCTCATCAATGATAAACTGATGAACTGTGATGTTTCGAATCTTAACTGGTAACTGGAAATATACCAAGATAGGGAGGTGTGGCTCTCCGCTATCTAAATAAAAGGTGATGAGTCTAGTATATTTTTGGTTGACTACCTCCAAGGAGGAAAGAAAGGATTTTTTCTTAGTTGAACAGGTTTGAAGGATGTCCAATACAGACATGGATGTAGGAGACTATGCTAAGTCGTCAACCAGATTGTAATTGTGTGCTTCCCTAGCATGAGGGTTATTGACATTCCATTGTAACACAATACGAGATATAAGAGGGTTTGGTTCAGTGTTAGGGCAGGAAATCATCAATGGTTTTCTAACTGTATATGGAGCCGCTTATGAGGTGGTTGGTGTAGATTCAGAAGTCATTCCTTATTGACGAACGTGTGTTTGCAGAAAAATTTATTCTTCACTGGTGAGGAGGATATTGCAATCGTCCAGATTTCTAGGTGGAATGGGACCTGGGGTTTGATACTACCCCATTTGTAGGAGAGAAGGGTGTTCCTCATGTTGGTTATTCATCTCACCCTAGTGTGCAATAGGATTTTGCAATACAACCATAGGTGTTTGTTTCAAATACTATTGTGGGGCTTGATAAGGGGTAGGCAACGTTAGAGGAAGTTGTGCATTGATGGATTCTTTCATCCATTTGAAGTTGGGAATTTTGGGTAAATGGTGAGCATAATGTCCATAATCACCATAGAGAGTGCAAGGGAAGTTCATCGTAATATTTTTATTTTTCTTCCTTGGTCATTTGTTGTTATTTTCCCCTTGGGGGTTTTGGTTGCCTTAATTCTAGTTTCCCCCAACGAGATGGTTTTGATGGGGTTTATTTCCTCATGGTATCGGGTTATTATTGTTTTAGTTTTTTCCTTTCTTATTGGCATTATTCGACTGATGGGCCAGATTTTCCATATTCAACTGATCAAAATCCTGAAGTTGTTGAATGGGAGAGGGTTGAACAAAATTAACATCGGCATGTGGTTGTCCTTGTGAAGGATTAATCAGCTGTGGAGGACCAGGAAATGGAAAATATGGATTATTTTTGGGAGTCGATCCATATGGTGTATAGGAATTTGAGGTACCTCCACAACTATTATGGTCACATGTAGGGGTTGGGGATGGACCTGCACTTGATTGAGAAACCAAATACATCTGGGGTACTGGTGGGGGTCCCCCCAATGACTGAGGGGGAACAAAAAGATATGATTATTGGTGAGTGGGGGAAAGGTAATAATACAACCCTCCATATAGTTTAATATACTGAGGTGCACCATAAATTAGTGACGGTTGGTTGTAAGGGTTGCGGTGTGTCATGGAACCAATCAACCCATCCGTAATGTGGGACATCCCATGTTTTTCCTCACCAAATGGTATGGGTATGGGTGCATCGGGTAACACTATGTACAAGTAATGTGATTGAGCATAAGTGAGGTCAAATTGTTGAGCCTTTTTGTTGGCTTCCTCTTCTGACTAAGGAAAAGTGGATGCTACATCCTTGGCAATAACAGAGATGAGGGATTTGAGAAACCAATCAAGACATTGTACTTTGGTCGTTTCCGCTTTACACAAACTACGATGCCGACGTCGTTCATGGATGTGTTCAGATATATGGATAGAAGTGGTTTGTTTGAATTCCAAGAGAAGTTCTAAGCCAGTATCATGACGAACTGGTAGTTGGAAAAATGAAAAAAATGCCTTGGCCAATGATTCAAAGGTCAAATGGAACCCTGATTTTTCGTCCACATACCATTTGGCTAAGGAACCAATGAGAGTGAATTGTAACAACCTTAAGAGGAAGGAATCATCCATGATTTTGTTGGAAGAGAACCATAAGTGAAAGGTCATAACATGGTTGGCAGGATCTTCCCATGGTTTTCCTTCAAACATTGGAATATTTGAAGATAGTTTGTTAGGAATATTGGGCCATGTGGGGTCATGTAAAATAGGATAATTCGTGACATTGGTCAAATTAGGAATGTTGAGTCATGTCAAGTATGGCATAAGGATATTTGGTGGAGGATTAGTTCCGGCCATCATGTGAGTAGGTAGTGGATCTACCCCTTGAGAGATATTTGGTGGGGTTGTACTTCTCCCCTGAGAAGAAGTTTGACCCTTGCCTCCTTGTGAAGGAGAGCTAGTGGATGGATGGCCTTAGGAATTGGACCCAAGCAAAGTGGAACCAAGTAAATTTGATCCCAAAATAGTAGCACACATGAGGGTGTGAGATGGTTGAGTTGGTGAGTTGGCAAGACTAGGGAATCCTCCTATAATAGTAGGGAGATTCGGCAAGCGTTTGGAATGACGAGGATTCTATGGTTACCCTATGGTTTTCGAATAGCAAAGTGAATGTGTGCAAATGGTGATAAGATAGAAATAAATGAACAAGAGCTTTGTATATTTTGTGCCTTCACAAGATAGTGTAACTCACAATTGCATGTAATCAAATCAACATCATACATAAATCAACTATAAAATAAACAAGCATATGGATAGGTGGATTTTGTCTGTGTGGGGGAACAATAAATAAAAATGATCATGTCCTAAAATATGTATCTCTCTTCCTCTCAAATAACAATGGACCTTCGAATAGCACTCAACAATGGGGTCTGAAGCCATCAAAAGAGGAACTAGTGAAGGTTGAAATAATCAGTTATAATGAGGGGTAGAGGGTGCATATCTCGAAAGAACTGGTGATATTTCACAATAGCCACACAAAATCTGATCAAGGTGTGATTGCATCCCACAATCACCACCTAGGTATATGTCCTAAGTTTTGGCCACTAGGTACCTCAGTCAAATTGCAGCATTTATATTTTCATCCTCAAAAATGGGTCATGGGTTGGATGCCCTTCTAAGAGTTGGGTGACTCAAGGAGGGATGTGAAAAAAAACTGAAACTCGGCCTTCGACCCTTCATGGGTATCTCCCTACCTTATGGTGTAGGAACACTTGACTTGGAGGATTTAAAAGTTCCCTATTTCTTGACTTCTATTGTTTGAAAATGTGAGAACCAGATAACAGGGGGTTATTTGGATGCCTACCCCCGAGATCCTACCTAGACTAAAAAATTTCTTTTGACACCTGTTCTGGAGAAAAACTTAGTGTGTTTTTAGAAAAAATTTAGATGTGGTGGGTTGAGAGATTGGGGGTGTGAACCAATATTGTTTGAATTAAATGGGTGTGGATAATTTCAAAAGAATTAGTGGAACATTTTGTAATTACTTTGGAGCCTACGTCAATCTCCACTATTCAAAATGAAAATTGTGTGTGTGAGGAGCGACTTTGTGTGCAAGCAAGTGAAAAAGTGTGCCAATTTTTTAATAAGTTAAGTGTTAGATTTCGACATGTGGACTTCCTATGGTCCTTACAACTATTTTTTACCTAGCTTACTATGTATCTTTGGTACAACCTTGTGGAATATTTAAATCCCTAAAGAAATAGAAATGTTGACATATGGGTCCTTTACAAATCCTTTAAACTCCCTAAATGTTGTTTACATTAAGAAAGATTTGAAACTATCCTAGATTGAAAGCATGTCGGCATGTATTGGCCAATTACTTTCATCTTTAAACTTCCCTAGATTCTGATGTAAACTAAGAAAGCAATTTTAAGAAACTATCCTAAGTTTCCAAGATGTGGGCATGTATGGGCCCTTACAAAACTTTAAGATTGTTTCAAAAAAAAACTAAGAGGAACCCTAGGGGGGTTTTGTCCTCTCATAAATATTTTTGTTAAAGGAGATGAAATGTCCCTTTAACCACCTTTCTGATTCCCAATATTACACTAGGGTGTGAGGGAAGAGCATTTTTGAGGGTCAAATTTAACTTCTAGTGCTAATTTAAGTGATTTACGTATGAAATCAATAACCTCAACTTAAAATTTTACAACCCAAATAAGCCATCCATGTGGAAACAAAGAAAAAGAGGAGAATATTGGTTCTTTTTACCCCCTAAGTGCCTATGTTAGCTAACCTTTCATATGAGAAAGGATTCTAAGTGTAGTGTAGTTTCATTACAATGTGCATGAAAATAAAAATCTGAAGGCTAGGGCCCCTCAAACATTCATAAAATCCATTACAATTTTGAAAAACTGAAGTTATGTGTGGGTTACAACTATGGTAGACACGCAAAGGGCACATAGTATGCAGAAATCACAGTGTAAAGAGACATGTTTCATGCATGGTGTGCATTTGTGGGCAGGAAAATCTGCGCACTTCCTGTCACGCGTCGGTGAAGAAATTTCCCAGTGAAATACTCCTTCCCTAGTTATGAATTTTGACTTTGGTAGGTTGGGCTAGTATGATTTTGGTACTTCCAAGACAAAACAATCAAAGTGAAGTTCTCTCTAATCTCAAATGGGGAGGAATTTGATATCGATACCCAGTATGGTCGCCAATCTGTTGTGTTGGTTTTGTCACTTGCATGAGAAAATCAACAACACTTGAATCTCTAGATGAGTTTGCTAGACAAGATAGAAGTTTTTGAGTGGGTTAATCAATCCAAACACATGTAAAAACAAATAAATAAAACTAAAACAACTAGGAAATAAATGTTATAAAGAATGAGAAACTTAGAACCATGAAAACCAAACAATGACAACCATAATGCTACCAATGGATCATTATGTTAGTAGGAAAAACACCATAGAGAAAAATAGGGACTTATGAGTCCCCTCTTCATCCTTGGGAGGGATCTTGAGTTCCCTAATGGATAGATCTTCATACAACAGAAGAAATGGAAAATGGTGAAGAAAAACGATGCCTATTCCCTCAAAAGGTGTGTAGAATGGCCTATTGCAATGGTGCTTGAAGGCTTCCAAGAGAAAAGAGGATTTCCAAGGAAGAATTCTTGTAGCATAAAAATACTATGAAAATATTGGTTTCTTGGTGCACCCATGGCTCTTATTTATAGAATTCATACATGGAAAAATGTAATTGGTTCATAGTGTGAACAAGGGCCCTTTTAGGGAACCCTCTAGTCCTTGACCAACCTTCGATTTGGATTTCTCTCAGATATGAGGGTCAAATCATGTTGTGGGTTTCTCCATAAGTGGTTGAGGGGCTGGAAATATCCATAAATTCATTGTTCATAGAAGTGTGTCTTTTCTCATACACAGTCGCACATTGTGCGCACTGAGGGTTGTGTTGGTCTGCGCACACTGCACACTGTGCGTGCGCTTCCTTTGGTGAATATGTGCATTTCAATTTTTGACCCAATTGTATAGTTTTTTTTCCTTTTTGAATGAATTCTAGTGTTGTAGGTGGACTAATTGTTGTTGGCATTGATGTGTTTCCTTAACCATTTATGGGCAATGTTGCAGATGATTTTTTAGTTATAATAGAAATCATGGCGGAATTTAAAAATTTCAATTCCCCTATGTTCAATAATGAAATTGAAATAGGAGAAGAGGTTGAAGCATGGCTTTTAGGGATGAAGAAATACTTTCAAATATATAATTATTCTATTTTATTAAAAACGAAAATGACAATATATAATTTGATTGGGAAAGATGATATCTGGTGTAAAGATATAAAAAGGGTAAAAAATATTAAAGAGAAATATGTAAGTTGGAGAACTTTTAAAAAATATTTTAAAATAAAATACTTGTTAGAAAGTATTACGAGGAAAAGTCTAAGGAGTTTTATGATTTAAAACTAGGAAGCATGACGATGAATGATTTGTAAAGTAAGTTTTTAAGTTTGTTGCATTATGTGCCTTATATAGTTGATGAAAAGCCAAAGATTCAATGTTTTATAAGTTGTCCACCTCGTGTTTATAAAGAAAGAATTGAATACGATAGTTCCCAATAAATTTAGAAGAAGCAATGAGGAAGGCAAATTTGAGTTATGAACAAAATGTAAACAACTAGAAAGATAAAAAGAATAATAAATTTGAACAAAAAGGAATAGGAGAAAAATTTTATAATATTTTTTTTTGAAATAATCAACAAAGTTAACAAGGGAGTAACTCTAAAGGTAATAAACCTTATAATCAATTTGAGAATAAGGATAAAGAACCAATTACTGTTTATAATAAAAATACATCCCAAAGAGAACCTTTGAAATGTTGGAAGCGTGGTGACCCAAATTATTACAAGGACTGTCCACTTAGGAATAAAAACAACAACAACTTGCATACTGTCCATGAAGCTTCTACAATTGAAGAAATTCCAAGGAACATTCCAAAAATCAGTGCAACATTGGAAAATAGACAAGCAAATTATCAGACTTCTATGGTGGAAGTAGAAGGTATGCTAAATAATGAACCAATATCTATTTTGATTTACCCTAGTGTTATTTTAAGTTATATTTCACCTAGATTTGTGAATATGTGCAAATTACAGAAAAACAAATTTGAAAAGTCATGGTTAGTTCAACTTGCTACAGGTACAAAAAGGAAAATAATTGAATTTGTTGGCAAGTTTGAATTTCTTATGAATGGTTTCAAAACCTATGTTGATTTGAATGTTTTTCCTTTGGGGTATTGTGACTTGTTGATTGGTATGAATTGGTTAGAAGAACATAGAGTGATACTAAACTGTTATAATAAGACATTTTTATGCACAGATGATATAGGTAATGTCATTAATATTAAGGGGATACCTAAAATAGTTTATGTTCGGTAAATATCAACATTACAAATGAAGAAGTGTGTGAATAAGGGTTATAAATTATATGTTGTCCATGTAATAGATAACATGGAAGAAAATAAAAAAAATAACATCTCAAAGTTTCCTATTTTTAATGAATTTAAAGACACATTCCCAGGAGAAATTCCAGGATTACCTCCACAAAGAGATATATATTTTACCATAAATCTAGTACTTGGAGAAGTACTAGTCTCTAACGCTCCTTATAGGATTAACATCCTAGAGATGATTGAACTAATGATACAATTACAATAATTAATAGATAAAAAGTACATCCGACCAAGTGTATCTCTATGGGGAGCACCTGTACTTTTTATAAAGAAAAAGGATGCTACTTTATGATTGTGTCTTGATTATCGACAAAAAATCAAAATGACCATTAAAAATAGATATCCTTTACCTAAAATAGATGATATATTTGATCAAGTAAGAGGAGCGACAATATTTTATAAAATTGACTTACGATCTATATATCATCAAGTTAGGATAAAAGATGAAGATATTCATAAAAAAACTTTTAGAACAAGGTATGGCCACTACGAGTTTGTAGTAATGCCTTTTGGTTTAGAAAACACTTCAACCTTGTTCATGTGTTTAATGAATAATATTTTAAGTAATACTTGTATAAATTTGTCATTGTTTTAATTGATGATATATTAGTATATTTGAAAAATGAAGAAGAAAATGAAGAACATTTAATAATAATTTTACAAGTGTTAAGAGAACATGAACTATATGCTAAGCTTAACAAATTGAATTTTATAAATAAGTTACTGACATAAGATCTTTTATCAAAATTACTGGCTATTATTGAATATTTATTCAAGGTTTTTCAAAAATTGCATATCCTATAGCCTAATTACAGAAGAAGGGAATAAAATTTAACTGCACAGAAAAATGTCAAGAAAGTTTTAATAAATTAGAACACCTCCTAACTACTACTCCTATACTAAAAACTAGATATATCCATATAAATATTTTGTTGTATATATGGAGGCTTGCAAAGAAGGTTTAGGAGGGGTTTTAATGCAAGAAAATTATGTAGTAACTTATGAATCAAGAAAGCTTAAAGAACACGAAAATAATTATGCTACTCATTCTTTAGAGCTAGCTGCTATAATGCATGCCCTTAAGATGTGGAGAAAATATATTATAGGAAGAAGATTTTTCCTGATGTCTGATAATATTAGCTTAAAATACTTGTTTGATCAGTAAAATATGAATGCTCGACAAACTAGATGGTTAGCTTTCCTAACTAAATATGATTTCAAAATAAAGCATATTAAGGGTAAAGAAAATAAAGTTGCAGATGATTTAAGTCCTCATGTGAATTTAGTCTACATTATTGAAAGTAATAGTTATGAGAAAGATTTGGAAGATAAAATCATAACAACTATAGAAAGGGATGAAAAATATAAAATTTTAAAATGAAAAATAATGGAAGGAGAAGCGGAAAATAATGAATGAGATTTTAGAATAAGAAAAAATGGATTACTAATGTATAGAAACAAATTATACATACTTGATTTAAATGAAATAAAATTGTTAATATTGAACAAATTGCATAAAAATCCATATTGGACACCCTCGGTACCAAAAAATGATTAACATGCTAAGAAAGGAATTCTATTTGCCAAACATGAAAAGTGAAGTAGCAGAATTTTTGGAAAGATTCTTAGAATGTCAGCAGGTAAGAGCTGAGCACCCAACATGATTACTGCAGCCTCTACCTATTCCAGAATGGAAATGGGAGGTTACTAGTATGGACTTTATAACAAGCTTACCTGAGAATAACAATTAGAATGATTTTATAATGGTTGTTGTTGATAAATTAAGTAAGGAAACACATTTTATTCTTGTTAAGTCCACTTCTAAAGCTATAAATATTTTTGATATTTTTATGAAGGAAATTTTTAGTTTACATGGTGTGCCTAAAGTTGTAATTTGTAATAAAGATGCTAAGTTCATAGGTACCTTTTGCAGATCTTTGTTTAAAGGTTTGGATACCCAACTAAAATTTAGCATTTCGTATCATCCGCAAAAAGACAAGAAGACTGAAAGGGTAAACCAAGTATTAGAAGATATGATCAGAATATATGTAATTGATAAGCCTAGTAAATGAGAAGAGTATTTACATCTTGATGAATTTTCTTATAACAAACATTATTAGGCTTCAGCGAAATTAATTCATTTTTAAATACTTTATGGACGGAAATGTAACACTCCAATATCTTGGAGTAGTCTGGTGGACAAATTAATGTTAGTTCCTGATATGTTAAAAGACATGGAACTAATTTTGAAACAGGTACAACATAACTTGAAAGTGGCACCACACCGACATAAAAGTTATGCAGATTTAAAAGGAGATACAAAAGAGTTCCAAGTTGGAGATCATGTTTATGTAAAACTAAAACCCAGGAAAATTTATTTGAAACTGGGAAATTGTACTAAGTTATCTCCAAGATATTATGGACCCTTTGAAGTTTTAGCAAGAGTGGGGCCAATATCCCATCAGTCGGAACTTTCGGCTTCAATAAAAGTATATAATGTTTTTCGCGTTTCTTTATTAAAAAAGTATGTGCATGATGTTACTCATGTGTTTGATTGGGATGTGATATAGGTGGAACCCGAAGGATAATTTCAAGTGGAATCAGAGCACATTATCAATAGAAGCGAGATTATTCCATAGAACTATACCATTGGAAAAGTAAAGGTGCAGTGCAGGAAACTTAGTCCTGAGTAAGCTACTTGAGAATTGGAGAGTCATATGAAAGATGCATATCCAATTAATTTTCGAAAGGACTTGAAGGACCTTGAGTAACACCGAGGACAATATTAAAATTTAAAGGGGGGTATATGTAATATCTCGTATTTTGAAAACTTTTTTTTATTTATGCATTTGAACTATTGAATTATTTAAGTTTGACCAAGGGTGGTCGAAACAATTGTAAGACATTTTAAATATTATTTACTAAAAAGAAGAAAATAACAATATGAAGGTATATTTTCGATGAGTGATTGTTGACCCATAAGGAGGAATGAAAAGTGGCATTTCATAAGAGACCAAGTGGCAGGAACTTGGGTCGAACTCAAGTGGTGAAAGGAACATCTTCCGAGAAAATATGGTCAAAAATCAGGTGCAAGATTGAGTTGAGCAGGTGGCTCATTAATGACCAAAAGACCTAGGAAAGTGAATAAAAAGACTTCACATGAATTGAGCAGGAGGCTCACATGGATGGGAAAGATACCATCTCATAGAAATGTGTGAGATTAGAGAGGAAGTTTTTCATGAATAAGAACTATAGTCTTCATCCTTGTGGTTCAGTGATGAGGCTCAAGGGTATTCAAAGAAAGTAGTGTTGTATTTTCTAGATTAAGGTTGGGAGGAAAAACAACCCTCATATTGTTGTCAACTCCATTTATTCAGTGCAAAATTTACACAGGTTGTGATTTCTATTTATTTGCAATTGTGCTAAAAAGAATTTTGAAACAAGAAACATAGTTATGAAATGAATATAGAGAGTAATAAATTGATTGTGCATTTATAAATTGTGTGGTATATTGTATATATCATTTATGATTCATATGCAAATAGATAGGTTTTTTGTTTTCCAAACTTAATAGGAAATTGTATTGGTTATGTGCATTTAAACAGTTATATATAAACTCATAGAAGTCAAAAGAAAATAAAGAGATATGCATATCACCTTTGTTTTTAATGAGATAGTCATAATTTTATTATATTCATAACAACCATGGAGATACATACATTCCTTACCAACAAAGTAATTACCATATATAAATAGGTATTCTTAAGGGAAAACAATATGAAGAGATAATTTAAATACATTTTTAATTGCAAAGGATTTACTAAGGAAAGTAAATCTCATTAGAGAGGGGTTCTTTACTATCAAATAAGAATGAAATAACACTTTGTAAAAGAATGTTACAAGACCAAATCGATATAAGAAAAACTTTATTTATAGAGAAAAACAAAGTATGTTTTAACAATCTAGAAGGACATACGAAACCCATAGGGTTTCGTTCAAAATAACTTACATATATTTGTACATAAATACCATAAAAATGTTCGACAACAAAGGTATTCCAAAGAGGATGAACACCTTCAGTAACCACTCACATAATGAGATCAAATATCAACACGCCGATGTTTTCACGTGGTAAAACCCCTACTGGGAAACATCCATGGGCCCAGCCAATGCGACCACTTAGAGCAGTTTATTGATGCAAAGAAAAATATTACCGAGAGATTTTAAAAGAGATTTTCTCACAATCAATCATCGACAAATGACCCTCGATGCTATTTAAATAGAGATCATGGACCAATCGGGTGTTAAGCCATGAATCAATCGTCGTTAAGATCAAGGAGAGTATGAACTGTCAAATCACTTTATGTCGGGAACATATCATGACCGTCAGATCTCCTAATTACAAATGCATACTAATGCATATTAAATAAACACACTAGAAAACACACTTTTACCTTACAATACAATAGACCAAGTAGATCTTAACTAACTCCTAAGTCTCTAAATATCCTAAGATCCCCCCTTAAGAATAACTTGGGATAGGATTAAAGGATTTACAATAGTGACACAATAGGACAAGGAAGGATGCATTAGAGCCTATCCCCCCTTAATGACAACTTCCTGAACTCCTAACATAGATAGAAGTTTAGAAAACTTCACTTCTGTAAGAGACTTTGTGAAAATGTCTACAACTTGATCTTCTGTAGGGAAAAAGAACACTTCAATTACTTGATCATGAATGAGATTTTTGATGAAGTGCATGTGTATCTCGATGTGTTTTTGTAACGATCCTCCTCGTCATGATGACAAACCTCTTAGATCAAGTGCAAATATTTTTTTTTTGTTTTGTGTGTGCATGTGTACAAGGGTAACAAGACATTATACTATGTGTCGCCACATGACGACGAATCACGATGCATACAACTGCGATATCAACATAAAGATCTAAGATGCATAATAACATCTGCTAGCAATGAACAACAATCAACCGACAAAATAATAAGACTGACTACCTTCTCGTCCTACCTTGCAGTGGTTAGGACCTCCAAGACACATAAGAAATGGTCAAGCCTAGGTTCCCATCGATTTTAACCATTTAAGGTCTCAGGGTTGGCGATTGTTCTGATTAACATGGAGGTGTCTACATCCCACCCAACATAAGTAGACCAAGCAATAAATTGTTTACAACCAAGTACAACAAAAGTTAATGAACGACCCTCTACGAAAGGCGCAAGTCAGAAGGACGCCGACAGTAACCAACCATTAGTTAAGACTCAGCATTACCTACGACTCAATTGGTAACAAGTACAGATTCAACACTTTATTCAGTTTTCGTTAGTCGACGAGTTACCAACCCAACCTTAAAACTGTATATTCAATTAATTGCAGATCCCCAAATACTAATTCATGATAACTTATTGTACTTAATTCGAAGACATTACACTATATAGGTTTACCACTAACAATAAAAATTACGATATCATTACTATAAAATAATGAACACATTATACTTAGATCAAATAACTTTGCGAAAATAAAAACCACAGTTCATCTTATGTGTTATCCCTAACAAAAACTACAATATCATTACCATAAAACGACAACATCATTACATTTTAAATTACCATAAATTGCAATAAAAATAATCACATTACAAGACAATGACAACTAAAACAACCAGTAAGGCAATTGACTCAGTCTATTCCAACCTCCAATGCGAGCCCAACCTCACATATCTAAAATGCAAAAGGAGAATAAGGTACAATCTATATTAGTCTTAAACATTGCTTATCTGAAACAAATTGTCTTCCATCTACCTTCTAGTTAAGGCTAAGAATATTCAAAATTAGGAAACTACTTGACAAAGGGCAAGGTTACCTTAAATGGTAAAGGGTTAGTTTATCGACAGAAATAAAGCTAAAAACATTCAAGTGAAGGCTTGATCTTGGGACCCTTGGTTGTTTTTACAAGTCACCTAAGTCCCTTAATCAACCTTTCTTCTTATTATATATATATATATATATATATATATATATATATATTAAAGGATCTAGCTTAAACAATATTACATAAATACAATACATTAGAAAAACGAACCTCTTTTGATTGTTACCCTATACAATTCTGTAAGCACGAACTATAAACGAAAGGTGAGTCACTATCCATAAAGGGTGGAATGCACTTTTTAAATTTAGAACACGGGTATCATTGGTTGAAAGTTTTCGGTTGAACTTTTCCTTATTACGGATTATCGTTTAATTGTTTTATGAGGACTAAACCTACAACCTACATTCGAAACTTACCCAAGGCAAAAATGGAACCTTATTAACCCAATAGAGAAGAAATGAGTTAAATATCCGAACCGGCTTAAAACCAACACGGGTCACAACTCCCTCCAGATATGATCGGAAGGTTCGTTATTGTAAAGAATTTGATAGGTATCGTTAATATCTCCCTAAATTTATAATAAAAGGGAGTAACTGCATGTAACTTTGGCTTCTTGGTGATGTGTAAAAGGGAGTGTGTGAACAAAATGTGAATAACACAAATCAAGAATGAAGGGCCATTATCAATTTGTACACATCCTTAATATAAAACAATGGTTATTAGTCAATCGTTGTTGGTAAACGGCTAGTCGAAATCATTAATTTAAAAAAAACAGTAATTAATCAGTCGCCGACAATCACCATGTAGTCAAATTCATTGCTGATAAATCCATTGCTAGCATAATTAAAGGATGAATTGAAGGCGAGTCAACCCACTACCAGGATGATAAATAATGGATTTGGGTGCACGTCCTACCACTACCAAGTTCATCGCTATCCACCCTGACAGATGAGAGTTGTGGAAATCCATTTAAGTCACTGTTAATTAAGTTATCGTACTCAAAGGAACAACCAGGCATCACATCAATTGCTAGCAGGGTCTGATAATGCTACAATCGCAATTCAAAATTGCCTTCACAAATAAATGAGCAAAAACGATGGGCAACAGGCCAGAAGGGAGAACGTGGTCCATGACAGTATCATTAAGAAGGAACCGGGTAACAGACAATCATGGAAAAAATATATATCAAGGGTAAAAATCTTGTAAAAAGGTAATCCGTGAGATCTTTGCGGTAATTAATTTGCGCAATAAAATAGTTCGTGGTAAAAATATATATCAGGGGTAAAACCGTGGTTGAAAAACAACAATCCAGAAAACGTTTTCCAAGTAAAAGGTAGAATGCCATCAAGTGATAATTCGCAGAGGAAATTCATTACAACCATTACATAATTACATAATGAATTCAAAATTTCTTTTATCTAAGGCCATAACAGAGGTAACATATATATCTATTACCGAACGAAATTGTCATTTTAACGCATCCCTATTTGTACAACAATTCATTAAAACTATAACAGTGATTACTAAAGACGGTAACACTATACATAGAAAAAAATTAGATGCAAATATACATTATCCAGAAATATACAACCGCGAACAGTAAAGAAGAAGCGTAAGGATCACAGTGGAAAGCATTAGATATGGATATCTTGGTAAAACCACAATGGTATCATAAAAACATCATTCCAATGCCAGTGCTAAAGATGATGGTTATATTCTCCCTATTCACGCAGTAAATTCCAATTTTAATTATAGTAATCACCACTTCCATTGTTATAGTATACTTAAACTGTCAATCCATCATAGGAGTAAGAAGATAAAATCGAACGACATCAAGCTCAAGACAAAATTCATCCATTTACAATCAACATACAAATTCAAGCATAAGTTCCTAATGCATTCTACTCTACAAATAAACGAGTGTATCATTGCCTTAACGCCTGCCTTGAATGACATATGTGCGCTTCGTGCTGCTCCCACTCACCAATCATCGAGACCTCACTGGTACCTCCCAGCCAATGCTAGGGGTAGTCTACTTCCCCCTTAGCCCCCCAAGCCGCAAAGGGGCAACACACTATCCAGATGGTATGTCTAGCTCCCAGCTAGCCTCGCAAGGTCGAGCTACCACTCCTATCCGAGTTGGGAAATCCCAACTCCCCACAGGTAAATCAGTGAATTCACTAATCCGACAGTGTAACGTTACGCTAACAGTCGATCCCCTACTTCCTCCTCCTTCCTCTCTTTTATAGAGTTTTAGAACTTCCAAACTTTCCCTAAATCTCTTTTAATTTAAGTTTTAATGAAATTCTTCTAAAAATTCTCCATCGTACAAGTGTCATTCATCCCCCACTTTCCTCCAAAAATTATTTTCTTTAATTTATTAATTGTCTCATTTCCCTCACCCACCTAGAGTTACTCATAAAATTACTCTTAGGTGTCCCTAGATTACCTTACAGGTTTTAAATACTTTCCCTAGAATGAAGTTGTTAAATTAGTTCAATTTAGAAGGTTCTTAATTGTAGATTCTTTACTAAGTTGACCTCTTACTTTTTACCATAAGTTCCCCTCTTTCCCTTTTTATGTTAATTCCTTCCCCTAGTTTCCTAAATTTTTATTATTCCCTTCTTTCCCCTTTTTGTTGGAGCCAAAAATGGCAGTTGCACAATTTAACCTCTTTTCCTTTTTATTAAAAATTTAATATCTTTTACACTTTCACAAGTTAAATAATTAAATTCTTCTCTATATTTATATCCATAGATTTTAATTAATTTCTTACTCTCTTTATTTTACCCCAAAAATTCATGGAGACCAAAATGATTACTTAAAGGGTTTTTATTCTAAATTTTACTATTTTAAATTTTTAGAGATTTTTTCTCAAGGGTAGACAAAATTTTACCCCTAGCAAAGTTTCAGACTTAGGACTTAGATTCTGAACTGAGCGACATTTAATTAGGGGAGTTGTTTTAAAATTTCTTAATGTGTTAAATGTCTTAGGGACATCTAGGTTCAACCCTCTATCATCATCAATGTGATGTGCCCTTCAGGACGCACTATTTGCTCCAAGGGTGCCACTCACCTCTTTTTTTCTTTGCGCAACGTGCCCTTCAAGATGCACCACATGATCCAAGGGTGCCACTCGCCCTTTTGTTTCCTTTGTGTGACGCGCCCTTCAAGATGCACCACATGCTCCAAGGGTGCCACTCGCTTCTTGACTGATTGGTAGACATCAATAACCCCTGGAGTCAACACTCTGCCAAGTGAACTTGTGGGAGACTAAGGGCTTCTAAGGAATAAGGCCCGTGCCTTATTGCACACCCCTTAGAATAATCACGAGTGACTATCGCAGTCTACCCTCATGGCATCGTGTGTCCTCTTGAACTAGGTAATCGTTAACCTATAGTTCGAGCCACGACAGGAGTGCTAGTAGGCTGTGACAGGGCTGTTTTCCATCCCTCTCCCTAAACCTCTCTAGTGGTCGTATGTGTGGCCCCTTTACTCCATATGTGAGTCTGGTCAACAAGCTATCACCAGCCTGCATCATCAAGATTCGTGTCAGAACATGTCCACATCATATCATCTAATCAGATGTACTAAAATCACAGTAAAACAATCAACCCTAATAGCACACTCCCTTACTCAATCCAGAGTCCAAGGGGTTCTGTCGATGCCTCTGCATCCTCTAGGTCCAAAACCCTGCACACTCAGTAAAACCAAGTCAATAACATATGTCTATGTCAATGCAGTAAAACACCATGTCATCTATCATAACACATCATAATAAAGGACAAATCTTTTAATATCATAATAGCCCGGATCACTTGTGAGCAAGTGTCCTCAAAGAATAAGTTTTCTCAGTGCACCAGAGACATGCTGATGTTGAACTGGGTCTTTGGAGAGATTGATGAAACTCTGATTGTCACACCAAAGGATGGTCAGATGCTGGTGCTAGAATCCAAGCTCTGAAAGGATCTGTCAAAGCCATAGCGCTTCCTAACTTCCATTTACTATTACTCGGTACTCTGCTTCTATTGAAGAAAGTGCAATAGCCTATTCTTTCTTGCAGGCCTAAGTGACAGGTCCTGAACCAAGGCTAAAAACATAACCTGCAGTAGACTTCCGATCATCAGTGTCCCTGGCCCAATCTGAATCCAGTGAAACCAACCAATAAAGGAGTCCTCCCTGAACTGTAATTTATTTCAAACTGAACTGTACCACGAACATAGAGAACTATCCTTTTAACTGCTTTCCAATGGCTTTCATGGGGCATTTTCATATACTGGGAAACAATAACAACAACAAAGGAAATATTAGGATGGGTATGAGTCAAGTATAAGAGGCTACCAACTAACTGACAGTACAGGGTGGCATCAACTTCAGGAGAAGTACAGGTGGCAGTAAGCTTGACTCTAGACTTGAAAGGAGAAGGGGTTGGTTTAAAATCATCCATGTGAAAGTGACGAAGAATGTCACAAGCATACTTAGACTCGAAAAGAAAAATTCCTTCATTGGTTTGCAAAACTTGGAGGCCAAGGAAATAGTGCAAAAATCCTAAGTCTGTCATTTCAAAAAAAAAATTAAGCCTGGTTTTCATATGGTTTAAAAGTTTTGAGTCACTACCAGTAAGGATAAGGTCATCAACATAAAGGAGAAGGATTATGAGATTGCTTCCTAATTTCTTGGTATATACATTAGGATTAGAATGACATCTAGAGAATCCAGTGGCAATAAGAAAGTTTTCCATTTTGTCATACCAAGCTCAGGGAGCTTTCTTGAGACCATAAAGAGTTTTCTTGAGGTGAAAAACAAGGCTAGATTCATTATGTACATAGCTAAGAGGTTGTCTCATGTAGATTTCTTCTTGCAAATCTCTGTGCAAGAAGGTGTATTAAACATCCATCTGATGGACCTCCCATTTATGTGAGGCAGAAAGGGCAAGAAAAAGGCGGGTGAAATTCATTTTTTCTATAGGGGAAAAGGTTTCATTATAGTCAATTCCCTCAACTTGGAAAAATCCTTTGGCAACTAATCGAGCCTTGTGTCTTTCAACACTTCCATTTGATTCATACTTAGTTTTGTAGACCCATTTGCATCTAACAAGTTTTCTTCCTTTTGGAAGAGGTACAAGATCCCAAGTATCATTTTCCATTAAAGAATGATACTCTTCAGTCATTATTGTATCCCAATCTGGATTACCTAAAGCTTCTGCAAATGTCTCTTGATCATGATTTTTTGAAACTTGAGCCAAAAGAGAAGAGGCTCGTTGGAACTATGAACATGTGCAACGTTGATCTAAAGGATCACCGAAAAGATCAACAACTGCTTCTCGTGTTGAATGGACCCATCTAGGAAGCAGTGGAGATGGTGTTGGTTCAAGTTCAAAGGACTCATCTGGAGGACGGTGAGTAGGCGAAGGTGTATTTTCATCCTCATTATCATCATCTAAAGAATAAACCATATCAAAAGAAGGCACAAATGCCAAAGATGGCTCACGGGCCAAAGAAGGCACAACCGTCGAGTTAGGATCGTAGGCCAAAGAAGGCACAAACGTTGAATTAGGCTCGCAGGTCAAGAGATTTTCATCAAATTTAACATCTCTTCTAATAATAATTTCATTACAATTTCATTGAAGAAGTTTTTAACCTTTGACATCTTCAGAATAAACAACAAATAGAAACTTCTCACTTTTAGGCTGCAATGATTTCCTTTTCTCATCAGGAATGTGAGCCCATGCTATACTTTCAAATACACATAAGTGACTTACATCTGGTTTAATTTTAGTCCAATCTTCTTCCGATGTTATATTTTTAAGAGGATTTGTGGGAGTGTGATTTACTATGTAATTTTCCCAGTCGATGGCTTCTGCCCAATACCTTAGACTTAATCCCTTAGATTGGATCATACAATTAGCCAATTCTTTTAATGTGTGGTTCTTTCTCTCAGCAACACCATTTTGTTGTGGTGTATATGGAACAATGTGTTGCATTTGGATTACCTATGTAGTGTATTAACTTGTAAAATTATTGTTCACATATTCGCCTCCATTATTTGTTCTTAACCTTTGAATTTGATGTCCAGATTGCTTTTCTACAAGGGCCTTGTAGGCCAAAAACTTGTCAAAAACTTCGCTTTTAAGTTTTAAGAAGTAAACCCAAGTACATCTGAAAAAGTTATCAATGAACATTAAGAAATACTTGCACCCAGAAAAACAAGGAGAACAAAGTGGACCACACAAATCACTGTGAAAAAGTTGTAAAGGACCTGAGGCATGCCAAGAGGCACGTTAGTCAAAACTGTCTCGATGATGTTTTTTGAGAACACAACTGGCACAAATACCATCTCTGCATGAAATAAGAGGAAGACCAGTCACCATCTTTTGATTACATAGTTGTTGCAATAAGCGATAGTTTAGATGACCAAACCGCTCATGCCAAAGTTTTCTCAAGCCATCTCTATGAGAAACAAAAATTAATGAAAGAGATGATGACCCAAAGTTGTCAAATTTGTACAACCTCGTAATATCATCAGCAATTCTAGTTGCAAGAACATGCTTAAGATATTTCAGATCCTTGATTACAACTTGGTGAGGTGAAAACTCTAAGGTTTTACCTTCACCTGAATGAGTGATTTGACATACTGATAGAAGGTTACAAGAAAGACTTGGAACACATAATACATCATTGAAATGACCATTTTCTACTTGAACTATTCCAAATCCTTCAACATTAACATATCTATCATCACCAACAAATATTTGCTTGGTGTTACATTCATTTAGAGTAGAAAATATGGCTCTATCCTTAGCCATATGATAGGATGCTCCAGAATCAATAAGCCATTCATCATAAGTAGAAGTAAAAGTAGAATTTGTATTGAAGGAGAAACTAGAAGCAGAAATTGCATGTCCATGACAAGAAGAAGAAGAAGTAGAATCAATACCGATGTTGTTCTTCTTCATCTCTGCTTCTAAAATTGCCATCTTCTTAAAACATTTGGACTTATCATGACCATATTTATCACAAAAGTTTATTTTTATATTTTGCTCCTTTGTCTTCATTAGGAGCAAAAGTTTTCTAAGTAGGTTTGGAACGCTTACATTTCTTGTTGTTGTGGCGAGGATGTTGCTTCTCGGGATTCTTGGGTTTATCTTTCTGATGGAAAACTAAGGCTTTGTTGGAGGTACCTGCAATGATGATCACTCCAAGTTGTACTAGTTTATATTTCTCTCTAATCAAAGCATCACAAAAGTTATCAAGACTGGGTTTTTGATAAGCTACCCCTAGAGCCTCTTGCATGGCATAAAAGGTAGATACAAACACATAATATGCACTACCTAGCCTAGAAATAATAAGATAGATGCAACGATCTCTGTCTATCTTTATCTTTCATTATTCACATAAAGTTTTGAGTGTTTTCAAATTATATAGATAGTCTTCAATGCAAGAAAAATCACTTGCACTTAAAGTTAGTACTTGATTTTCTAACTTTTTTTCTTGAATAATACTGTGTTTACCAAACACGGATTCAATCTTTTCCCAAGATTCTTTGGGTTTATCAATTTATTGAAGGTGGAACCTTCAATCAGGAGAGATGGAAATTTAGATTAATCGACATGTTTCATCATTCCTATTATCCCATTTGGATTTCTTATCAGTATCTATGGGTGTTGTTTCCTTTCCCAAGGAAATCTGGTACAAGCCTTTGCTTCCTAATAAATCCTCCATATGGGATTTCCATTGGAAGTAGTTGGTGCTGATAAGTAAGAGATTACTTGTAGAATCCATATTAAATATGAATATAATACATATTTAAAAACTAAAACTAATGATCTGAATGGAAAGAGCTCGAAAAATTGTGCGGTTTAAAAAAAAAAGGCACTGAAAACGGACTTCGGATGTGAGATTTATGCCCTTTTAAAAAAAAGGCATAAACGATAACCAAAGGATCACATGGTAGTGTAAGTTGCTTTATGAAGTGACTCACTTTTATAAAGAGAATTTGGGCTCACTTTTACAAAGAAAATCTGTATGCAAAATAAATAACTCTAAAATAAAATATTAAATCTAATTATAGTTATTCACTTTTATACTTGAAGTGAAATACACTTTACAATTTTAGCATGAAATTTTTCAAAAAAAGTAACAAAAGAGAGACTTGAAGTCAAGACCTCTTACTTAATACGGAAACTTTTAACCAAATGGTCTAGCAAAACATATTGTAATGTTCAGAAGGAGGATTGGGGGTGTTGTTGTTGTTGTTGTTTTTGTTGTGGAAGACGACCTTGGAGAGCATGCTAAAAAAAACTATTTTGACACAAGAGAATATTTTGCTTCTCGATGACAACAAGGGTTAGATCTCAGTTAGCTTACCCAAAAGATGCACCTTTTCCTATTTGTTTCTGATTTTCTGAGATCACACAAGGCGTGGGGAAAAGAGCATAGGCAGATCTAAAATAATAGCAACTTGAAAATAAAAAAATACAAAACTAAAATAAAACCAAAATACTTCTTTGCAAAAAAATTAAAAAATGTGTATTCAAACTTTATACCTTCAGATCTAACTGTAATGGTCGTATCTTGGGAAAACATAAACCTTTTCGAGTGAAACAAAAAGTGTTCTTGAATGAAAATGAGTGCTCCAGATGCAATGGAATAGTCCTCTCAGCCCAGAAATGTACAGAAATAACAAAAAATGGAGATGAGGAAAATCGACTTCATGATCTCTATCTACAACACGAATGGGTCTTCAAACAGGCTCTGATACTATGTTTGACAACACATGTATTCCAAAAGAGGATGAACACCTTTAGTAACCACTCACACAACCAGATCAAAGATCAACACCCTGATGTTTTCACGTGGTAAAACCCCTACGGTGAAACATCCACCACCTCAACCCATGTGGCCACTTGGAGCAGTTTATTAATGCAAAGAAAAAGATTATAGAGAGATTTTACAAGAGAGTTTCTCACAATCGATCATCGACAAATGACCTTCCATTCCATTTAAATAGAGATCATGGACCAATCGGGTGCTAAGCCACAGATCAATGGTCGTTAAGATCGAGGAGAGTATGAACCGCCAGATCACTCTATGTGAGGAACATATCGTGACCATCAGATTTCCTAACTACAAATGCATATTAGTGCATACTAAAGAAACAAACTAGAATTTTTTTTTTACCTAACGACACAATAGACCAATTATATCTTAACTAACTCCTAAGTGTCTAAATATCCTAACAAAAAACCTATATATGGTAAATCGCATATCCTATGTAAACAAATAGCTTCGAAACTCTCTGTCTAGACTCAAAATAATTATTGCAAATTATGTTTGAAAGGAACTTAGAAGCATAAACTATAATCCTTACAAGACTATTGTTATATTACAACCCATTAGTGAATCTAAGAGTTAGAAAATCACTCACTCATATATACATCTTGAGATTGAAATATGTAGTAGTGACTCCTGGAGAGTAAACCATGAGGAAAACACATACATGTTAGGAATAATGTATCCCATGGATTCGAATTGGAACATGATCATTACACCATTTTATTTCGACCCAAAAATAAAAGCAACAAATGACTATTAGTAGTGGTTGTTCAATCTACTAAGATGAATCCGAAGAAAATTGAGGAATTAAACTTGTGCAACCAACTTAATCTAATTTAATACTAACCAGTGTGGGAATGACCTTCGCTATATTGGCTTCATCAGAGAACACACATGATTTTAGATTTAAACCCGACTTGTAACATTAGATTCAATGTTAGTATCAAAGTTTATGAAAACAATTTATATGAGAGAGGAAGGACATAACAAAAAATCAAATTATAATGTAGTTACAGTAGAAGATCAATTTTATCGTCTTTGGATGGAAACCTTTCCATGGTGAAAAAACCATCAAGGGTTGAATAACTCTTTTCAAACAAAGAGGAACTCCGCACGTAGAGAAAACTCACAAGGTAACCTCTCATGCAAAATAAGTTTAATGGGTGACTCCTTGTGCAGGGTAAGCCTAAAGGGTAGCTCCTCGAGTAGAAAAGTCCTTAAACAGTAAGACACTTCACAACACTCTTCTAGAGATCTCGTTGAACACAACAAATTTTCTTACAGAGTAAACCATGTTTGAGAAATAACTATCCTCGGGGTTTCGGACAAACCTCGTAATAGTCTCGAGGTGTTGTTGATTTTGATATCCGGTACTACTTCCAGGTAGTGATGGATTGGGGAAACACTTGTTTAAGAGAAATGGCTAAGATTATTCTATATTCAACCTCATTTAAAACTCAACAAGACTTCACCAAACATTTTCTAAGTATTTTCCATTTTGCCTTGCAAAGGATGACAATCACAACAATTGTTAACATCATACAGTAGGTAAATTTAATTTGATTGAAGTGTTGATTTAACATGTTTTATGTCATAAGAGTATAAGGGTTAATTTAGTTCAATTTTGGTATAAGGAAAATTGGTTTCGTATACCGTATTTCCTTTCTAGAGTTATTCGGTTTGGGTGATTTTCATAAAAATTGACTATAATGTTATTTCAAGGAATTGTGATGCATATTGAAAGGCTTTATAGTGTTAACAAGTTTAGTCCCTTTGATCAGATTTCTATGTAAGTCCATAATATCAAGAATGAATATGACAACTTAGAAATAACTAAAGGTTTGATTACTTTGATCAGTAAATATGAACCTATAATATCAATAGAAAACCTAAGGCACAACCTACAATTCTTTCAAAATATATAAACTGCAATTATGCTATTTAAAAAAAAAAATTAGGGTTTGTGACAACAACAACCTACCATCATTAACAAGACCCCTTTCCTAGACTACCACATTCAGTATGGTTCATTGTATAATATTTACAAGTTACGTGTGCCTACTACTGATGATTCTCATTTGTGAAGCCCACACCTCCTCTTATGGAGGGCACTTTGGCGCATTCAAAACTACTCAACATCTTCACCATCACTTATTTTACCCTTCTTTACAACACCAAGTTTAGAAATTCATCCGACCTTGTACCCTCTATAGTAAAAGTAATCCAAACAATCATAAGTATGGAATATATCATTTCTTACCTATTCCCTCCCATCCTTGAGAACCTATCTCTATGGACTTCATCATCGGTCTTCCCGTGACATTTTGTCATCAGGATGCCATTTGGGTGGTTGTGTGTCACTTCTCCAAAATGGCCATTTTTGTCCCTTGCTCTAAGACTAGTATTGTTGCTCAAATGGGTGATCTCTTTTCCACTCATGTGTGTACTCATTTTAGTCTCCCCTCCAACATTATCTCTAATCATGATGCACATTTCCTTAGTAAATTTTGGAAAACTATCTTATCTCTCTTGGGGTGTCACCTCAAATACTCCACTTATTTCCATCCATAGATGGATGGACAGACTGAAGTTGTTAATTGTAGTTTGTTCCATGCCCTTCACATTCAATTTACAAAATCTAAATAGTGGTATGCTACCCTCCACATTTTCCAACATAATTATAATAGGGAAGTTCATCTTTCTACTATCTTCCAAGCTTTCTTTGGGTATAAACATGTTTCCCCCTATGAGTTTCCTTTAAAATTCCAACCTTATGGTACTCCCTGAGAGAAAAAAGAGAAAATCTCTTCCTTGTCCTTTTTGCAAACCTTTGCTTAAACAAGCTCATGTTTCATAGGCTTTACAAGCTTCCTAGTAGAGTTATAAGGCATTTCATGATGTGTACAAAAATACACTCTATTTTTCCCCTAGTGAAAAGATCTATTTTCACATGGAGTGATCTGAAAACAGATCCAGAAGCCAGATAGGGCTTAAAAATGCTCAAAAATGAAAGTGCTCGGATTGCGACGAAACCTGCGCCATGATGTCCGGCTCGTCTTCCTGAATCCGGTGGTATAATTTTTATCGCAAACGGAGTCCGTATGAGGAAGATATCGCCTTCTGTCCGGAAAGCCAAACAGGTAAATTTTGGGAGCTGACTGTACCTGTCCGTACAGTCCGTACAGACACGTGTCAGTCCGTACAGTGCTGACGTGGCACGTCTGTACAGTGACACGTGGCAGGCCGTACCGTAGACGTGGACCAACCGGGACGGGACACGTGGCAGGCCGCACAGGACACGTGGTGGCTTCCGTACAGGACACGTGGCGTCACCAGGACGTGACACGTGTCATGCTGATTTGGCACTTTGGGCGTACGGTTCGGCCAAT
>JZKD02S1660256.1:392730-428962 GCA_000966675.3 Picea glauca | reverse complement strand
GATCAACTGGTGTTTTTATCCTTGGATCTATAAACCTATGGCCAACAGGTAAAACTACTCTACTTCAATGTAGTATAGTAGTATAATTTTATTTATTTATTTATAGTATAGTCGATTTATTAGTTATAGTTTATGGAATTTATAAAAAAATATATATAAATTCGCTCTGCCCAAAGCTAGAGTTAAATATAAATAATGGAAATCAGATTGAAATTGACACCCGAGTTCAAGCGCTAAAACTTATTTTTGTTTTATTGTTTGTTACTTTCAATATGTAAAAAAAAATTATAATAATTTCAATCGGGCATTATGTTTATATATATATTCCTGTGTAAAATGAAATAATAAAAAAAAATTGTGTTTTTGGCTTGTAAGTCAGGTGGAGCTGGAGCTTGGAGCTCAGATTTATATCTAATTTTAGAGAGTTTCAGGGTATTTAATTTTCTGGGTGGGGTTTGTTTAAATTTCTGGGTGGGTAGGTAGGCCCTTGGATCCAGATTTTGAACCAGGGCTTTGATACCAAATGTAGTAGCTGAGTTAAATTAACAACCATTTATTTAAAACATAGCAGTAGAATTTAAAAGTTAACTTCATATAGCACATTCGCAATCAAATTTATCAATTATAATAAATTTTTATAAGAGATTAAAACAATGCAAAATTTGAAATAAATACATGAACCTGATGCTATTATCCCTCCGTTGTCCGCCGCTTGCCTCCTTCCCTCTTCTGCAAAACACTGCCCAAAATTGTTCCTCCCTGCCAACTAGGTAGCTCCCTAGCTCCAGGATATCAACGGATATCCTGGCCCTCTGTGCCCGAAACCCCCAGGAACTCCGGTGCACTGTATCAATCCTAATCCACAACTTCACTCTCTCCGCAAATCCAGAGCTCCCCCAAAATTCATTCCCCAAACCTCCGTAGAATGCCTCCCGTCCAACTCCTTCCCTTCCTTATCCCTCCTTCATCGACTCCCCCCCCCACATTTACTCCCTACCTAACCCATTTATTACTCTTCTCCTTTCTCGTTAATTCTTTTATCTTCTCGGGATTCATAGGTTATCCCTTGTTGTATACGCAACCATTTTATATCATATACCATTAATCTATTAAATCCATTATGCAAGTTATTAAATGTAGTTTGTAGTTAAATTATTAATTAATTAATCACAATTATATCCTTTAATTAATTAATAACTCACTTAATTAATATCATTAAATCATCTTTGTTTAATTAATACCTTGTTAACACAATTAATCCCCTAATTAGTTTTACTATATAATTTCTTAAACATTTATCCAACTAGGACCGTTACATCTAAAGGCATGTGAGTCGTAAACTATCAACAACTACTTTATAAAAGTGATTGATATGCATCATTTTCAATCTTTTAAAATTAATGGCATTAATAGAGAGAGATATATCAACCACTTTTATAATGTGGTTGTTTCTGGTAATTTATTTAATCATTTAATATTTAAAAAAAATTAGCATGTATGGGATACTTGTTTAATTTCTATGGTTTTATATAGGTTAAACAAATAGTTACATATAAATTAAATATAATTAAATATTATATTGGCTAGAAATTACAATGGGCTGAGAATTATATATATATATAATTAATAATATTAATAATAATAATGTTGGATTATGGAATTTAAATAAATTACATATAGAGTGAACTTAATATTTAGATTATATTCATTTATACTAGTGAATGAGTATTATTATCAAAATTAAATTAATTTTTTTTCCACAATCTTAGAAAAAGTTTATTAGACATATCTAGCATCCTCACAAAATCGTGGTTAATGAAACCTTTGAGAAAATTGGCATCAGTTTAATTAATTTCATCTATAATTAACTCATTGATTTAAGTGAGTCATTGAGAATATGATGTGAAATCTTGCAAATATCACATAACATCATGCCACACAAGAGAAAAAAATCAACTTATTTAGAGTCGTTACATTCTTGAATTCCCATGCCCAAACAAAATCCTTTTCCTTAATTTTCCATAGAATTGAAACAAATTGGATATAGGTTAAAATCCCAGCATCCACTTGAAAATTTCTACAATTTCCCCTAACCAACTCACGAAAACTCTCATCTTCAAACCATAATGAATAATACTTAAACAAGGCTCCTAGTTTCCCATTCCTTTCTCAAACTTGAGAAAGATTGGGAAGTGATCTAAGCATCAAACCTTCCCCACCATGAATGATAAATACCAAATGATTAGACTAATTCATGATGAAGAAGAAACATGTAGAGATTTCACAATGATTCAAAACTTTCCCACCCATGAATGATAAATACCAAATGATTAAACTAATTCATGATGAACAAGAAACCTATAGAGATTTCACAATGATCAAACTAATTCATGATGAACAAGAAACCTATCTAGGAGATGGCCTAGAAAAACTCTCCTAGAAATATTTCATTAATTTGTATCGGTCATGTACCATCTTAATACAACCGACAATGGATCGTTTTGGTGGTATTATCGAGGATCTATCAAAATTGTTCCATGGGTGGAGATTTTATGGAGTGGACTACATGGCTCTTTAGGGGGACTTAGGTGTGTTCTCTAGTTGTTCCCTTATAAATTGTTTTTTCATTCTGTCAAGTCTAATTATAGAAGTATACATCAAGGAATTGGATCGCTCTTTTCTTTTTCTCAATTTTTATGGTCCATATGAGGGTAAGGAGACCTTATGGTCTAGTTTGTTCTCTTTAAACTATCTAGGTTGTTCTCTAGGTTGTTCCCTTTAAACTGTTTTCTTTCTATATTTGGAAACAAAATTATTGAAGTTAATTTAAATATTAGTTTAATTTAGGATGATATCAGGGGAAATATTCTAGAGAGGATTGATTGTATAGTTTTTTCAAAAATCGTTTGGAATATTGGCATTGGGTTGATGTGGAGCCCATAAAACTGAACTAGAGCAGTAAAACAAATTGTGAGGTTGGATTTGCTAAGTCCCTAAATAGGTTTCTTGTTCATCATGAATTAGTTCAATAATTTGGTATTTATCATTTGGAAGATTGGCATTGGGTTGATGTGGAGCCAAGAAAACTATGTCTTCCCTAGATCAATAAAAGAGATGGTGAGGTTGGAGTTTCTAAGCCCCTAGAGAGGTTTCTTATTCATCATGAATTAGTTCAATCATTTGCTATTTATCTTTTGGAAGATTGGCATTGGGTTGATGTGGACCCAAGAAAACTGTGTCTTCCCTAGATCAATAAAAAATATGGTGAGGTTGGAGTTGCTAAGCCCCTAGACAGGTTTCTTGTTCATCATGAATTAGTTCAATCAATTGGTATTTATCGTTTGGAATATTAGCATTGGGTTGATGTGGAGCCAATAAACATGTGTCTACCCTAGAGCAATAAAAAATATGGTGAGGTTGGAGTTGCTAAGCCCATAGACAGGTTTCTTGTTCATCATGAATTAGTTTAATCATTTGGTTTTCTTGTTCGTCATGAATTAGTTTAATCATTTGATATTTATTGTTAAATGGTGACAATGAATTCCAGTATTAGGATTTCAGATCCTATAATCCAACATTGGTTGTAACCAATGAGACCAAGTTAGAATATGGATGAGATTGCATTTAATAATTAGTTTCCTATGTAAATGTATATAAATTTATGTAATCTCGTAGAGGCAGACATGGGAGGATGTGAGGAGGATATGAGAAATCTTGCAAGTCTATTGTAATCTCCATGATTTGAATAATAAGATAATCGATACCTCTACTAGGTGGACGTAGCCCAATGTTTTGGTGAACCACGTGAAATATTTGTGTTTCTAAATTGTGTGATTGTGGATTATCATATGTGAATTGTGCTTTACCCATTTTCAATTCTTACAAGTGGTATCAAAGCTGCGTTTGGAGATCCAACCATCGGAGGAGGAGCATACAACAATGCCAACAATGGAGGAGGAGCGTGGAAGATCTGCGTGGGTCGCTTGATAGGAGAAGCGTTGTTTTTCTATCAACGTTAGGGTCATTGCATAAGGGGAGCATTGTTTTTATTAGTGGACTTGTGAAATTTCAAGATTCACATTTCAGCCCTGGCATATATATACAGGAAGGCGCATCGATCTTCCAATTAAAAATTGTTATTTTTTTAAATGGTATGAATGGCATATATATAAAGGGTGTGAATGGCATATATATAAAGGAAGGCGAATGGAATATATATAAAGGGGGCGAATCATCTTCCAATATCATTTTTTTTTATGAGAGGTGCGAATTGTTTGTATGGTATGACGCCTGATCACCATAAACTCCGATCACCATAAAATCCTATGTGGATATGTGTGGTAGTTAAGAAGACGCATTAAAACTCCTATGGAATTTAATATTAATTTTTAAAGAGTTGACTTTTTGTGAATTTGGTAAAAGGCGTAATTAAGGTATAAAATATATTTTTTAAAATATTTTAAAAACCTTTTTACCATTAGTTTTGGGTTCAATCTTTAAGTATAAGATTATTTTTCATATAAAGGGCTTGGTTTTATAAGCAGTGGTTTTGGAGTGTTTTCTTCAGCTAATGGTGAAAACTCAGAGTGCTAAATTCAAAATCGAGAAGTTCCATGGAAAAAACAATTTTGAGATATGGAAGGTTAAGATGCACAATGTGCTTGTGCAACAAGGCGTGGTGAAGGTGTTTTTGGGAAAAGAAAATCAACCCAGGACCATAAAAGATGAAGACTTGGATGAGATCGATGTGAGATCAGTGAGTGCCATATGCATGTGTTTGTCCGACGATGTTCTATTCAACATTGTTGCGGAGAAGACAACAATCAATTTGTGGACAAAGATGGAAAGCTTGTATATGACGAAATCCTTGACGAACAAGATCTTCCTTAAAATACAATTGTACAATTTGTGCATGAAGGAAGGTACAAAAAGAACTGATCATTTCAATGCTTTTAATACCCTCTTAGTCCAGTTGACTAACATGGGATTGAAATTCGAATCTGAATATAAGGCAATCACATTATTATATTCTTTGCCCATGTCATGGGATCACTTTGTTACCTCAATTAGTTTTAGCACAATAGAAAGTATTGAGTTTGATATTATTGTTGGAGCACTATTGTCTGAGGAAACGAGGAAGAAAACCAATTCATAAACCGATACATCTGACGCGATGATGGTCAGAGGAAGACACAAAAAAAAAGAGGAAAGGGTCAGAGTGATTTCTCTCAGTCAAAGTTGAAGGGAAAAAAGAGGAAGCTTAAGTGTTGTTTTTGTGGAAAATCAAGACACCTAAAGAAGGACTGTTGGAAGCGACAACAAGCCTCCAAAGATGACCCTCCAAAAGAAATGAAGGAAGTGAACGTAACCGAAATAGGTTCAGCAACAGGTTCAAGTATGACTGATGAAGTTTTATCAACTAGTATTGGTTCACGTCATGATCAACAATGGTTATTAGATTCCAGTGCTTCAAATCACATGTGTCTTCATAGACACTAGTTTTTTACTTACTAGTCTATAGATGATAGAATAGTTTACATGGGAAATGATATATCGTGTAAAGTTGTGGGAATTCGTAGCATTCGAAATAAGATGTTTGATGGAACTATTAAAATACTAACATATGTGAGACATGTACCTGAGCTTAGAAAGAACCTAATTTGTTTGGGAGTCTTAGACACTGGAAGATATAAGATTATTGTTCAAGGTGGAGTTATGAAAGTCTACAAAGGAATCCTATTGGTTATGAAAGTGAAGAAGGTTGGTAACCTGTTTTTGTTAAAAGGAAGAACTAAGTCAAATCATGTGACAATAGTATCTGAGAACGACAGTGATTTTGCTCGACTGTGGCATCAATGGTTGGGCCATATGAGCGAATAAGGATTGAAGGTATTATCTTATTGCAAGTTACTTCCTAGTATAAAGTCTTTAAAGTTATATTTTTGCAAGCACTGTATCTATGGAAAAAAGAATAGGCAGAAATTTAAAACCAGAAGACACACTAGTGAGGATCATCATATTTTGAAACTTTTATAGATGATTTCTCTAGGAAGGTTTGGGTCTATATGTTGAAAGGAAAAGCTGATGTATTTATTGTTTTCAAGCAGTTTAGAGCTTTAGTGGAAAAGAGCATTGGTACATCCATTAAATGTTTAATAACTAATAATGGTGGTGAATTTACATCAATGGAATTTGAGAACTATTCCAAGGAGTTTGGGATTGATAGCAATAAAAACACTGCCTATACTCCTTAGCAAAATGGAGTTGTTGAATGCATGAACAAGACTCTTCTAGAGAGAGCAAGGAGTATGCTTAGTAACATCAACTTGCAGTAGGAACTGTGGGAAGAAGCATTAACTACAACTTTTTATCTGGTGAATCGATCACAATCAACAACATTAGAGTGAAATATTCCTAAAGAGGTATGGAAAGGTTACCCTTGTAATTATTCTAATCTTGAATTTTTTGGTTGTGAAGCCTATGCTTTAATTCTGAAACATCAACGTTCTAAATTAGATCCAAAATAAAAAAGGATTATCTTTGTTGGATATGGTGATGGTATTAAGGGGTACAGGTTGTGGGATCCTACTTCCCACAAGATCACCATTAATAAAGATGTAACATTTGATGAATTATCTCTCATCAAATCAGATGTAGATGTTCAAATGAAATAGGAAGAAGTACCTAAGTATCAGCAGATTTAGTTTGAAACCAGCTCAAATATAGATGAAAGTGAACATGAACAAGTTTCTAAAGATGTTCATGAAGAGTTTCCTGCAGAGGAAGAAATGGTTTATGATAACAATCAACATAATGTGGATGAGCCACAAACTTCCCTAAGGAGATCTACATGGGTCAGAGTTCCTCCAAGAAGGTATGGTGATTTTGTTTCTTCAGTTTCTTTAAGTACTAATGAGGATGAACCTTCGTGCTATCAGGAAGTTGTTAAGGGTTCTAACAGTGATAAATAGAAAAAAGAAATGAATGATGAAATGAAGGCAATAGAGAGGAATGCCACATGGGACCTGGTAGAACTTCTAAAAGACAAGAAAACTGTAGGTTGCAAGTGGGTCTACAAGATGAAGAAGGGTGTTCATGATAAGGTAGAAAGGTACAAAGAAAGGCTACTTGCAAAAGGATATTCTCAGAAAGAAGGTATTGACTTTCATGAGATTTTTTCACCAGTTGTTAAAATCGTTTCAATTCGAAGTATATTAGCATTGGTTGCATTACTTGATTTGGAGTTGGATTAGCTAGATGTTAAGACTTCTTTCTTAAGATTTGGATGAACAAATTTACATGGAACAACCTAAAGGGTTCATTCATAATCGTAGCAAGAAATTTGTTTGCAGGCTCAAGAAATCATTGTATGGTATGAGGCAGTCGCCCAGACAATGGTACAAGAAATTTGACTCTCTCATGGTGAGACATAATTATACGAGTGAGTATGATCATTGTGTCTACTTTAAGAAATTGAATAATGGAATATTCAACATCTTAGTATTGTATGTTGACGATATGCTTTTAGCAAGCAAAAGCATAACTGAGATGAACAGGTTAAAGGCTTAGATGGCTAGGACGTTCGATATGAAAGATCTAGGAGCAGCAAAGAAGATTTTGGGCATGATGATATTTAGAGACACGAGGAACGGTAAGCTTTGGTTGTCACAAAAGGAGTATGTTGAGAAGATACTTTTTAGGTTTGGTATGAACGATTGTGAAACAAGTTTTAGTCCCTTTGGCTTCCCATTTTAATCTTTCTTTAAGTTTACGTCCTAGTACAAAAGAAGAAAAGGAATATATGTCTCGAATACCATATGCTAATGCAGTAGAAATTCTAATGTATGTGATGGTTAGTACAAGGCCATGCATTTCACATGCAGTTGGCATTGTTAGTAGGTATATGGAAAATCCAGGTAAAGAGCACTGGACAGTAGTGAAATGGGTGCTTTGGTATTTGAGAGGCACAAGTTATTACTGTATCACTTATAACATTGGTTGTGAATTAGTCTGTGGATATGTTGATTCTAATTTTGTAGGTGATTTGGACAAGAAAAGGTCAACTTTAGGGTATGTCTTTACTCTTGTAGGTGGAGATATTAGTTGGATGTCAAAGCTACAAAACATTGTTGATGTATCCACTACAGAAGAAGAATACGTAGTTGGTTCACATGCATGCAAAGAGGTTGTTTGGTTGAAAGGTTTGTTTGGTGAGTTTGGAAGGATGCAGGACAAAGTAAAGTTACTTTGTGATAGTTAAAGTGTTATTCACTTGGCTAAGAATCCATCCTACCACAGTAAAACAAAACATATACATATCAAGTACCATTTTGTAAGATAGGTCATCGATGAACGTGGAGTCTCTCTTTAGAAAGTACATACAAAAGAGAACTGCGCAGACATGTTCACAAAACCAGTACTGTTAGAGAAGCTATGATGGTGCTTGGCTTCTCTTGGCTTGTAGAAAAGGTGATGAACAAAAGAAGGAGCAAGGTATCAAGTTAATTGTTGTCAAGGTGGAGATTGTTAAATGATGACAACAAATTCCAGTATTAGGATTTAAGATCCTATAATCCAACGTTGGTTGTAACCAATAAAACCAAGTTAGAATATGGATGAGATTGCATTTAATAATCAATTTATATAAATTTATGTAAGCCCATAGAGGAAGACATGGGAGGATGTGAGGAGGATATGAGAGAGCTTGCAAGTCTGTTGTAATCTCCATAATTTGAATAATAAAATAAACGATACCTCTTCTCGGTGGACGTAGCCCAATGTTTAGGTGAACCACATGAAATCTTTGTGTTTCTAAACTGTGTGATTGTTGATTATCACATGCAAATTGTGTTTTCGACATTTGCAATTCTTACATTTATCAAATGATAAACAAAAAACTAATTCATGTTTAGTTTAATTGTTTGGTATTTATCAAATGATGAACAAGAAACTAATTCATGTTCGGAACTCAAGAGATTTCACAATGAGCATGGTCTTATGCATGCTTCAAAGCGTATTTATGACCAATATGTTTTACTCCATCTAGCCCCAAACCCCCTAAAGCTATACATGAGGAGCAAGGCCAAAGTAGATATGGATCTCATGCTGACGAGATAGAATTCGATCTAGAGTTACAGGTTTTTGGGTAGCCCAGTTTGGTGGGGATCTAGAGTCGACATCCTTGGTGAGTAAGGCTACGTATTTATGACCCACACTACTTGGACCAATATGTTTTACTCCATCTAGTCCCAAACACCCTAAAGGTATACATGATGAGCAAGGTCAAAGTAGATACGGATCTCATGCTGACGAGATAGAATTCGATCTAGAGTTACAAGGTTTTTAGGCAGCCGAGTTTGGTGGGGAAATAGACTCGACATCCTTGGTGAGTCAGACTATGTAGCAATCTCCCTCACCTTTTTCAAAAGTAAATGTATCCAAGCCCGTGCTCGAGTCCCACCAAGTAAAATTCCTCTCAACCCCAAAGGTCCCACAGGCCGCATCTGAAACCTAACCCAAAACCAGAGAGGAAGAGTAACCTCCAAGTTATCTGCCTAGATAACGGTATGTGAAATAATGGATATCTTGCTGACACGCCTCTAAAAGAGTAGGAAAAGCTCACCTGACAGAGATTCATAGGGATGTCATATCATTAAAAATAAAAGAGAGTACGAAAAGCTCAGTGTTCAGCGATTTGGATATCATATCATTAAAAATACATCACCTGTTGTGAGACCTTCTTTGGGTGAGCATGTGAAGGGGCCTTGAACTTTCGTCGATAACGTATGGTTGTAGGGAGCGGACTGACAGTGAGAATGCTTTACGAGTACAATGTTTGATAACTCCTACATGGTGCATGATACACAAAGCAACATATTGTTTAACGTTAACGTTACCATCGTGTGGGATTTATGGTCATAGGCATACACGCTTATCGTGTGGGATTCAGGCTAAAAAGACTATTTCTTAGAACACCTAGCCAACCCCATGTTTATCTAGTGGGACTTTTTAAGGGTACAATAGATCATATTTTTTACTTTATATACAAAATATGATCTAAATATACTTGGAATTTATGGTCATATGCATGTAATTGATTAAATTAAGTTTGATTGTTGGTTTGATTTTGTAATTGGTGATGATCATTTTGGCATAGATGACATAAATCTGCATTAGATTATATTTTTTGTTTAAATTGTATTTTTGAATATAATAATGGATAGAGAGTACTAAAAATTCTTGATTCACTCTTATTATAAAAAAAATCTTCTCTCCAAATTTTAGGCAATAAAAAATATTTCAAAAACCAAAACTTAAAAAGGTGTTGGCTACCCATTTCATAATTATTTATTGATAAACCACTTAAATTTTTTTATTAATGCTTTGTATCAATTATGTTAAAATATTAATTAAAATTATTTTTAATTAGTTTGAGTTACAAAATAAGTGAATTATTCAATGTTTAAAATTGTTTTTAATTAGTTAGAGTTTCAAAGTAAGAAAATAAGCTACTTATTCAAAACACATAAATATTTTACAAAAGTGGAAGTTTGTCGATGAAAACCATCATGATCATATTATATTTGTATCAACAAAAATTAAGCATATAATTATAAGTATGGTAAAAAAAAATCAAATTGATTAGGGAGTAATTCGAATACTTACCTCCCAAAAAGGGAGTAGTTATAAGGACTTATCTCATCTTCCCCAACCAATCCCAATGGTAGGAGTCAGGGATAACCTTTCTTTTCAAGTGGCGGTGACCGGTATGAAACCAAGAACACGAGGGGGAATATATCGGAAAAAAGATAGAGTTATGGACAAATAATCCGACCGATCACCCACCGGATCCTTCCTTTCGATGTTCTGGCTTGTAGAGCCTTCCTGGCTTTTAGGAAAGTGCTCCCATGGTAAAAAAAAATCTTTTTTTTTTTTTAATTTTTAAATTTAAATTTTTCAAAAAAAAATTAATAAGTCATTATGGAGAAAAATCAAACATCATCTTCCTTAAGAAAAGAGAAGTCAAACATCACCGCAACTTTTCTAACAACACTAGTTGTGTGAACATGTTTGCACACTTTGCTCCAATATGGACGATTCCACCTCCACTAAATCAACATAACCACAAACTAAATCGTTGCAATCACTCTAGGTGATACTCGTGCTTCTAGCACCCATTTCCATGCTCTTCACATGGTTTTTCCATCTGCAACACCAAATGCATGTGAAACATTTGAACATTCCATAGTAATCATCAACCTTCCTATTGCATTGTACACAAGACATACAATCATTTTCCTCCTTACTATTAGGACATAAAATTGAAGAAAGCTTACAATGGAAAGTTGTTTACTTATTTCACAAAGTTCATAGTAGACCTCATTAGTGACAACCACAACTTAACATTTTTCATCTTTATGTACTTCTATGCCCAAGATTTGTTTACTTGCCCCTGGATCCTTCATATGAAACATCATCACCAACTCAACCTTTAACATATTGACATAAACCATGCTTCACTCGCAACAAGCATATCATCAACATAACACCAAGATAATGAATCTTCCGTAAACACAATGACCATACTCACTTCTTAAGAACTTTGGCTCACCATGAAGGAATCACACATCTTGTACCATTGCCTGGTTACCTTAGGCAATGCAATGATTCCTTGAGTTTGCAAAGAAATCTCCCTTTCCAATCTTGAAAAATTCTTAATTGTTCCATGTACACATCTCTGCTAATGATGATGTGTGGGTAGTAGGATCCAACAATCTACATCCCTTAACTCCATCACCATAGACAATAAATATGTACTTCATTAGCATAATTTGACCAAGCAAGCCAAGTGAGCCTTCACCTCTCACCTCCATGATTCTTCATTAATTGCAATACATGGCATCTAAAATCATGAGCTACCAAAAAACCTTGTGTCTAAAACCACGACTCTTGACTTATTTTCCCCCTTTCCCTTGAGGTTTCCCATAACCAAACCTAGTCAACCCACCCTCAAAGTCAAGGTATCTAGGAATACCACATGCTCTCCCGCTATCAACTAGGTCATATAGACTTTACTGATGACATTTCAAACCTAGGGTATGTATGCCTAACCAAGTATTAAATTCGTATTCCCATTTACATATAAAAAACTCCACCTCGAACCTTGCATTTGAAAACCTCCACCAAATCTATTAGCTCTTCCACTAGGGTTTTCCCTTCACCATTCACCTAATCTCCACTTGACCTCAAGCCGACAACTCCTCCAAAAAAAATGGAACTCGACCTACGACTTCCAAACAGAGGAACCCTCGGTGATTTTTCCTCCTCTAAATGTAGGTTTATTTTCCTTTTGGCCTCCAATAAACAGGATGAGAAGCCATTCTAGTTTCCTCCATGTTTAGTGACTCTTCCTCTATGCGTGTGTAGAATTTCCCTCGACGACACCTGGAAAGTATCTCAATGGAAGTAGTAAAGGTGGGAGAACCCAACCGCTCATCACAGCTACTAGTGTAACCACATTTATCACAGCCTCGATGGTATCCACACTCTTTACACTAGCTCCTTGTGCAATGGTAACCACCATTTCCACCACCTTCGCTTCTTGGATACAAACTTCTACCAAAATCCAGGAAATCTACGAACCCCCTAGTGTTGGCTACTTCCAAATCTTTGTTTACTTCTCATGGGGCCACACTTGTTTCATCACCACCATTAGAGGTATTAAATCCTATGAAACACAAAAAATGACACAACGGCTTCGGCTCCAACACCTTCCCAGTCTCAGTTCCGAAAAACAAACTACAAGAATAGTCAGCGCTAGAATCCTTTCACAGATAGGACCTCCCTACACAATTAGGGAAATTCAATTCAACCTCCAATATTTGTGTGCGAAGAAACCCATCGTTCTATCCACCGCCCCTATCCACCCCCCTTCTCCCTCTACGCGCACAGACCTTCCTTCAACTCTCAAGAACCACCATTGATCTCAGCTCTAATACCACTTGTTGGATAGAGCTTGCAATTAGATATTAAACAAAGACAAATAAGTGAAGATAAACCATTGCACATAGTACACATAGACAGAGAAAAACAAAAACGAGGATAATGGTGTTCTTTATTTCTTAGCCAACGGAGAAAAATGGATTACAATTCTCATTGAGCACCTCAAGGGATTCAACATTTAAGCAAACATTTCACAAGTGTTTACAAGGATATGGAATTCCAATTTCTTGGGAAACCACACTCGAGTTATGTGCATTTGACATAAATTCATTTGACAAAAATTATGTACATCATTAATTAAAAATAAAAAGATTTAATTCTTATTTTGGAATAATTCTTATGCAATTTCCTATTAACATAGGAATGAAGAAATGAATTACAAGTTAGATAAATTTTAGAGGGTATTCGAATATTTGACTACAACCATGTCGTAGATGTTTTATTTTTTTATTTTTTATTTACTGAAACGGTTAGGAGTTTTAATTATAAAAAAAGGTTGTACATAGGATAAAACATTCATAAGATACAAAATTTCAAAATGTTGAGAGGCCTTGAGTAGAGAGTGATCCTTACAGTACTTCAAATGGCTCATAATTCCTTTTATATACATTAAAAAACTACTTATATTTTGACATGTATACATTTTGACAAAGGAAAATAGCAGAAATATAGCTTTGCACTGCATAAACTTGGTCTACATGAGCTTTAAATTGGTTTCCACCCTCCCTAGAGCATTCTTTAGAGAATCACGTTCAAGTTGATGGGGTGCAGGCTACATAAATTCACAAGATGCATACAAGCTTGTTGATAGAATGGGTTGTTACTAGATTGGAGTATCTGGAAGGTTTCAATGAGAATTTATGCGAAGAGAACTAATCTTGAATGGATGTTGATTAATTATGTGCAAGACTATCGCCATTTCCTCGTTCATTTTTTCCTCTTGCTCCTACAATTGATGAGCGAGATGGGAATTTAAGACACAAAGAGACTCCATTTCATGTTGATATTTCTACATTTTCTCTTGCAATTTGTCCACCTTGCATTCAGTGCAGTCACAAGGAAGGTGACTTTGATGCCATATGCTTAGGAGGGTTATGAAACAAGCGGTATATCCAAGAGAGAAATTCCTGACTAAATTAATAAAGATGGGAGCTTACCCAGTATTTAGGAAATTCCCAATTATCGTTTTCACCCTTTCTCCTACACTGATTATAATCCCAATTTGGAAAAGTTGGAGGAACCCAAATGTGAGAAGACGAAACCATATGAAAAAATAATGGGGCACATAGGTAATTCATTACGACATCCTAGGACTTTGATGCACCCCCCATGTGAGTGTCAATGGCATAAAAATGCTCTCCAAGGTTATGTTGCTTGGACATAGTTTATTGCATAGCTTTATGACCTCTTTGACTACGACACCCACCACTTAGGTTCTTTGACCAAGTTGAAGAAGTTTGGGACAGTGGAAGAATTTATGACTGCATTTGAGCACTTGGATTTCAGAACGAAGGGCATGTCAGATGCTTTCTTCAAGGAATTCTTTATCAATAGCTTAAAAGATGAAATTTGTGCCCATGTTCTCATGGTATGCCCTCGACATTGGTTGGAAGCTACTCAATGCACCAAGGAAGCCCAACAGATTGTATCCTCCTAGATCCGCAAAATATCCTTTCCTCCTTCCCCTAAACCCACCTATCCCACCCCTCCTGCAACTCCCCTCAAGATCCAAAAATTAACCAAGCTCAAAATGGTTGAACGTGAACTCAAGGGTCTTTGTTATAATTGTGATGAAAATTATTTTCCAAGGCACAAGTATAAGGAATTGAATATTTATATAGCCATGACTGAGGATATTTCTGAAGAAGAGTTCATTGTTTCACCCGTGGATGAGATACCACCTCCATCTTATCGGACCCCATCCTCTAATCCACCAGAAGTTGAATCGACGATTTCACTTAATGCCCTCACTAGCTTCTCTACTCCTAGACCCTCAAATTAATTGGTTACATTAAAAATATGAAATTCATCATCCTTATGGACAGCGGTAGCACCCATAATGTTATCCATCACCGCATTACCCAAGAAGTCAATTGTTACATCCATTCTGTCAATAATTTTCAAATCATGATTTCCAATGGAGGTTCCATGAAATGTGGGGGACGATGTGAAAATGTCCAGCTCCAAATTGCTCAATATCACCTGAAATCCCATGTGGCGGATGATGTGAAAATGTGCAGCTCCAAATTGCTCAGTATCACCTGAAATCCCATAAGTTTTCTATAAACATGGATGGTTGTGACATTGTTCTTGGTGCAGAATGGTTATGCACTCTTGGCCCCATTCTCATGGATTTTAAGGACTTAACCATGCAATTCTAATAGGATGAATAATAGTATAAGTTTCAAGGCATCACAACAGGCTCCCCTAAGATCATCAGTTTGCATCACATGGAAAAGCTCCCCAAAAAGGGTCATTCTGGAATTATTACCCAACTTCACTCCATTCATGTTGTTGAGACACCCTCTGTTCATATCGACCTCCAATATATCCTCTCACACCACCAAGTTAATTTTACCACTCCCAAAGAACTTCCCCCTTCCTATGGAGTCCATGATCATTCAATTCCTCTCATACCAGGCAATCTTCCTTCCAATGTTCGTTCTTATCATCATCTCTTTTCCCAAAAGAATGAAAATGAGAAAATTGTTCATGAATTGCTAGAAGTAGGTGTTATACGTCCTAATACTAGCCCCTATTATTCCCCTGTGGTCATGGTACTTAAGAATGAAGATACTTGGTGCATGTGTACTGATTTTCACACCCTCAACAAACTCACAATAAAAGACAAATTCCCCATTTGTTTCATTGATGACCTCTTGGATGAATTGAGTGGTGCTCAATACTTCACCAAACTTTATCTACGTTTTGGCTACCACCAGATTCGTATGAAAGAACAAGACATTCCCAAGACTTCATTTTGAGCTATTGAGGGTCACTATGAGTTCTTGGTAATTCCCTTTGGCCTGTGTAATGCTCCCTCCACTTTCCAAAGTCTTATGAATCATGTCTTCCATCCTTTTCTTCGTCATTTTTTCTTAGTTTTCTTTGATGATATTCTCATCTTTAGTAAAACTTGGGCATCCCATCTCTCCCATGTGAATCAAGTTCTCCATCTACTCTTTAAGAACCAACTTTTCCTCAAACAATCTAAATGTTCCTTTGGAGTCTCAGAAGTGGAATACCTGGGCCATATTGTCGACAAGGATGTTGGTAGGGTGGATCCTAAGAAAATCGAAGATATGTAGGATTGGCCTCACCCTAAAATATTAAGAGCTTGTGTGATTTTCTGGGTTTAATAGGCTATTTTTGAAAGTTTGTTTAAAATTATGGAAAAATTGCAGCTCCTCTCACTTCTCTCCTTACAAATAATACTTTCACATGGACTTCAACTGTTGATCACTCCTTCCAAGAATTGAAAGATTCTATGTGCTTGACCTATGTGCTAGCACTTCCATACTTCACAAAGACTTTTGTACTAGAATGTGATGCTTCCGGGAAATGAATTGGGGCCATCCTCATGCAATATGGCAGGCCTTTGGCCTTCATTGGCAAAAAAGATTCTGAGAGAAATTTTGGCCAATCCATTTATGAAAAGGAAATATTAGCTATTCTACATGTTTTGGATCTCTGGAATCCTTATTTATTGGGACAATGCTTCCAAATTAAAATTGATCATCAAAGTCTAAAGTATTTTCTAGAACAATGAATTTCATCACCGAAGAAACAAAAATGGTTGACCAAGATATTTGTCTATGATTATGAGATAATTTAGAACAAGGGAAAGGAAAATGCAGTTGCAAACGCTCTTTCCTAAAATCATGAAGAAGATGGGTCCCTTTTCCCCCTCTCCTTCATTGTACCATATTGGCTCCAAGTTGTTCATTAGAAATGGTTGCAAGACCCCAACATTTCTAGCATGATCCACCAATTGCAACACAATTCTCCAACTTCTTCAGGGTACTCTTGGCACAATGAAGAGCTTCTCTACAAAGGTCATTTGTATTTTTGCAAGAAATCACAACTTAAATCCATGGTTCTTTCTGAACTTCATGCTTCCCCCACAATGAGGCATTCAGGGTTTACCAAAACCTATAAATGTGTCAAATTCTCTTTTTCCTAGGATGGTATGAAACAAGACGTCTGCACCTTTGTGGTTGAATGTGAGATCTGTCAATGCTACAAGGGAGAAACAATCAAAGTTGTGGGCACACTCCAACCACTTTCGATCCCCCCTACTATTTGGCGAGATATTTCTATGGATTTCATTGTTGGATTACCTAAATCAGGAAATAAGTTAGTCATCATGGTGGTCATCGATTGTCTTTCCAAATATGCGCATTTTTGTGCTCTTCAACACCCATTCACAACATCCAAAATGGCTCAAAACTTCATGGATAATATCTTCAAGCTTCATGGCATGCCTAATTCTATTGTTTCTGATAGAGATCCCACTTTCACCAACAATTTTTGGCAAGAATGTTTAAAGCTAAAGGGCACCCAATTGCATCTCAACATCGCTTATCACCCCTAGATGGATGGATAGACTGAAGTTGTCAACAAGTGTTTGGAAACATATTTGAGGTGTTTTTCATCTGAAAGGAAAAAAAGATGGGCTCAGTGGCTACCCCTAGATGAATGGTGGTACAACACATTTTACCATACAACTAATCGCATGACTCCTTTTGAAGTAGTATATGACCAAAAGCCACCATCAGTTCTCTCATACATGCTAGGGGTTTTGAAGGTTCAGTAGGTTGAAAAAAATATTACATTCCGAGAGGCTATTCTTTGTGCCCTCAAAGACAATTTGGTCATGGCTCAAAATCTCATGAAGCAACAAGCAGTTTGAGGTCATTCTGAATGTCAATTTGTTGAAGGGGATGAGGTGTTTCTTCGATTGAAAACTTATAAGAAGACTTCACTCAAAGTTGAACATTGTCGAAAACTTGCTCCCAAATTTTATTTTCCTTATACCGTGCTCAAGCAAGTGGGATTAGTGGCCTACCAATTATTTCTACCCAGTCATTCAAAGCTCCATACAACTTTTCGTGTCTCCTGCTTAAAGAAGGTGATTGGAACTAAGTGTCAGACTCAAACCAGTCTCTGTGAGTTGGATGAAGAAGGTTTCATCTGGTTGTAGCCACAAGCAGTCTTGTACTAGCGAGAGCGTCGTCAACGTTAGTGCACCATCAAGGAAGTGTTATTCCAGTGGAAAGATACAATTCCAGAAGATGCCACCTAGGAGTTGACCACCATTCTACAACAATTTCCTCATATTAATCCTTGAGGACATAGTTGTTCTTCAAGGGGGAGGGCATGTTAGGTACCTAACCCCCCTAACCCCTCACGTAGGTAGAATAATATATTTCCATGTAATAAAGGTCGATATTAATAAGGCCTAGCAATAAGGAATAATAAATCAAATGTAAGAAGAGATAATAGAAGTTTTCTCTTCTAGAAGGATCTTCCTCTAGGTTGTTCTTTTGGATAGATAGATTTAGTATAAATAGAAGTAGAGGGTATAAAAAGTTTTGTCTTGATATTTATTGTAATATAATGTTGCTCTGTTGGAGGTTTCCCCCTCGAAGAGGCAAGTGAACATTGTTTCCTATCAATAAAGGTATCATTCTAATTGTTGTGGTTTCATCTACTGTGTTGTTCCGATGTTATTCTCTGCAATATTTATGTTTTCAACTATTCTAACAGATCTGGTGCTTTACACTATCTTGGGTGTATAGGTGCTCAAAATGATGAGTTATCACTTCCTTGATCAAATCAATTTTTTCAAGCACCAACTCGGTCTTTGTTTTTATTTTTGAAACAATATTTTTATGTCCCCTTTGTTGTGCTCATTTGTGGAAGAGTGATGTACTTGAATCTCATGTCTGAAGCCAAATATTGTAGGATTTCAACCTCCATTTTCCTTCTTCTTTTCGAAATGCTGAGTGAATATTTTGATAGGATTCTTTCTCCTTTTTTAGGGTGGATTCATGATTTTCCGTCTCATTTTGGATTAATTCTAACTATGAAATGTGAGCAACTCTTTCCAGAGAGGGAGCGTTGGAGGCCTTTTCCCATTCTTTCCAAGCCAATTTCACCAACCATAATTTTCTTTCCCAAATGAAATTTGGAGAGCCTTGAATGGGAGAGGACCAAACCTACTTAACAAGGGTGATGATAGAGTCAGATTACATCCAAAGGGGATTAGAATGAAAGGGGATACAACCAAAATTATGAGGGGAGGGGAAAGGACAGGGTGATTGGCTTATGATCAAAAATGGAAAAGGGAAGGATGCTTGAGGAGATAGAAAAGTGAAGGAGAAGAAGGTCGATCTGGATAAGAAAGTGATATAAACGAGCGACAACATGTGTAATGTTCCTGACTTGGCTAGTCTAGGAAATGTTCCTAATGTGTGTGTAGGATTAATCGTTTACAACATATAAATGATAATACAAATAATAAACGCGACAAAGGACTGCAAAGTTTGTATTATGATATCTCTATGGATTACAAAATGGCTGAATGCAGCTGAATAAAATGACAATACTCGACTAGATCAAGAGACAAAGAATCTTAGCTGGAATACAAATAAGCAACTGTGGATGAATAAAATAACAACACTCAGCTAGATCAAATGACAAAAGGATCTTAGTCGGAATACAAATAAGCAACTAAAAGATAATACCTGGAATATGGGAGCATTGTGAAATCAATGAAGAATGATGGAAGACCTGGATGATCTTTCTAGTGACTAGGGTGTGTTTTTCAACACCGAAATCAGCCAACTAGTGTCTTCCTCCTAGAATACAGTGACCTATCTCTCCTAAGATGCACCTCTTATCATCAATGACAAGTCATAATCTGCATAATAATGAATTAGGTCGCTGACCCTTCCTTTGTCTTTCCAAAACCCTAAATCATGTTGAAAGCCTAAATCACTGTTGACTTCCAAAACCCTAAATCACTGTTGAAACCCTAATTCACTATTGGCTTCTATTTTTAGCTCATAATTACTTAAAATCTCTTTTAACCCTTTTTAGCTCAATGCCACTTTCTGAATATAACACCTGTGACTAGACTGACCTCTAATAACCCTGTTTACCCCTCTTTGGCCCTAACTATAGTCTAACGAGGCAGTTTAGACCATTAAGCCTCCTCTATGGAGCTCCTATTTGGAAAGGGACATTACATTCCTCCCTTCCCGAAATTGCTTGTCCTCAAGAAATACCACTCCAGGGTGTTGCAACACCTGCTCGCTCTCCTAAGTAGCATCCTCTACGGGAATCCCTCTCGATCTAATCAAACACTCTCTTATGAACTTGCTCCTCATTTTCTTCTCTTGGAACTCCAAAACCTCCTCTGGAACTAACTCCAACTATCCCTCCTCATCCAACAGGGGAAGTTCCTCAGATGTGATAATTAATTGTCCCACTTCCTTTTTGAGGCAAGACACATGGAAAACATTATGAATCTTGCTCCCCTCTAGAAGCTCTAGTGCGTAAGCAACCTTGCCTACCCGGTGCATGATCCTGTAAGGACCATAAAATATGGGCTTGAGCTTCTCGGCCCCACTCTTCTTCAGAGATGACTGTCTGTAGGGTTGGAGTCTCAAGAAAACCAAATATCCAACCTCAAAGTTGTGCTCCATCTTGTGCCTGTCCACACTTATCTTCTGTCGATTTTGCACTGTTTGCGGGTTCTCTTTCAACAACTTGAGAATCTCTTGACTCTCTATGATCCAGTCCTTGGCCTTGGGAGCTCTTCTCTCCCCGAATACAAAGTCTACCAAAGTGAGAGCATCATATCCATACAATGCTTGAAAGGGTGTCATACCAATGGACATGTGGAAGGTGGTGTTGTAGCAATGTTCTCCTAAATGTAACCACTTTACCCATGTTCTCTGTTGTCCTACTACATAGTTCCTTAAATACCCTTCAACCCACTTGTTGACACTATCAGTCTGCCCATCTGTCTGAGGTGATAGTTGGTGCTAGGTGTCAACTCTATCCCCACCAACTGAAACAAAGCTCTCCAAAATGTCCCTATGAACTGACTTTCCTTGCCATTGACGATGTTCTTCGACAACCCATGAAGTCTGAATACCTCCCTAAAGAAAAGCTTGGCTACCTGAACTGCATTGTACTCCGTTGGTATGGCATAGAAGTCAGCAAACTTGGTCAATCTGTCGACCACTACATAGATACAGTTCTTACCCTGGACCTTGGGTAGACCTTTGATGAAGTCCATAGATATACTCTCCCATTTTTGCTCTAGAATGGGGAGTGGCTGAAGTAGCCCTGCTGGAAGAGCATGCTTTGACTTGTTCTGCTAGCAAGTTACACACTCACTGACGTGTCTCATAACGGCATGTTTGAGGCCCTTCCATGAGAACCTCTCTCTGATATGTCTATAGGTTTTGAAAAACCACTAATGGCCTGTTAGAGGTGAATCATGAACTGCGGAGAGGATCTTCTTATTGATCCCTGAATCTAGCACCAAGTAGACTCTATCCTTGTAAAATATGACATCATCAATGACCCTATACCGATCATCCTGTATCTTCCCATCCATCACCTCACAAGAGAACTTTTTCTTGGAATATTTCACTAACAAGTGGGATTTCCAATATGCTGAAATCTCCATCAAAGAACATGTCGCAGGTCTCCTCAATAGTGCATCGGCCACAATCTTATTCTTCCCCTTGACATACTCTATGTCAAAGTCAAATGTCTGTACCTTCGTCACCCATTTTTGTTGGTGCTCACTGAGGTCCTTCTTCTCAAGGAAATATTTCAAACTATTGTGATCGATCTTCACCATGAATTTGCTACCCACCAAATACTATTTGAACTTGGTCAAGGCATGCATGATTTCCAACATTTCCTTATCATAAATGGAGTAAAACCTCTCAGGTTGACTAAGATTCCGTCTCTCGAATACAATGGGGTGTCCTCCCTGCATCAAAACTGCACCAATCCCTTCACCAGATGCATCACACTCTTGTACAAATGGCAAGGTGAAGTCTGGTAGTGCCAACATTGAACAAGTGCCCATGACTTCCTTCATGTGATCAAAGGATTCATGTGATTTCTCAATCCATATGAAGGGCCCATGTTTGGTAACTATCAGCGGTGGTCCAAGATGAGAAAAACCCCGAACGAACCGTCTGTAATAGCTGCACAACCCAAAGAAGCTCCTCAATTCTGTCACATTCCTAGGCATTGGCCAATCAAGAATGGCCCCGATCTTCTCTTGGTGCACCTGTACCCCCTGTGCACTGATGATGTGGCCTAAGTAAAGCAGCTCTGTCATACCGAACTCGCACTTGGACTCTTTGGCATATAATTATTGTGCCTCCATGATGCTCAATACCTCATCTAGGTGCCTCATATTGTCTTTCCATGACCGACTATAGATCAAGATGTCGTCGAAGAAAACCAAGATTGATTTCCTTAATTAGTCCCTGAATATATGGTTTATGCAATACTGGAATGTAGAAAGTGCATTTCTTAGCCCAAATGGCATAACCAAGAAATTGAAGTGTCCAAAATGACATTGAAATGTCGTCTTCTCTATGTCCTTCTCTCAGATGTTGATCTGATGATATCCAAAGAATAGATCAATTTTTGAGAAGAAAACTGCCCCATGCAATTCATCCATCAACTCATCAATGCGTGGGATAGGGTATCGGTCCTTGATGGTTTTCTTGTTCAAGGCTCGGTAATAAATGCACATCCTCATAGTGCCATCCTTCTTCAGAACTAAGACAACTGAAGAATCAAATGGGTTATTGCTCGGTCTAATGTGTCCCATCATCAGCAATTCCTTGATTTCCTTCCCTATTTCATCCTTGAACCTCCTAGGATGATGATAGGGGGGGGTGATCATAGGTTTGGCCCCCTCCTCCAACTCAATGGTGTGCTCAAACCCTCTGTCAGGTGGTCTCCCTGGTGGACTTTCCTCAAAGGCCTACCGATGTCGTCCCAATAAATTCTTGATCTTTGTATGGTATTGTTGTCAACCTTCTGAATCCTTCTAAGTAGTGATCAAGCATTATGTGGCATATGCTACCTCCCCATGTCTGATTATCCTCTCCATCCTCTTGGATGAAACTGTCTTGGGTGCTCCTATAGACATACCTCTTAGAACAACCTTCTTCCCATCCTGATCTCTGAATCCCATTTCCAATGTTTGGTAGTTGGTAGTGATTTTTCCCAAGGTAATCATCCACTGAACTCCTAACACCACATCTCTATCCGATAGGTCAACCACATAAAATGTGTCTCTCACTGTGTAGTTTCCTAACTTCATCTCTAAGTTTGGAACTCTGTCTAGACACTCAACTATGTGTCCATCTGCTACCGCAACATCAAACCCCTCAAACTTCTCTGTTTGAAGTGCCCGTTGCGATATTAGTGAAGCATCGATGAAGTTGTGGGTGGCCCCACCATCTATCATGGAGATTTCCCATTGCCCCTAAATAATCCCTCTGATACGGAGGGTATCATACCCAAGAACACCATAAAGGGTCACTATGACTCCTCCCTTTGTTGGTTTCCCCATGTTAGCCTGCTTTGGCGGTTGTGGGACTACTGGACGATGGGAGCCTACCGGTGTCGGTGGTCTATGGGGAGGTTTCTCCCTTGCTAGTGTTGACTCCTCCTCTAACCTAGTGAATCCACTGTCCTACTCCTCCTCCTCACTGTCCACGTTGTCTGTTGCTACCTCAATATAATGAATCTCTCCCTTTCCCATGCACCTGTGGCCTGGGACCCAAGTATCTTTGCAGCTAAAGAAAATATTCCTCCTCATAAGCTCTCGTCCAGTCTCATCATCCAACTTTTCCTTGCCCTTCCATTCTATTTGGAATGGCTTCCTGTCTCGATCCCTCTGGGCACAAATGGTTTGGAGAAAGTTTTAGTCTTTGGCACTGAGCCTGCCAGATCTCGAGTGCGAAGGATGGCATCCTGCAAAGTGGGAGGCCTGTATGCCTTCACCCATCCTCTCAAAGGCTCTGTGAGTCCTTATGTGAATAGCATGATCAACTTGAGCTCCGATATATCTATCACTGCCATAGCTACCTGCTGAAACTCTATTATGAACGCATATGTTGTGCCAGTTTGTCTCAACTAGGATAGATCCCTAAACTTTATCTCAAGATCCTTCTTGTCAAACCTATCCATGAGCCTATCTTTAAACTCCCTATAGGAGGTTATGTGACTGTGACCCAATGTCACTAGTCCATTATACTACCACTCGTGTGCCTCAACCTCCAAGTTTAAGGTCACGAAACCGATGGCCTCTATCTCGTTCATCTGGTTGAGCTTGTAATACGTGCCTATCTTCTATACCCAAGCTCTGGCAGTGTATTTGGATGATTCGTCGAAAGAAGGGATGGTGAGTTTCCCAACTTTTTGGATGAAATTGAAGTTATGCCCCTGCTGCTGTTGTGGTCCTCCCCTCTGCGTCTCTCTGGGGAGGTTCCTGAGTCTGAGTCCACAGTACTTGACTATGGTCATGTACTGATGGAAGTCACGACCCAATGCTGCGTACTCCCTCTTATATTTTGTAATGTCGTCGGCATGAGTTGGTGGCCTCTTTTCTATTGGTGGCGGTGTTGCTACCAAGGGTGCCCTCTGGAAACTAGGAAACAAGGGTCTGGGAATCCTACTCGCAGAGGTGTATGTGTGAGAGGGTGACTAGGGTCTACTACCTACTCCCGAGTTCCCCTGTGTTTCATGCGAGACTTGTGTATCTAGGGTTCTCACTCTATCCAATCTATCAACCACCTGTTCCAAGGACTGAGACATGGTCCATTGACTAGCTAACATATCATTGATAACCTGCATGAAAGTTGCCTCTGGATCTACGGGGTCCTTGCCACTGCCCTCTGGTCACTCATATCTGTCTCCTAGCATCCTCTCAGCCTCATGCTCTAACCTTCTCTCTGCTTCTTTGTGTGCCTCTTCCTCTTCCTCTGAGCTAGGAGGAAAAGGGGGGAAATCAGGCCTATGCCTTCTTTCCTGATGCCTGTTGTAAGTGACATATTCATCACCTACGTGTTCACAGCCCTCTGGGTTTTCTGTTGCACTCATTGTCTTTAGTCATAGGCTGGCATGACTAAAGCTTCGATACCACTGTAATGTTCCTGAATTGGCTAGTCTAGGAAACCCTCCTAATGTGTGTATAGGATTAATCATTTACAACATATAAATGATCATACAAATAATAAACGTGATAAAGGACTGGACAGTTTGTATTATGATATCTCTGTGGATTACAAAATGGTCGAATGTGGATGAATAAACTGACAATACTTGACTAGATCAACAGACAAAGGATCTTAGCCATAATACAAATAAGCAACTGTGGCTGAATAAAATAACTAAACTCTGCTAGATCAATAGACAAAAGAATCTTAGACGGAATACAAATAAGCAACTAAAAGGTAATACCCGAAATATGGGAGCACTGCAAAATCAATGAAGAATGATGGAAGACCTGGATGATCTTCCCAGTGATTAGGGTGTGTCTTTCAACACCAAAATCAACCAACTGGTGTCTTCCTCTTGGAATACATTGAACTATCTCTCCTGAGATGCGCCTCTTCTCCTCAATGACAAGTCATAATCTGCATAATAATGAATTAGGTCGCTGACCCTTCCTTTGTCTTTCCAAAACCCTAAATCATGTTGAAACCCTAATTCATTGTTGACTTCCAAAACCCTAAATCACTCTTGAAACCCTAATTCATTGTTGACTTCTATTTTTATCTCATAATGACTTAAAAGCACTTTTAACCCTTTTTATCTCAATGTCACTTTCTGAATATAACACCTGTGACTGGAGTGACCTCTAGTAACCCTGTTTACCCCTCTTTGGCCCTGCCTATAGTCTAACGAGGTGGTTTAGACCATTAAGCCTCCTCTCTGGAGCTCCTATTTGGAAAGGGACATTACAACATGGTTGAGTCCAGAACACTTGTTGCTCCAACTAACTTTTCCTTTATTTGAGTTTTTGTCCTAAAGATCCCAATTTGAGAATAGATCTTCCATATTTTCTCGCATGGGATCACAAAAACAACTGTCACCTCATTTTTTTGAGTTATGAAGATGGGTGTTCATATAAATCGCTACAATAAAATAATTTATGTCCATATTTTACTTGGAAACAATCAAGGAAGTCCATCATTCTAGTTTTTTTTAGTATCTATGTGGCATATATATAAATTAAAAATAGAAAACTTTATAAGATTTGATTCTTTTTTGTGGAGAATAGTAAGAATCTAGTGGTTAGCATAGAATGATAACTCTAGTTTCCATTGGAGTTGATCCTATGGAGTCATAATTCCTCCCAATGCTCCTACTAAACTTTTAGCTATTCCTTTTCCATTTTGCATAGGTTTCTTCCAGCTTAAAAGTGCCACATATTCCTCCATTTTTGCCTCTTCGAGGAGGATTACAGAGGACTTGTCAAGTTTAATGAAGTCTCTTAGGGATTTGACCTTCAAGCTACTACTAAATCCTCTATAATTCTAGGAGATAAATTTCATTGTCTAGGGATTCTAGAGGCCTGCCCACTAGTGACAGACAATTATAGACCTTTATTGCCTCCTTTTCGTCCCATATTGTTGAGGTAACTTTCTATTGAATGTTGCTTCCCATGAACTTTTTCTTTATTGGTTGTTTTGTGTTCAATGTCTCTATGTGATATCTTTCCTGATCTCCTTTTTTTCTCTTATGGTATCTCACCCTCCTCAACTTCCTATTTAGAAGACCCTTTGTGGGGAATCCTTTCCACAATAATGTTTTGTTATATTTCTTGAATAACTTATTGAGTGGCTTCTTGAAAATTTTCTTCTTCACGAGAGTCTCCTCCATCTCCTTATAGATCTTGGGAGGTGACCTCCAGGGGGGTTACGCTTGTTATGTTATGGTTTGGATCCACATCCACCTCATCCCATTTACCCATTGATGATTCTCCTAGAATTGCATATTGATTTTTTGTTGCTAGTTGAGTCTCAAGATGATTAATGGTTTCTTTCCTTCCTCCATTAGCTATGTTTTCCATGGCTACCTTGTCTTGTGCTACATTGGGGATTTTGTTAGGATTTGATGAACCTGGGGATTTCCTATTATTTTTCCCCTTATTTTCTTTATTTTTGACCTGTTTCCATCCCACTTCTAGTTCTCCTCCCGCAACCTCTTGCTCTTGCTTGTTTTTTGGGCAGTTCCAAGCACACTGCCCGTATTCATGGCAAGACTTGTATTTGAAAGGAAGTTGTTGATAGTCCAACTTCTAAAGATGTTACCAATCATCCAAAGAGAGCGTGATGGCCTTGGGCAAGCCCTTCTCTAGATCTACTTCAACACAGATTCTTGCACAAGCAAACATTGAAGGTTTCTATTCATATTTATTAATATATTTCCCTCGAGAATCTCCCATACACTTCAAAATCTCATCTCTCTAGCAGTGAAAAGGAAAGTGGGGAAGATGAACTAAAACAAGAACTGTTGTTGGGATGTCACATTCCCAATCAAAGTCCAACATCCACCAGTTCAAATATAAACCTCATGACCCAAAAAAGTACGTCCCACTACAAAAAATAAGATCTCGATCTTCTTTAAGCTCAAAATAGAAAATATAAAATCCCTTACCACAAAAAGGTTGACTCATTCTTCCTTGAATCATTGGTTTCCAAGTTCTATGCAATCCAGAGCTTGATCTTTTGAGGGGAAGTCCAGAGGTTTGTAAATTGTCCAATAAGACATTTGGATACATATGTCAGAGCTTTAATGTGAATAACGACAAGCGATCTTCGGGATCTGGTCCAATTTTTTCACAAACCGAGAGTGAGTGGATCGAGCTGAAGGATTCCCAAGATAACCCACAAGTTGTTTGAAGGCTTCAATTTCTTATTTGAATTTGGAAGGGATAGGGGTCTTTGCATGCCATGATCAAGATGCAAAGAGAAAGAGCGGCTGTGATCTAAGGTTTACTCAATAGAGTCAATGTTGAAAGTGTACTTTATGATGGAGATACACCACACTTTCATAGAGCGCTCTTCCATTTGCATAAGTGTCATAAAATTTTTATGAATATAAAAGTTAAAGGATAATTACACTACATATACAAAGGAAAAAATAACACAATAAGATGCCAGCAAAATTACTTAAAAACACATTATACAAAATTATGCCAATGAGCTTGAAATAAAAGATAAAATTTGAGCATATATTATGAAAGATAATGGAAAAAATTATTTGTAAGTGCTAACTAGTGTAACCAGTCTAACTAATGTAACCAATTTCACATACAAAGATGTAAATTTATTTTAAAAAATAAAATTTGATTTTTTTTTATATCTTAACATATTTTATCCCAAAATCATAAATTTAATGTTAAAATAAATCTACATAAATTGTTTTGTTAACATGATTATTTTAATTAAATATTATTTTTTATATTTATGGCTTAAAAACTTAATTTTTAATATGGGGTAGGACTTAAATGCATGGATGAGTCTGTGCTGACCCAGTTTGGTGTATAGGCCCACCGTTATATATATATTATATATATATAACGAGCTATAAAAATGGCAGGATTCTGTAAATGCACAGATGGGTGTGTGTTGGCCCAGTTTGGTGTATTAGCCCGCCGTTTCATTTATTTCATTTCATTGTTCCGATTAAATTATAAAAATCTAATTCTCAAACGGCTCTGTAAGCCTGCTTTACACGGCTAGCCTGGGAAATAAATCAAAGAGGATCAATAATTCAACATTTTTAGGTCATTTGTGTTGGACGTTGATGGCTGAACAGAGTGTTTCATCAGAATTTCATCTACTTAAATTGCTCATAACAATCAGGGTTCGAACAGTTGACCTTTACAAATTTATATAACAGATAAATAGGGCATGTATAGATAATTACAAAAGTGAAATATTTCATTATGCTCTTTAAGTTTTTCAGTAGAATAATTTGTTTGATATATATCTTATTAATTTGTTATATAGATACAAGCTAAATGCAACAGGGTTCTGTAAATGCAGAGATGACTGAAATAATAGATATCTTGACCTCCAAGTATGTGAAATAATGGATATCTAGCTGACACGCAAAAGCTCACCTCACAGAGATTCATATGGATGTCAGATCTTTAAAAATAAAAGAGAGTACGAAAATTTCAGTGTTCAGCGGTTCATACGGATGTCATATCAATAAAAATACATCACATGTGGTTAGACCGTCTTTGATATTTCTAGTTTTATTTACCAAAGAACTAGATAAAATATGTGAAACAAACACACGATGAGGCTACGCTCACTTCTCTATTGTTCAATGAAGATTGATTACATTTTTAAATAAAAAAAGACTCTACTAAGTCGGTTACATGTAAAGCAAAGACAACTAAACTCTCAACTACGAACTGACTCTTAGAACTGACACTTGTAACTAGCGCTTACTCCATTATTTCCAAGTCTCCCCCTTAATGGAGAATGGATTGACTTCTACACCTAACATCTCCCTAAACAGTTCAAACTTAATCTTTCCAAGAGGCTTAGTGAAAATATTAGCAGCATTTTCACTAGTATTACAATACATAAGAGCTATTTCATTTGACTGCAACTTTTCTTTAACAAAATGAAACTGAGCTTCAAAATGCTTTGTCCTTGCATAAATAATTGGATTCTTCGCAATATTGATTGAAGTTTGATTATCACATTTGATCATCGTAGGTTCCTGTCGTTCTTCTCCAACATCTTGAAGAAATCTTCTTAACCAAACAACTTCATAAGTTGCTGCAGACAAGGCTTTATATTCTGCTTTAGTAGAAGACAAAGATACAATAGGCTACTTTTTACTGCTCCATGAAACAACCTCGGATCCAATGCCAAATGCATATTCAATGGTTCATCCTCGATCATCTGAATTGTCAGTCCAATCAAAATCTGAGTAACTTGTCAACTCAACATCAGATGCATCAATATATTTAATATCATAATCAAGTGTACCTTTTATATACCTGAGTACTGCCTTTGTTACATTCCAATGGATTTCATGAGGTTTCACCATAAACTGACTTAACACACTAACAGAATATGCAATATCAGGTCTGGTTGTGGTGAGATAATTCAGACTACCCACCATCTGTCTATACACAGTGCCATTCATCTCCTTCGAACCATCATCACAAGAAAGTTTCACATTTTGCTACATCAGAACACTAGAAGACTTACACTAAGCCATTTTAAATCTCTTAAGTATTTCTTTGATATACTTACTTTGACAAACAAAAGTTTGGCTTGCATTTCTCCAAACTTCAAGACCTAGGCAGTAATGTAACTCACCAAGATATTCCATTTCAAATACCTGTGACAACTGCTCCTTGATTTCATCAATTAATTTCTCTGCATTTCCTGTAATTATCAAATCATCAACATATAAGTAAATCAATACTATATACCCCTTCTCATCAAATTTGGTATTTAGATTTGGATCACTTTTGCTCCTCATAAAACCCTATTAAAGAAAGAAAGAGTCTGTCTTCTCATATCATGACCTAGGTGCCTGTTTTAGTCCATACAATGATTTCTTTAACTTACACACTAAGTGTTCTTGCCCTTTTTCAACAAACCCTTAAGGTTGAGTAAGGTAAACCTCCTCCTTTAATTCACCATTCAAAAATGTAGATTTAACATCTAACTGGTGTAGCTTCCAATGGTACTTTATATCTAAAGCAACTAACATTCTGATAGTATTCAATTTAACTATTGGTGCAAACGTTTCAGCATAATCAATACCTTCTATTTGTGAATACCCCTTTGCAACTAGTCTAGCCTTATACTTATCTATACTACCATCTGATTTAAACTTGGGCTTGTACATCCATTTGTATCCAATGGGCTTCTTATGTTGAGACAATTAAGTCAATTCCCAAGTATTGTTTTTTATTATAGATTCATATTCTTCCTCCATTGCATTTCGCCATTCATCATGTTCATTAGCTTCATCAAAACTCATGGGTTCTATGACATTTGAAATGCTACTCATTAGGGCATAGTCTTTATACCTCTCACGGAGTTGAACCTATCATGAAGATCTTCTCAACTGATTATCTTCCTCCCCACTTTGTGAAGATATGTCTTCACCTCTAGGTGAATTGTGACTGCTTTAATTGTCCATATCACTGAGTCCTTCTTCCTGCTGCTACTGTCGCTGAGCGGATGGATGTTTCTTTCACTACAGGGATGGTTGCTGCTACTGCTGCTCTTCTTTAACTCCTTCATCAAGAATTCTCTGCCATTCATCATGATTGTTGTCGTCATGATTTCATGCTTCCTTCTCATGGAAAAGTACATCTCTACTTGCAAATACTTTGTGAGTAGCAATATCAAACAGTTTGTATGCTTTAAATTTAGAACAATACCCAATGAAAATACATTTAATGGCTTTAGCATCCAGTTTTCTCCTATTCTCCTTTGGAATATGAGCAAAAGCCTTACACCTCAATACTTTCAAATTATGAATTGCAAGTTTGGACCCATACAAGGCTTCGAAAGGAGTAACATTATCAAGACACCTTATTGGACTTATACTCTTTAAATAAACTGCAGTATTTATGGATTCAGCCCAAAATGCATTTGATAGATTCTTACCTTTCATCATACTGCGTCCACACTCTACTAGAGTTCTATTTTTCTTTTTAGCGACTCCATTCTGCTGTGGAGTGTGAGGTATTGTAAACTGTTGTACTATTCCATGATCTTTGCAATATTTGTTGAAGTCCCCTGATTTATACTCTCCCCCTTGATCTGAACGGAGGATTTTGATGGATTTTCCTGTCTTCTTTTCCACCATGGTTTTGAATTCCTTAAAGTACTCGAAAACATCATTTTTTCGTCTAGGGAAGTAAACCCATGTGTATCTCGTGCAATCATCAATAAATAACAGAAAGTAAAATGCACCTCCTAACGACCTAGTCTGCATAGGCCCATAAACATTAGTATGCACAAAATCTAACACATCTCTCTTGTTCCTATCAAGATTAGAGGGGAATTCATCTCTGTGCATCTTTCTTAATGCACATCTATCACAAGCAACCTTCTCATTCTTTAACATGGGAAGTCCTTCAACCATATTCTTTTTCTGTAATAACAATAAATCAGGATGATTGATGTGGCCATACCTTTGATGTCAAAGAATCTATGTTGGCATAGTTGTATAAGTCGGTGCATGATGTGCTTTGTTGGTAACATCAATTTTGTATAGGCCTCCTGCTCTGACTCCCATTGCAACAGTTTTGAAATGGTCCAGCAGATCCTTCACTATGCAACGATTCTTGAAGAACTCAACCTTCAAGTCCTAATCTGTAATGGTGGACACAGAGATCAATTTTTTCTTTATTCCTGGCACATAAACAACATTGCGAATGTGATGAACTGTACCATTCAGCAATGTCACAAGAATGTCTCCATATCCCTTGATCTCATGAGTGCAGTCATCTCCAGGATATATGATGGCACCATTCTGTGTTTCTTTAAAATTAACATACCAATTTTTATTACAAGTCATATATATTGATGCTCAACAATCCACAAACCAAGCATTAGAATCATTCGTTTTAGCAGATAAAGAAGTGTTAGACACAAACAACCTAAGATCTCGTGATTCAAAATTTGGAGGTTCATCAATATCATCATTAGCAATAAATAATCTAAGATCATGATTTGACGATTTTTTTGCATAATGACCTGAATATGTTCTAGGTTTATTCCTAGCCTCATCACTTTTCTTCTTATGACAATCTTTAACAATATGTCTAGGTCGACCACAATAAAAACAATTGTTTGACTCATTCCTGTCAGATTGCATACATTGATTTGGAGATTGTCTTCTCTGCGATGAACTGCCTCTCTATCATGAACCACCTCTCTGCCATGAACTGCCTCCTCTACTGATCCAGGTGGATATCGGTGGCCACCCACATTTTCCAACTAGCTCAAAATAGTTTTCTGGCAATTTTGGCAATTTACTATTTTTAGCAGGTTTTAACTTCCGGGGCCATTTTGAACGCCTAAATGAAGGTTTTTTGAGATCGAGGTTTTTAATGATAGCCAAAGGCATGATTGAGCCCCCAAAATGAATCTCCTCGATGATACCTTTCCAACGAGCTATCACACGCCTGAAACGAAGATCGTATGCAAAAGTTACGACCACGGGAAGTTGATGTACTAACTTACCAAAATGGGGCCCACATGACTTTTGGCGCTTCATCTCCTAGGGTTAGGTTTTTGGATGTCTATGACTTTTGGCATTCTCGTCTATTGTAAAAAGGCCTCTAGAGCCTCATTGTAATCATCTTCTCACAGATGCGAGTAGTAGCCACATCCCTTCTCAGAGATAAGCTACCAACACCCTAGCTAGTTTATTTCCATTCTGTCTGTAAGCATATTTCAGTCATTTGTTATTAATGAAATGAAATCTTATTTCCGTTGCATCTCTGCGTTTATGTGTATTTATGTATTTCATTTTGTTCCTACATAAATCCGGATCAGTGGTATCAGAGCGGTCTGCTCATTCTCAATCCTTGTTTGCATGTCCCCAACGAGATCGGAGTATAAGGAGTTGGGGCTCGATCTGGTTAAACCTTTGCAAGATCAGCCTCGCAAACCCCGATGACCGCCCATGGGGGAAGAAAAGAAATATGAGGGAGCAGGAGATCCTATCAAAATGTTTCTCGAGGAGGCCCTCGAGAAACAAAGGAACGCGATGATGGATAACTTTGCCCAGATTCTTCAAGCGATTCCCACTAGTGGTGCATCGACATCCAGAAGCCACTCTGGAGGTGCCACTCCTTTTAAGGTACAAGTAAACTTTGACATTCCCATATTTGACAGCCAAATAGATGCATATTCTGTAGATAGATGGTTGAATCTATTAGAAGGATATTTCTCGGTTCATGATTTTTCCGATCGAGAAAAGATTATTTTCGCACTCCTCAAAGCCACCCCCCATGTCAAGGACTGGTGGGAAACCTATTCGGAGCAAGAGGGAGAGGGAAAACCCTCTTTGTTCTCAAATGCACCCACTTGGAATTCTTTTCGAGACGTCATCAAGGAATAATATTATCCCGTGGGGAGCTATGAGGACAAATACATACAATGGACTACGTTGCGGTAGCAAAGGGACCAAGATGTGCATGAGATGACGAATCTGTTTCATACCCTACGCACAAAGTTGGGTATCAAAGATTCAGAGAAACATTTGGCGTTAAAGTACCGCAGTTGTCTGCACAGATACATTCAGGAGGAAATGGATTTCCTCGACATATCCTCACTTGATGTGGCATACTGATATGATGCCATGATTGAGCAGAAATTCAAACAGAAGAAGCGAGACTTTGGGTCTGCAAATCAGAAGCACGAGAAAGGTACTCCCAAACTGCAAAACAAAGGACCAAGCGAAGGCAGGGCAACCCAGGACAACCTGCCAAAGCCACAAGAAAAGAACAACACCACGAAGCCAAAAAAGGACACAGGGAAGTGGTGTGAGTTCCATAAGAGCTCTACTCACAACACAAGTGAGTGTCAGGCCAAGAAGTCACTAGTAGCTTAGTTGAAGGCTTTTGAATCGGATGCATGCTCCGACTCTGAATCAGAACCTGACAAGGGGAATGACAGGGGGAAGCAGATTATCGATATGGAGCCCAATGCCATCGTTGCCACCACGAAGATCCAGAAGGAGGAACCAGAAGATCCAGAGGAGGTAGAGCGTCTCTTCCATTCCAGGATGTGGGTAAAGGGTTCCCCGTTGCAGTTCATTGTCGACAGCGGGAGCTAGAAGAATCTCATCTCGGTAGAGGTTGTGAAGCGGTTGGGCTTGCTGACCACAGCACACCCACAACCATACACCATCGGGTGGTTGCACCAAGGACGGGACATCCGCGTCAGTCGACAATGTCGCCTTCCCTACAACATCAAGCTCTTCACGGATGAGGTATTATGTGACATTGCTCCTCTTGATGTTTCTGATGTATTATTAGGCCAACTATACTTGTGGAAGCGACATGCTATGTATGAGTCCAGGCCTCGTGCTCTTATTATCACTTTGGGCAATAAGCTGTACAGGATACCGGAGATAGCACCACCTACCACCATCTCTTTGGTTACTGCAAAACAATGCAGTAAGCTCATTTCCCAAACTAGGAAATTTGTTTTCCTGATGATCCACCCTCAGGGAAAGAGGAAAAGTGTGGCCATGACCTCCAGACAAGGCCCCATTGCACAAAAACAACAGATAGATAAGGTCGTGGAGGAGTACGAGGACATCTTCACCTTCCCAGGTGCACCGCTGCCCAATGGACCCATCTACTGGCGCTCTGTCCTGGAGAATGTTGAAATCAAGAGGCAGATTTAGGAGCTGTTGCAGAAAGGCCACATCCGGCCGAGTTCATCACCCTGTGGGAGCTCGATCGTATTGGTGCAAAAGAAGGATGGGACTTGGAGATTCTGCATTGATTATCGGGCACTGAACAAGATCACTATTTGGAATAGGTACCCGATCCCACGGATTGATGATCTTCTGGACCAACTCAAGGGGGCAAAATATTTCAGCAAGATCGACTTGAAGTTTGGGTATCACCAGGTACCAATCGAACCTTCTGATGTGTGGAAGACTACATTCAAATCCAAGGAGGGCCTTTTCGAATGGTTGGTCATGCCTTTCGGGTTGATGAATGCCTTGCAACCTTCATGAGGCTAATGGATGACATCCTACGGCCATTCACCAACTCATTTGTAGTGGTTTACTTGGATGACATTCTGATCTTCAACCAGACTTGAGAAGAGCACCTCCACCATATCCGACAGGTCCTCCAAACACTGCGGCAACACAAGTTGTGCGCCAATTTGGAGAAATGAACTTTTGGCACAACCCGGGTTCAGTATCTGGGATACATTATTGATGAGCGGGGGGTGCATGCGGATCCAGCAAAGATCCAAGTCATTCAGGATTGGCCATCCCCAACCACCCTAACAGAGATCCGTAGCATTTTAGGTCTTGCCAATTTCTACCACAAGTTTGTGTTGGGATTCTCTCATATCACTTGGCCCTTGAGTCAAGTCACCAAGGGAGGAGCTAAAGAAAAATTCTTTTGGTCTGAATC